>CM072712.1:6608674-6623674 GCA_036884735.1 Huso huso | reverse complement strand
TTTAAGTAGTTGTGGAAGGGTGGTGCGCAATTCACTGACACAAGGAGACAGTACTTTATTTGTAACGCCGCTCAGGCGCACTAATTTATTTGGTACAGTAGATGGCGCTGTTGTCCATGGACTGGATACTGACAACAGTAACCAGAACCACGGTGTTTACCAATACAGGTACAGGCACAAGTGCTCGTAAATAATAATGAAAACCAGGCGAAAGAAAAAAGGAAAATAAAACACAGTAATAAAACTACAAACAAAAAGTGCTGCTTACGCAGTGCCCCCACTGCCGCTAAGCCGGTCAGAACGAGCCTCCGTCCTACGCTCCGTTACCCTCTATACACTGGGATGGCCGGAGTTCCCCGTACAACTAAGCACGTCCCCTCGGGTACGTGGTGATTTCTGTTATTTCTTTCCTCTTTAAATTATTTTAAGGCCGGCTGTTTTCCCCAGCCAGGTTTACCTCGTTTTGTTTTTAAAACTGACGTGTTTCGTCAGTGTCACTGGGTATTCCCCCAACACGGCCACCCGAGTGCACAACCAAGCCAGTTCTTATGGGCCGAGCAGTCTCCCAAGGCCCGCCCCTCAGCCACTCAGAGAGAGAGAGGGAAAGCACACACACCCTCTTCCCCACCTCTCCGTGTCATCGCCAAGACCCACGAGACTGCTGCCCTCTACCTGCAGTAATACGAATGTGCCAGACAGTCAGTCCAGATCTCCCCTGTTACAGTAGTATAACGTTGTTTCTTTATTCATTTTGTGATAAGTAATTCTCATTAAATATTTTTCACTGAGGAAAAAAATGCTAATGACGATTTGGAGTAAATAGCTTTGAGAATTTTAACCAGGTTTGATGATTAATGACACTTAACTCCACGTGCTCACCACATCAATATATGATATTGTAATGTCTTTATATCAGAGCGGCAGAAAGCAGAGGAAACTGTGAGCCAGTACTGCAAGATCAATGAAGCAGTACCAGTACTGCAAGATCAATGGACCAGTACCAGTGCTGCAAGATCAATGGACCAGTACTGCAAGATCAATGGACCAGTACTGCAGCATCAATGGACCAGTACTGCAGCATCAATGGACCAGCACACACTGCAAGATCAACCAGCTTTCAGCCTTATTGTGTAGATTCTGCAGCGTTACTGTGTTGAATAAGCCATGCCAGCTACAACGCGCACTAGTTTATTAGCTTCCGGTATAGAGTTTTGAAAGATGTCTGCAAATGTAACCCTCCGTGTTCTAAATGCTGATTTTATTTTTTTAAGCTAGAAACATGAACTTGAAAAAAATCTGACAAGTCTTCTGATATGCAAACGTATACAAAAATACCAGATTTTTTACATTTCCACTTCGACTCGAAGAGACTATTGAGTTCCTGAAAGATAGTGTTGCAGTTAAACTAAGCTCTATCAGCTCTTCATATCTGCTCTTCTGTTGCTTTGCTTTTATGGACTAATAAAAAGTTAAATAAACAAAACAAAAAATATGAAGTTTCTGTTTTGTTTGTAAGTGCATAAACATCTATTTTAATATAGTCTATTTCTTAATACTGTTTCTGCTCTGGATTCAAGCAGTATGCTTTTTGTTTACATCGAATACACAGAGGGGTGTACTTACAAAGCATTTTCTAAACTAAGTCATTCGTAGGATGGAACCAGCAATCACATGGTAGTTAACACGCGCAGGAAGAGAAGAGCATGTCCACTGCTTGTCTGTGGCAGAAATACTGTAAATAGCAAGGCAGGGCGTTCAGTGCAGTTTGATTGATAAACTTAAACAATGTTATTAACTATTTGTGTTACAAAAGTGTAATTATTGAATCAAATTATCCAGTATTTATCTCGATGTATATAATGAGGAATGGAATTGATTGAAAAATCAATTTTCAATTTAATTTTAGCAGCCCTATTGCTGGTAGACTGCTTGCAGTCATGCTGCTCCCACAGCTTTATAGTCCTTACAAAGATCACATGATCAACTTAACGTCTAATTCAGGGCCAGGCTAAATCCAATCAAGCAGACAGGCCCTAATAAAGTGACCAGACAGTGTATGTTTCTCCATGTGCTCCAGTATGTTTTTTTAAAGGATTTTAAAGAAGCAACTAATCTAGTGAAGTTCAAACCTATGTGTGTCATTAACTTGTAGTTTGATAAAAAAAAAAATAATAATTTTTACAAAACATGAACTTTTGCATCAGCCCAATGAATTCAACATGTTAAAAACTTTCATTGAAGAAAATAAACCAGGTTTACAACAGCCAGGTTAGTCGAGTGTTTGGTTTTGTAAAATCTTGGACTTTTTTGCACACAATTAAATTACTCGAAGGAGGAGCGCCATCTACTGGTACTGGAAATACATTTAAATCTGGATTATTAGTTTTGCTGCGAGCTAGTGGTATAGACGGTTACCACAGTTAGACAGTAATTATATACAACTGGTTTGACAATATTAAACTATTCACGGGGCGTGAGCTGGGGGGTGTAAGGATAGGGCAGAAGAAGCAGAAAGGAGCAGTTAGTAGGATAGAAAGTGGTAACTGACTGAGGGCGACGATGCCGACACATCCCAGGGGCAAAGGACCCAGCGACCGAAAACACATACGAGGGTTATGACTCGGGAAGCCACCCCTTGAGAGGAAGTCAGTCCCAGAAGACCGGGACACGAGAGGAGATGAGAGAGAGAGAGAGGTACCCAGCATCTGAGACTTCTGTAAAGGGGCACTCGTTAAACCCCCAATTGGCCGAGACGTCAAGCTGCCTGGGACCTGAAATAAGGACAAAGCATAGAGGTTAGTATGGGACTTGAGCACGAGGGCCACGTCCTGAAAGAAAGGCAGAATAGAACAGAGCCTCAAGTGAGGTAAGATAAGTGCAGGAGCTGCGACAGGACAGAGTGTGCCCGGGGGTCCGCTCTGACTCACATGGTGAGAACTCCCCTGAAGGTAAGGGAGGCGGATGCCTAGCCCTGAGGTTGGGGAAGTGAGACTCACTTGCCCCCCAAAGGATGGACCCCCGGCACCTCACGAAAACTCCCACACCGTGAGACAAACAAAAGACAGCACATGCCAACGCATAACATAAACAAAAGACCAGAAGGACAAACGAGACAAACAGAGGGATGGTTAATGATTATATTAGTAGGATGTGATTATGTGTATACCTGCCGCTCAGTGGATAGGAAAAAACCCCTTGAGGCCGATTAAGGGAAAACCTCTGGTGGCCCCGGCAGTCAGGTAACCCACACTCCGGGCATACTAGCAATTTTGAAATGAACTGCAACTATATCGGAGGTAGATGAATGAACATAAGAATCCACTGCAGAAGAGAACCAGTGCACCGTGGTCTAGATCAGGCTTTGACTGATGCTGGCCTTTGCGGTGGAGGTGGCTGCACCTATATGGAATGAATGGGGAGTATAAAGCTGAGGAGGGAGGCCTGCTCTGGAGAGAAGGGTGGAGAGGTGGGTTGAGCAAGAAGAATTGATGAATAGAGGGTCCGGGGGGGGGGGGGCAGGGTTTCCTGATGGAGAGATATCTTGACATTGCTGAGAAAGGGCAGATAGAAAATTCAATCCTTGATGCTGGGGAGAGAGGGAGAGATTCCTTAGCATGGACAATGAAGGCCAGGATCCAGTCTTGATTGAAGGGAATAGGGTGGATATGATTATGAGCGCAGAAGGTTAAGAATGCTGACCAGGCTGTAGAATAAGAAGCACTTGAAGAAGGGGTGAGGGCTGCAGACATGTAGTGTGGAGAAGATTGAAGAAGGTTGCGGAGGGTAGGGTTCAGTCAAAAAGCAGCTGATGAAACTGTGGGGTCTGGAGGGGGTTTGGGGAAGCAGACGGGACCAGCTGACGGAACTTGGATACCATGGTTGAGGCAGAAGGGGAGCTGGAACTGAGGGTTGAGGTGGCAGCTGGAACTGAACGAACATGTGTAAATCGACTGCTGGGGAAGCTCAGCACCCTTTGTGCTCCATTTTCTGGAAACGAGGGAAGAGATGAGATGTCGACCATTCTATGTGTTAGTTAATATGGGATCAATCAGTGGTTTGCTACTGTCATGTCTGCTTGGAATGGAAAAGTTGAACTCACATTCAGAGATTTGGGTTTCACAATTCCAATCATTCTCTTAGTAATGGAACTCCTTAACTCATAATCAAGACAGATTTCCAGTCTCGTACTACGTCTCTCACTATGTATTAATGCTGTAAAATTTGAGAGGATGTGTGGACATATGAATAGATTGCTGAGAAAGTCAAGCACCTTGTATTTTGATTAGATGGGGATTATCGTTAGCCTTGATTGCAGAATGCTGCTACGATCTGCATATTGGAGGAAAGCTAGAGCGTTGAAGCTCTGGAGAAGTGCAATTACAGATTTAAACTGTAAACTAAAGCAACTTTTGCATGCTGTAATAGTGAGAGATCTGAAGAGGGAGCAGAGATATGCTGTAGTGAGGAGTAATTAACAGTAGAGGACGGGATCTGCTGAACAGTGCAGAGATCTGAGGAAGTAAACAAAGAAGTGCTGTCAATAGTGAGCAGTGGCCTGCTGTAGAGAGCAGAGATCTGCTGAAGCAGTGATCTGTAATAGTGAACGGTGGACTGCCATTTGTACATAAGAACATAAGAACATAAGAAAGATTACAAACAAGAGGAGGCCATTCGGCTCATCTTGCTCGTTTGGTTGTTAGTAGCTTATTGATCCCATAATCTCATCAAGCAGCTTCTTGAAGGATCCCAGGGTGTCAGCTTCAACAACATTACTGGGGAGTTGGTTCCAGACCCTCACAATTCTCTGTGTAAAAAAGTGCCTCCTATTTTCTGTTCTGAATGCTCCTTTATCTAATCTCCATTTGTGACCCCTGGTCCTTGTTTCTTTTTTCAGGTCAAAGAAGTCCCCTGGGTCGACATTGTCTATACCTTTCAGGATTTTGAATGTTTGAATCAGATCGCCGCAGTCTTCTTTGTTCAAGACTGAATAGATTCAATTCTTTTAGCCTGTCTGCATACGACATGCCTTTTAAACCCGGGATAATTCTGGTTGCTCTTCTTTGCACTCTTTCTAGAGCAGCAATATTCTTTTTGTAACAAGGTGACCAGAACTGAACACAATATTCTAGGTGAGGTCTTACTAATGCATTGTAAAGTTTTAACATTACTTCCCTTGATTTAAATTCAACACTTCTCACAATATATCTAAGCATATTGTTGGCCTTTTATAGCTTCCCACATTGTCTAGATGAAGACATTTCTGAGTCAACATAAACTCCTAGGTCTTTTTCATAGTTTCCTTCTTCAATTTCAGTATCTCCCATATGATATTTATAATGCACATTTTATTGCCTGCATGCAATACTTTACACTTTTCTCTATTAAATGTCATTTGTCTGCCCAGTTCTGAATGCTGTCTAGATCATTTTGAATGACCTTTGCTGCTGCAACAGTGTTTGCCACTCCTCCTATTTTTGTGTCATTTGCAAATTTAACAAGTTTGTTTACTATTCCAGAATCTAAATCATTAATGTATATTAGGAATAGCAGAGGACCTAATACTGATCCCTGTGGTACACCACTGGTTACCTCGCTCCATTTTTAGGTTTCTCCTCTAATCAGTACTTTCTGTTTTCTACATGTTAACCACTCCCTAATCCATGTGCATGCATTTCCTTGAATCCCTACTGTGTTCAGTTTGAGAATTAATCTTTTATGGGGGACTTTGTTAAAAGCTTTCTGGAAATCTAAATAAACCATGTTGTATGCTTTTCAATTATCCATTCTCAATGTTGCATCCTCAAAAAAGTCAAGCAGGTTAGTTAGACACGATCTCCCTTTCCTAAAACCGTGCTTACTGACTCCCAGGATATTGTTACCATATAGGTAATTTTCCATTTTGGATCTTATTATAGTTTCCATAAGTTTACATATAATAGAAGTCATGCTTATTGGTCTGTAGTTACCTGGTATGGTTTTGTCTCCCTTTTTGTGGATCGGTATTACGTTTGCTATTTTCCAGTCTGTCGGTACAACCCCTGTGTAAAGAGACACAGGGGTTGGAGTATGGTGGTCTGCTGTAGAGAACAGAGATCTGCTGAATGATGTGGATATTGGTCTTGAGTGTTAAGGTGGTTTAGATGAAGCCAGAGATGGGGCAGAAATGAAGAATGCATAGATCTGAGGCCGCTGCAGAACCTGAGAGGATAAAGAATGCATTGCTCTGAGGCTGCTACAAATCTCTTGATTTGGTCGGGAGCAGTCTATGAATGTATTGTCTATTGCTGGATAGGAGGACACTTTGACTGAAATGTTGATAGTCGAAGGACATGGTTTAGGTATCTGACTGCCAGCTCATATTGATGAAATGTTAACTTTGAAAGTTGAATAAAGTGAATAAAGTGTTTGGAGAAGCTGAGCCAGATGAGGAAGCACGAATCTGGGAACAGGAATATGTCACAGGAATGTTTGCCTGATGCAGGGAAGCTGGAAGTTAATGTGACGGTAGATTCGGAGCATCTCAGAAAGCCGATAAGTACGTGGCTTCATGACCAGGAACTCGAAGGGGCAGGGGTGTAGAGTTGAAATTGAAGAATGTCGGTTGATATGGGTAGACAAAAGGTTGAGGCAGGAGGGGAACTCCAGAGAATCCATCAGAGCGACAACAAACTGCAGGAATGGATAGAAAAGCTGTAGTGTCCGAGCTTTGCAGCGAAAGCAAAGCGGCTTAAAATATATATATAGAACTTGTGGTATTATACTGTCATCTAGAGGTTATGATTGGAATTCAACCATGGCTTGAGTGAAGCAGGGTAGAATATATGAGGTTATTACGATTAAAATCCTTGTCTATGTAGAACAACATTTGTTTATTCCTTTAGATTTGAATAGTAAATATTCAAGATATATTTTAGGACAGTTAGTCATGTATATGAATAAGTTAAATACAGTATTGAGATGAAAGTGCAGCAACAGGAAGCCAAAACATTGCAGTACTGAGGCACAGAGCACGCAGTGCCTGATGAAGCTGCCTGGTCACCATGGCAACTTACCACTCCCCGCAGTCACTCAATTGAGGGCATTGCCGTGGTAACCATGGTCTGTGATGCGCTGGTGGAAAAGTTGCAGTACAGCACTGTCGTTGGAGCATGTTGTGACCAGTCAAATCACGAGCCGCCACTGGTTGAAATGGAGTTTGTAATGGTCTGGATAAGTCTTTAAAATGTTGAACGTAGCTGATGGATGTCCAGGGCAGGATCTTCTGATGGAATGGTAATTGTGCTGGCTCTGTGGAAGCGGGGGAGGGGCGTCTGATTGCAGACGAGGAGTAAAGAGAGATTCAGCAGACAAAGCTTTTTGGTGGATTTAAAAGAGCTAAAGTAGGCAATCACTGACAACAGGGATGTCGATGTCTTGTCGAAGGAGCTTGAAAGCTTAGTGGAGGACCAGTCTTTCTGATAAAGTTCCAGACAAGTTGAGTAATGAAGCTGTGCTTTGGACGGCGCTGTTGGAGCAGGAAATGTTGGAGCTCTTGGGGCCGAAAAGAGAAGCTGAATGAAAAGAAGGATCACCTGAGCATGTAGGAAAAAATGATTGATAATATCTTGGCAGCGCTGTGCAGAGAAATGACCTGCAGTGAGCGAGGGAAACTAAGTTTAGAAATTAGCGGTGGAGCACGAAATGACAGCGTCTGAGCATTTGCTACAAAACAAAACACTAGACAGCAAAGGTGCAAGTGATCAGTGCTTAAATAGAAAATAGATACTAATTAACAGGAAATTAGAAAATTAGAAGCCCCCAGCTCCATGCCCCCTGAACCACACAAGCTAACATTTAAAAAAACATTGATATATATTATAAATAACAGTATTCTGCATTATAGAATACATATTTAAAAAAATAGATTCTTTTTTCTTCTGTATAGTACTGATTTTTGTTGTCACCTTCTATGAATTGATGGGTTTTATGTATTTAGGTCTCACATTAAAAATGTTTGTTTTATGGCAACATCTGTCATAATTATAAAAATAATGGATGACTAATTTTGAATGCATGTAATATCATTGCCTCTTTATACTTTCGTGTTTGATTTTCAGTCTTCCAAGTGGTGCATCCAGTAAATGTGCTCCGTGTGGAGTGCAGGATGCACCCTATAGCCTGGAGGCCACCGGTTTGAGGCCAGGCTATTCCACTGCCGACTATGGTTGGGAGCTCCCAGGGGGCAGCGCACAATTGGCTGCGGATAGCTACGGATAATTGAAGTCACGGATGAATGGTTGCCGATAAATGAGGTTCTACAGGATGCACCCCAAGGCCCCATTATAAACTCCTATCTGCTATTAATCACAGTACTAGCAGTAGCAGATGACATGTTCTGAGCACAAGTTTTAATTGGAGGAGTCCAGAGAGTTTTTCTCATCAGAGGAGACAAGCCTCTGTTACAAACTCCTATCTGCTATAGACAATGGTTGTGTTGTTACAGTGCAAATTTCCGCAGATCTGCACAGTTCTACGCAGATGTGCGTTCTTTGAGGGCTGTTGCTTGATGTCACTCGTTCCACCTGCTGAAATCTGTGGCGATCCTGCACAGCCCAGCGCAGCTCTGAAAAAGTTGCTGCAGGAGGCTGGCAGCGGCAGGCTGGCTGTGGCTGTGAACCAAAGAGACGATGCAGACCTGCCAATCCTAGGCCTACTGTCTTTATCAGGAAACGTACCCCTGCTTTACCTTACCCCACTATTCTTTACGCTTACCTGTTTGTCACCATGCTTTCACTGTGCTTTATTACCCTTTGCTATGTTATACTTTGGTCAACTTTTACATCGTACAAATGGCCCAGAGTGCTCCAGGAGTTTACAAACTTTTAGAGTGCCGTCTGACCTGAGAGCGCGTTTATGGACACAGCCTTTGTTGTCAAAGTGACCTCCTGTACATAATAAGTAGCGTGTTTCAAATTGTTTCCAATTGTCAGTAAAGAAGAAAAAACAACAGCACAGTTTGTGGAAACAATGTACTTTGTATTACGTTTTTTTTTTCTAGTGGTACCTGGAAAAAATGTATGACTTTCTTGTGCTTCTGTTTAACCCAAACTGAATGGTTTGTTTTTCTGCATAGATAGTAAAAGCAAAAAAAAAAAAAACACACTTCACCTCCCAGTACATGCAGGCTGATAGTTTCTCTCGTGCTTTGGCCTGTACTCGCATATATGTTTCTGTGTTTTGTAAAGTGATATGGAAAATGTTGTCTGGTATGTCCGGAGGTTTACAGCCAGTAAAGACCTAGGCCTCGCGCTTCTATAAATGCCACAACAGTATTTGTTGCAACAACTTCAAAAGGTCTCCCTTTGCTAGACCAGTCAATGTATTAGCACTCACGATTCTAGGAAACAGCATAAACCAACATCTAAAGTGCAGAGCAGCTAGTTATGCAACACAGCACAAACTTCAACATGACCCAATTGATAAGAATTTCAGGCAATGTGTCTATTGAAGGGGAGGGATGCTCACCATGACGTCACAGCCAAAAGTACCCAGCTATTCCTCCCCTTCCATACGTTTAATGTGATGTTTTATATTATTATTTATTTCTTAGCAGGCGCCCTTATCCAGGGTGACTTACAATTGTTAAAATATATCACATTCTTTTTTTGCAGTTACCCATTTATACAGTTGGGTTTTTACTGGAGCAATCGAGGTAAAGTACCTTGCTCAAGGGTATAGCAGCAGTGTCCCCCACCTGGGATTGAACCCACAACCCTCCAGTCACTACTCCCCCATATATAAAGTACAGTTCATAGCAGTCTCTGTGACAGCACCTGCAATTAGTCAATTTAGTATTTGGTAAGATAATTGTTTCATATGTTGTCTATACAGTTATCTAACCTTTATATATATTATTATTATTATTTCTTAGCAGACGCCCTTATCCAGGGTGACTTACAATTGTTAAAAGATATCACATTATTTCACATTATACATTATTTCACATTACACAGATATCACATTATTTTTTACATATAATTACCCATTGATACAGTTGGGTTTTTACTGGAGCAATCTAGGTAAAGTACCTTGCTCAAGGGTGCAGCAGCAGTGTCCCCCACCTGGGATTGAATCCACAACCCTCTGGTCAAGAGTCCAGAGCCCTAACCACTACTCCACACTGCTATATATATATATATATATATATATATATATATATATATATATATATATATATATATATATATATATATATATATATATATATATATATATATATATATATATATATATAAACAGACGTGCTCAAATTTGTTGGTACCCTTACAGCTCATTGAAATAATGCTTCATTCCTCCTGAAAAGTGATGAAATTAAAAGCTATTTTATCATGTATACTTGCATGCCTTTGGTATGTCATAGAATAAAGCAAAGAAGCTGTGAAAAGAGATGAATTATTGCTTATTCTACAAAGATATTCTAAAATGGCCTGGACACATTTGTTGGTACCCCTTAGAAAAGATAATAAATAATTGGATTATAGTGATATTTCAAACTAATTTGTTTCTTTAATTAGTTCACACATGTCTCCAATCTTGTAATCAGTCATTCAGCCTATTTAAATGGAGAAAAGTAGTCACTGTTCTGTTTGGTATCATTGTGTGCACCACACTGAACATGGACCAGAGAAAGCAAAGGAGAGAGTTGTCTGAGGAGATCAGAAAGAAAATAATAGACAAGCATGGTAAAGGTAAAGACTACAAGACCATCTCCAAGCAGCTTGATGTTCCTGTGACAACAGTTGCAAATATTATTAAGAAGTTTAAGGTCCATGGAACTGTAGCCAACCTCCCTGGGTGCGGCCGCAAAAGGAAAATCGACCCCAGAGTGAACAGAATGATAGTGCGAATGGTAGAAAAAGAACCAAGGATAACTGCCAAAGAGATACAAGCTGAACTCCAAGGTGAAGGTACGTCAGTTTCTGATCGCACCATCCGTCGGCTTTTGAGCAGGGTTTAAAGTGGGGCTCCATGGAAGAAGACCCAGGAGGATTCCACTTTTGAAAGAAAAACATAAAAAAGCCAGACTGGAATTTGCTAAAATGCATATTGACAAGCCACAATCCTCCTGGGAGAATGTCCTTTGGACAGATGAGTCAGAACTGGAGCTTTTTGGCAAGTCACATCAGCTCTATGTTCACAGATGAAAAAATGAAGCTTTCAAAGAAAAGAACACCATACCTACAGTGAAACATGGAGGAGGCTTGGTTATGTTTTGGGGCTGCTTTGCTGCCTGGCACAGGGTGCCTTGAATCTGTGCAGGGCACAATGAAATCTCAAGACTATCAAGGCATTCTGGAGCGGAGTTGTACTGCCCAGTGTCAGAAAGCTCTGTCTCAGTCGCAGGTCATGGGTCCTCCAACAGGATAATGACCCAAAACACACAGCTAAAAGCACCCAAGAATGGATAAGAACAAAACATTGG
The DNA here is from genome assembly GCA_036884735.1 of Huso huso. Classification (NCBI taxonomy): domain Eukaryota; kingdom Metazoa; phylum Chordata; class Actinopteri; order Acipenseriformes; family Acipenseridae; genus Huso; species Huso huso. The sequence goes on along the minus strand of CM072712.1, from coordinate 6,612,213 downwards.
ACTATTCTGAAGTGGCCTTCTATGAGTCCTGATCTGAATCCTATCGAACATCTATGGAAAGAGCTGAAACTTGCAGTCTGGAGAAGGCACCCATCAAACCTGAGACAGCTGGAGCAGTTTCCTCAGGAAGAGTGGGCCAAACTACCTGTTAACAGGTGCAGAAGTCTCATTGAGAGCTACAGAAAACGTTTGATTGCAGTGATTGCCTCTAAAGGTTGTGCAACAAAATATTAGGTTAGCGGTCCCATCATTTTTGTCCATGCCATTTTCATTTGTTTTCTTATTTACAATATTATGTTGAATAAAAAATCAAAAAGCAAAGTCTGATTTCTATTAAATATGGAATAAACAATGGTGGATGCCAATTACTTTTGTCAGTTTCAAGTTATTTCAGAGAAAATTGTGCATTCTTCGCTTTTTTTCATGGAGGGGTACCAACAAATCTGAGCAAAACCTGTATATATATATATATATATATATATATATATATATATATATATATATATATATATATATATGTATGTGTGTGTGTGTGTGTGTGTATATATATATATATATATATATTTGGCAGGACCAATTTAACCTTTAAAAGGTACCACGATCATTCTGTAATGTGCACCTGTAGGCTGTGCACCGTCAATAAATACTGGCAATGTGTATCGATGTATTGTTTGTTTTGCATTTGCTTAATGGAAACAACATGTTAAAATATGGATCAATGTATTGTTTGAATTAAATTGAATTGTTTTTCTTCATAGAATGTTACATCTGAGCCCATCCTCCTTTACAACTTACCCTGGCCATGGGGTCAATTGTAACATCAGACACCTTGCATATATACACACAGCAGTGTGCACATTTATTAGAACACCTCAATTTTGTAATTGATATCCTTTATATACCTACCTGGGTGTGAGAATTTCAATTCCAGCTCAGTAATCAGTTATACAATAAGAATAGGCACTCTGTGTGTGAAAATGTCAGACCGCTTTGTGCTTTAATTAGGCATCTTAAACAACTTCTAAAAAGTACAGACGTGCTCAAATTTGTTGGTACCCTTACAGCTCATTGAAATAATAAGAACATAAGAACATAAGAAAGTTTACAAACGAGAGGAGGCCATTCAGCCCATCTTGCTCGTTTGGTTGTTAGTAGCTTATTGATCCCAGAATCTCATCAAGCAGCTTCTTGAAGGATCCCAGGGTGTCAGCTTCAACAACATTACTGGGGAGTTGGTTCCAGACCCTCACAATTCTCTGTGTAAAAAAGTGCCTCCTATTTTCTGTTCTGAATGCCCCTTTATCTAATCTCCATTTATGACCCATGGTCCTTGTTTCTTTTTTCAAGTCAAAGAAGTCCCCGGTTGACATTGTCTATACCTTTTAGGATTTTGAATGTTTGAATCAGATCGCCACGTAGTCTTCTTTGTTCAAGACTGAATAGATTCAATTCTTTTAGCCTGTCTGCATACGACATGCCTTTTAAACCCGGATAATTCTGGTTGCTCTTCTTTGCACTCTTTCTAGAGCAGCAATATCCTTTTTGTAACGAGGTGACCAGAACTGAACACAATATTCTAGGTGAGGTCTTACTAATGCATTGTAGAGTTTTAACATTACTTCCCTTGATTTAAATTCAACACTTCTCACAATATATCCAAGCATCTTGTTAGCCTTTTTATAGCTTCCCCACATTGTCTAGATGAAGACATTTCTGAGTCAACATAAACTCCTAGGTCTTTTTCATAGTTCCTTCTTCAATTTCACTATCTCCCATATGATATTTATAATGAACATTTTTATTGCCCGCATGCAATACTTTACACTTTTCTCTATTAAATTTCATTTGCCATGTGTCTGCCCAATTTTGAATGCGGTCTAGATCATTTTTTGAATGACCTTTGCTGCTTCAACAGTGTCTGCCACTCCCTATTTTTGTGTCGCCTGCAAATTTAACGAGTTTGCTTACTATACCAGAATCTAAATCATTAATGTAGATTAGGAATAGCAGAGGACCTAATACTGATCCCTGTGGTACACCACTGGTTACCTCACTCCATTTCGAGGTTTCTCCTCTAATCAGTACTTTCTGTTTTCTACCTGTTAACCACTCCCTAATCCATGTGCATGCAATTCCTTGAATCCCTACTGCGTTCAGTTTGAGAATTAATCTTTTATGCGGGACTTTGTCAAAAGCTTTCTGAAATCTAAATAGACCATGTCGTATGCTTTGCAGTTGTCCATTTTCAATGTTGCATCCTCGAAAAAGTCAAGTAGGTTAGTTAGACATGATCTCCTTTCCTAAAACCATGCTGGCTGTCACCCAGGATATTGTTACCATATAGGTAATTTTTCCATTTTGGATCTTATTATAGTTTCCATAAGTTTACATATAATAGAAGTCAGGCTTATTGGTCTGTAGTTACCTGGTTCAGTTTTGTCTCCCTTTTTGTGGATCGGTATTACGTTTGCTATTTTCCAGTCCATCGGTACAACCCTGTGTCAAGAGACTGTTGCATGATCTTGGTTAGCGACTTGTAAAGAACTTCTTTCATTTCTTTGAGTACTATTGGGAGGATCTCATCCGGCCCAGGGATTTGTTTATTTTAAGAGCTCCTAGTCCCTTTAACACTTCTGCCTCTGTTATGCTAAAGTTATTTAAAACTGGATAGGAACAGGTCGACATGTGGGGCATGTTGTCCGTGTCCTCCTTTGTAAAAATCTGTGAAAAGTAATCATTTAATATATTTGCTATTTTTTTTTTTCTTCATCTATGATTTTGCCATTTGTGTCTCTTAGACATTTAACCTCCTCTTTGAATGTTCTCTTGCTGTTATAATATTGGAAAAACATTTTGGAATTGGTTTTAGCCCCCTTAGCAATATTGATTTCTATCTCTCTTGGCCTTTCTAACTTCCTTTTTGACTTGTGTTTGCAGTTCCAAGTACTCTTTCTGTGTGCTTTGTTTTTGGTCCCTTTTAAACGCTCTGTAAAGTGCCTTTTTTTCGCTGAATATTTTTTTTAATTGATCTATTAAACCATTTTGGCCATTTTGTTTTAGATTTAGATTTGTCTACTTTTGGGATGTAATTGTTTTGTGCCTCTAGTACTACATTTTAAAAAGACAGCCACCCTTTTTCTGTGGATGTTTTCTATTTTACTCCAATCTACTTCTGTTAGTCTCTGTTTCATACCTTCATAGTTTGCTTTTCTAAAATTGTAAACCTTAGCTTTAGTCATTACTTTTGGGGTTTTAAAAAATATTTCAAATGAGACCATGTTGTGGTCTGAGTTTGCCAATGGCTCTCTGACCTCTGTTTTAGTTATTCTGTCTTCATTATTTGAAAAGACTAAATCAAGGCATGCCTCCCCTCTAGTCGGTGCCTTGACAAATTGCGTTAGGAAGCAGTCATTTGTCATTTCCACCATTTCAATTTCGTCCGTCGTGCCCCCCATCGGTTTTCCCATTTTATACAGGGAAGTTGAAATCCCCCATTAGTATGGCTTCTCCTTTTCTACACGCATTTCGAATGTCATTGT
>CM072712.1:6547326-6598326 GCA_036884735.1 Huso huso | reverse complement strand
TATTATTTAATTGTATTGCTTTGCACGATTGATTATTGAATTGTGATTTACCCCTTGCGTTGTATGAGGGAGGAGTAGCACGCTGTTTGGAGTGGTGCGTCTTTCGTTTGTTTTGGGGTTTTTTTAACATGTTGGTGATCTTCACTGGGATATAAAGGATTACCATGGACACTGTTGGCATCTCACTCACCTGAATTCCATCAGGTCATTAACCCTGGCTTCCCTATAAAAACTGCGGCTTCAGGATGTAAAGGGGTGATCATGGAAAAGAGGCTGAGAGACCGGTGAGGGAGAGCGATGATCCAGGAAATACTGGCAGGCTGGGAACTTACGGATGTGATCAATTTGATTTCGAGAGTCTGGAAAGGATTAATGGTGAAATACAACAAGACGCTTGACTTTTTTTCGAGAGAAGGAGAGACTGGAACAGATCTTGTGAGTTTGGGAAGAACTTACTCATTTTTTCTTTAAAGATTGATTATAGTGGTCACTACTTGATGAACTACTTTCGTGTTAAAGAGCATGTAAACGTATTGCACTTGATAAAATTTAAACAGCTATTGTGCTGGGGATTGCAATAAAGATAAACGTATCTTATTAAATAGTCTGATTTTTGTAAAGGGACTACTAGTAGCAACTCAAGATTATTCTCTATTTAAATGGACTAAGGTATTAAGGTATCTTGCTAAAATAATTGAATCTGTTCAGTCTTGAACAAAGAAGACTATTCTGCAATCTGATTCAAACATTCAAAATCCTAAAAGGTATAGACAATGTTGACCCAGGGGACTTTTTTGACCTGAAAAAAAGAAACAAGGACCAGGGGTCACAAATGGAGATTAGATAAAGGGGCATTCCGCACAGAAAATAGGAGGCACTGTGTCACAAGTGATGAATTTTAATGGGTTCCTGTGTTTATTTTGTATATTTTAAATTTGTGTAGAATCTGCTCCTCTTAAACCCCTGCCATTTTTTTGCTGTGATGACTCATGGACAGGGTGCTGTTCTGCCTAGCAACAGGAAGCCCCGCCTGGTTAGCGCCATGGCCAATGGCGCTCCAGGTGGGCCCATATAAGGCAGGGATGTGAGACAGGAAGGAGAGATGTGGAGACAGGAAACAGAAGACTGGACAGGGCAACAGGCGTGCGTGCAGGCAGAAGCGCGTAGCCTTGGAGGAATCATCTTGGGAAATCGACTGTTTGCTGTTTGCTGTTTTCTGGGTGTATTTGAAGCCTACGGTGTGGTACTTAAAATGAAAGCAATGTCATTTGTGCACATTACTGGACACATTCAAATCGACAATTGACCTCGAAAACGTTAAGTTTTCTATCAAATTCATTTCTTTACAAATGTCATTGCTTTCTTTTTTAAAAATTGTGCCCAGAAAGACCAAAAGATAAAACCCTTGGGAATACGTCAATACTGTCAGCTGCTGCATATAAGTCAGCTCTTGAGCTCTCTTAAAAATTGAGCTCTAAAAACGTTTGCTTTGCAAGTTAATTAACTGTAACACTCAATAGCAGTTAATTAAATTCAGTGATTGATTCATTCACATATTACAATTCTGTTTTCAGGATTCCCGGAACATGCACAATGTAATATGGCAATGGAATGACAGGGGAACCACTGCTTTCTTCCCTCTGGTCATATATTGTCACGCTGACTACTATCCATATGAATGTGCTGCAGTCACCTAAAGGATAAGGCACTCACCTCCTAAACCAGGGAGTGTGGTTTCGTCAATGTTTTATTAAAAACAAACTGTGTGTATTTGTTCTTTGTCTGTGATATGTTTATAGATCTGGGTGCTTTACACAAAGTAGTCATGGCCAAGTGGTTAAGGTGATGGACTTGAAATCTGTTGGTGTTTCCCTGCGCATGTTCACATCCTGCTGACTATGTGCTCCTTTTTAATGTCTTCATTGTTAATTCAGAAAGGTCTCTTAAGCTTAAAGGTGTCAATTATTACTTGCTGTACTTTAAATTTCTTCAAAGCTAGTATTTGTACAGCTATTTTCAATATCTCATGCAGCTTTGTCATTGAAGACTGGCCAGCATTAATTTGGGAGTCACTTTAATTTATTGTGCAGTATCAAAAGAAACAAATATTAATTGCAATACAATAAATCTCTGTTTGATCTCTATACAATCAATATGTTGTGTAGGCTAAACTGTATAAATAAATGCACGAAAACATTCAAATCCAAACACGTTAAAAAATGATAGTGTGGAATAGAAACAAAGAAGACTTTGACCTTGCTGTGATTTGAACACGCAACTTTGTGATGTGGAGTCAGACACGCTACCGTTGCGCCACAAAGTCCTGGCGTAGGATGGGCTTGTTATGCAATGCTAGAGTGTACAGCAAGCATGCCAAACGGTAATGCCGACGCTGATACTAGGAAAAACACTCGGTATCACCAGGGTCGTGGGAAACAGCCGACTCAATACGTGTTTGTAGCCAGCAGGGCTATGAAGTTGTTGGAAACATGTTTGATTCTCAGCTTTAAAAGTAAAGAAAACATAAAACAATGCGATTTGCTTTTATTATGTTCATTATTTGAAACGTGGACATAAACACAGTTGTATTGGCTGGGAATCGTCTCGGGTCAATTACTTGGAAAGCAGCTATGCTGACCAATATATCACCAACGGGGGAAAGCTGGCAGTACTGAGTGACACAGAAGACAGATTCTCTCAGCGCGTCTCCTCTGAATGCGCACTGGCACAAAGGGGCTTTGCTCATCTAATGACGTGGCAGAATGCAATAATGTATTGGTTTATTTTACCAACAAAAGAAATGTGACAATGTGACTATTACACTATATAATTAACTGTTTTATTTGACTACGCCACCTTGGGAATTTCGCCCAAAGAAATAGTTTTATGAACACTTATAGTGAGCAAGGCCAGGTTCCCCAAATGCAGACCCCTTTCAATTAAATGAAAATAAGCAGAGACATGAGCAAAACTAATAATTAAAGTAATTTATTGTAGGGACAAATATTTAAAAAAGAAAGATTGCAGACAAATGAATACTGTAAGGTATACAGGAATTTTACAGATGTAATACAACAATACACCACTGGGAGGTCACCCGCGCAGCCTAGATTCAAGGAGATAAAATTATAATAGTTTAATCTCAGGTGCCACAAGAACTAGGTTATTAATGGTTGGGTATCAAGTGCCACAAGGCAGACAGGGGTTAACAGTGCAAATATACTAAAACAAAATGAAACCACTCCAAAATAAGAAATAAATGTGCAAACAAAATGTGATGATGGAAAGGTGAAACAATTAATGCAAACCAGATAATCAAAATAAAGCAACCGTGAATAAATAAAAGAAAACCCGAAAACCCGTTCGCCGTGTGGCAGAAAGAGACCCAGACCAATAGATACACAGTAGTAGTACAGAATACCCCCCCTCTCATATACCAATATTAAAAGATAAAAGAAACAACAATTACTCTCAATGCCAACAACAAAATAGTTAAAAACAGATTACCCCAGACAGTTTCACGCATCCTACAACTTCACTGCTATACATAGTAGAATTAACAGTGTTACCTCGCTTACCCTACAAACACCTATATAAAATGTAAGTTGACATTACCTCAAAGCACAGCAACAATAGAGGCGTCCTGCACAGTTGGACCTATTAATACAAGCATAGCGGTACTAATTAGCAAGAATTATATATATATATATATATATATATATATATATATATATAACAAACATTGCACTGGGACATCGGAAGATACCTTCCGCACAGGTAAAACTCGCTTTACAGTGAGCTAGCAACCCCGGCTTGCGGCAAAATGAATGCTTTTCCCGACCTAGCCGGGACACCAGTTTATATGCGCTGTGAGTGGCAACAAGCATTAATTAAACTAATTAAGGTGAGAATGAGTCTCACCTGTTACAATCTACCTCCAGTTTTTGAATTGTCGTCCCGACGATGGCTACTATTACTGACAAGGTCTAAATACAGCAGAAGCACTAAAACGGCTACTAGAACCAGGTACCTGAGGTACCTTAGAATAGACCCCTCTAACCTAATTCCTGAATTTCAGAGACTATGGTTCTGGGCAGGCGGTGCATGTTATGGTGCTTCCCAGCAGTGCTGCTAGTTGTTCTTCACAGACTCACCTCTCCTGCAGAAGAAGTACCTTGTTCAGCCACCGGTGGCACTGCAGGCGGCACAGACGTCTCATTGCATCATCAATAGCCACTGATCCTCGTCCTCGGAATCATCCTCCTCTGCAACACCCAAGGAATCCAGGCCTGAATCTGGAGAAATAGCGCTTTTCCGCTCTAAGGGTACAGCTTTAGGTACTGGACGCATCTGTGTTCAGTAATATTAATTTGAGGATTGGCATTTCTAAGAGTCTCAGCTGGTTCAGCTCTTTGTTTCGTAAAACGGGATCTTGCAGGGGCTTGTTTATTTTTTCCCAGTGTTAGTTTACCGGCATTAATTTTCTTTTTTAAACATGATCTTAACAAGCAGGTAGATTTTCAATTGTTGTGTCTTTGGGGCTCATCCTTATGGGTCACACGCACTTTTTTGGCAGACAAAACAAACTTTTCCAAATATTTCATGCTTTCCACCGACTTGTTAAGGACATCCAAATATTCGGGTTTGACCGACTGCAAAATTCTGAAAGGTTGCAACAGTTCAGTTGAGTTTTTCATCAAAATCAACACTACCAAAGCTTTTCAGGGCAACACCTGTCGCCAGCCACCAGTTACTCATAATCTGACATGCGTTGCTAATTATGTCCGTCTGGGAGACTACCGCAGCTGCATCATTAGTAAGGATCTTTTCGAACCTTTCCCTGTGCACGTTTGGTTTCTTGCAAGCCTGGCAATACATTAGTGGGATTAAGCGTTGAAGTACCTTTTGGTTGCTTTGCTAGACCCTTTCTTGCTTTTTTGGACTGAGCACCCGTCTGTATCTTTGAGCCGGTCCTTTTCTTATTTGTCTCAAATATCTCGTTGTCTTCTTCAGAACCGCTGCCAATTCTGAAAGTCTTGCGGCGTTTCTTAGAAACCACCGATCCTTTTGCGCCATTTCCCTGACCACGGTGCTGTTATTATTATTATTATTATTATTATTATTATTAGTTTCTTAGCAGACGCCCTTATCCAGGGCGACTTACAATTGTTACAAGATACCACATTATTTCACATTATACAGATATCACTGAAAGTTTTTTTTTTTTTTTTTTTTTTTTTTTTTTTTACATACAATTACATTATTTTTTTACACATTATTTTTACATCCAATTACCCATTTATACAGTTGGGTTTTTACTGGAGCAATCTAGGTAAAGTACCTTGCTCAAGGGTACAGCAGCAGTGTCCCCCCCACCTGGGATTGAACCCACGACCCTCCGGTCAGGAGTCCAGAGCCCTAACCACTACTCCACACTGCTGCCCTGTTAGATGTTTCTGTTAAACAAACAATACAAGTTTTTTATTTTATAGCTTTTCTTTTCTCTCTCAATGGCCATCGCACATCGCTTTACAAAGTCTTACATTAATAGAAATACTTACAAGCTGTTCCTTTTTTCACAATACACGCAGTTTTCACAGGCCCCTGGATCTCTGACTCCTTAGATGTAGCTGTTAAACACACAATTCAAACAATCAGTACAATGTCTTTTTCAGGGACATAACATCGCAAATCGCTTACGCAGCCTTACAAATTAGATGTACTAACAGGTACTGTTCTTCAAGCATTATGATGTCCAGATCGGGTCTCTGACCCCTGCATACATGGGGTTCTGTATAAATATACATGTGGTATTGCTGTGAAAAAACATAACAAACTTCTTAGTCTTCACATTGGAGGGGGGTTTAAACTCTGTCGTACCTTTGTGTTTTGGCCGATTCTGTTTTACATTTGCACCCGAAATGTCTGGCTGTATTGTTGTACCACTTTGTTTACCATGCAGTATCTCTCCTTCTTTAGAGTCGCACCATTTCTTAAGCAACATTTTCAAGGTTTGTAGCATTTTATTTAAAAAAATGTTTTCTTTAGCCAAATACATTGTAACAAGTCTAACATCGCCACAACAACAACGGATAGTCAAGGTTTGTATTCTTTCGTATTGGTTTTTTAAATGTTTTAAACTCAAACTCAAGGCACTTTGTAGTGCTTTTCAGAAGAGCCCTGTGTTTCTTTACACATGGTTCATTTAAAGATGTATCAGTCACAGACCTGAAAAAGCTGTGTAACAAATAAGGCAGTAAAGGTTTTTAAAAAATGCTAACTTAGCAGCATATACATGTTCTCTCGTTTTAAACTGTTTAGCACGTTTTTAGTCTTTTTTTCAAGACACGCTTCTCTGTACGTTGCAGCATTTCTCTGCTTTTAAGTAAAAGCCTTGTAACCCTGTTTACAATTTTACTAATGGTTTTATTTTTTCAACTCTTTATACATTTTTAGTTTTCCCTTTTACTAATTTTATTTTTCAACACTTCATACATTTTTTAGTTTTTTTCCCCAATTTCAAGCTCACTTCTTTTTCACCACTTTAAACCTTTTTGTTATTACCGCTCATTTTATTTTTCTGAAATAAAGCAACTGTATAACCCTGTTTTCAAACTCATTTTTATTTAGTTTTTCCCCCCATTTTTACTGACCCATTTATTTTTCTGAAATAAATATAAGAAACTGTATACCCCTGTTTAGCCATCCATCCATTATCATGAACCGCTTACTCCTTTACAGGGTCGTGGTGAGCTGGAGCTTACACAGGGCTCAAGGTGAGACTACACCCTGGACAGGACCCCTGTCCATCACAGGGCACCACACACACAGGGCAATTCAGAGTGACCAATCAACCTGGACAGCATGTCTTTGGACTGTGGGAGAAAACCGGAGTACCAGGAGAACACCCACGCAAACACGGGGAGAACATGCAAACTCCACACAGACAGTACCCTAGGCCGGATTTGAACCAAGGACCCTAGCACTGTGAGGCAGCAGCGCAAACCACTACACCACCATGCCACCCGTCTGTTTAGCCATTTCACTCTTAAATACATTTAAATTAAAAAATAATACCCCAAACCTTTGTTTAATTCCCCATTTTAATGTGATAAACTACAATCACGGAACATGGTTTCCAAAAATGCATTAAAAACTACATACACGTGACAGGATGGGAGGAGGGGGGGGGGACTTCCGGAATTGCTTAAAGACTACAAACATATGACCAGAACTGGGAGGTGGGACTTCCGGTCGATTCTGATTGACTAAGGGGATCTGTCAAAAACAAATGCTGCATTCTCATTGGTTAAAATTAACATGGTGATATCTAGTATAGCAAGCCCAAGGATGCCTGCCTCGCACCGTCCAAGGATGCCTGCCTCACACCGTCCAAGGATGCCTGCCTCACACTGCCAAAGGATACCTGCCTCGCACCACCCAAGGATGCCTGCCTCGCACCACCCAAGGATGCCTGCCATGCATCACCTGGGGTTGCCTGCTGCTCCACATCGCTAGGGGTTGCCTGCTGCTCCGCATCGCCTGGGGTTGCCTGCTGCTCCGCATCGCCTGTGGAGCCACCAGTTACAGGGTACAAGGGAGAAGTGGAGCTCCTGCTGCTGCCTCCATGGCCAGGGGCTCGCCTCCCGAGGGTCCTGCTTCGCCTAAGATCGTCCAGGGCTCTTCTTCACCTGGGGTCACTACCAGTCCTGCCATGCGGCAGGAAATACTGTGGCTGGAGTCCCAAGAAGGGGAGCTGCCGGACACGAAGAAGGGGGGGAGGTTAGGAGACCAGATCCCCCAGTCACACTTTTGCTGCAGGAGAAATTGTGGTCGGAGCCCCACGGAGGGGAGCTGCCGGCCATGAAGGCGGCGGGGGAGGTCAGGGGACCAGCTCCCCCAGCCGCACTTTTACGGCAGGAAAAACTGTGGTCGGAGCCCCACGGAGGGGAGCTGCCGGCCATGAAGAAGGGGGGGACCACCCCCAAAATTTCCTTGGCCAGAGGAGGCGGCCTGTGCGCAGTCCACCGGGACGCTACAGCTGTTTGGGTGGGAGGAGGACATCCCACTGTGGCCGCCACCTTTGGCCCGTTGCTGCCCCTGTTCCTGGGCCGGGACTGCTAGCCGGGACTTTGGGGACTAAGGGGAGGTGGCGAAAAAGGCCAAAAGGCGCTTGCAGGGGGGGCATGTGTGACGGAGTGTCCCGCCCCTATATATATTTGTATTATTGTTTGTGGCGCAGATAAAAGCGCCGCGTATTTGTTATTGTTTTTAGATTTTAAAAACCTTGTGAGGATGCATGACTGATCAGCTACTGATTATTTAACTAGCTGACAGTCACGCATCCTTACTAAACTCATGCAGACTGTGGCCGAGGGGTAATAAAATAATTAACAGCTAGTTAGCCCCTCGGCCAGAATATAAAAACCTCCAGCTGTCCGCGCTAAAGCGGAGAGTGTACAGAGGAGAGTACAGGAGAGCGAGCAAGGAGAGCTTAAAACTATTGAAAACAACTGCTAAGCGTGCTGCTTTACACCAGCACGATACTAATGTGTTTATTTGTTCGGCCCTTGTGCCTTTTTGTTTAGTGTTTGGTGTTTTGTTTGTTCAAATCTTTTGTTTTCGTTTATTATTTAATAAAAGAAGCTGAACGCCATAGTTTCTAGTCTGACGTCATCACTGAAGCCATCCTGTCACAGTGATACTAAACTTTTTCGCCATAATTGTAGGCTGCTGGTTCACAAAAAATCAACAGAATTTTCTGAATTAATACATTGTTATTATTAAGTAAAACGATTGTTTCTTTATGTGGTCAGCTCTATATATGAATCCGACACTTTGGTCTAAGTTTAGTGGCCTCAGTGCCCTCTACAAATGTATTGAACTGGAGATCATTTTGGCCTTGCCCTTTTTGTTGCCAATTTAGAGCCCTGAGAATGCTATTTATATTCTGTATTAATTGTTTTTTTTATAGTTTAATACTGTCAAACCTCTGTAAAGAATGACTTATCTATAGTTACCACATCCTATAGCAGGATTTCCATGAAGACCAATTGTAACGCATGAGAATTTTTGACTGTCATTGTAGAGCGTATAAATTACAGTAACTGCTAGACCACTAGATGGCAGAAAAAACCCAATAATCCAGAAATGTTTCCTTACTGGTACCAGTAGATGGCGCTGCTTCTTCGAGTAATTTAATTTTGTGCAAAAAAAGTAAATTAAGTATAACACGCATACGCCCTGTCCTTCTGGCAAAGGTTCTGGCAGGGAGAATGGAATTAGAATGCTCGGTCGCAGAAACTGTGCTTCAGCGACTGCAAGCTGTTTTCTCATGATTTCTAGGGCTGCACTATCCTCAGCAAGATCAGCCTATTATTCACAAAGCGATCAGCTAAACGTAAATGTAAAAATAAGTTACATGAATGGCTTGCTCAAGCACAGTTTCTGCGACGCAGCATTCATATTCCATTCATCCTGCTAGAACCTTTGCCAGAAGGACAAGATGTGTAGCGTGTGTGTGTGTGCGCGCGCGTTAATGGAACAAAACGACATAACAAATGTTTATCAAAACCAAATAGTTCACAACATTTAAAAAAAAAAAAGTTTAAACACACATCTATGTATTTGTATTTTGACTGCAGTAAAGATACCGATTCACTTGTAATATGTTCTAACCCGCTTCTAAATCGAAAGAGCTGCATTGGTGAGCTCAGCAAGACATACACCCCTTCTTTAAAGTAATATGTGTTTGTTTACAGACTTTCTTCAAAGAAGAGTCACCAATGTGTTTGACCTTTTACAAAAAGAAACGACTTTGACGCTGAGGTGAATAAGGAGATTGAAATTATTAAGCATGTTGCTGGAATATTGATGGTGTAGGAATACATGTTTGTGTCATGTAAATAGCTGTAGACTATGTATACAAATGTAATCTTGCGGTACTGAACGACCTTGCCGCTGGAACTATATACAATATCCGCACTTCCTGGCTTGTCTATTGCAGCCCCTCTTCTTGCCCTGTTCACTGATACTGTCTGCAGTATGGATCACACACACAACATCCTCAACAGCCTTGCTGTAAACTTCCGACCCATTCTGCTATTCTACACTGGCTCCAAGGTAAACGTGGCTTTACTTTTTATATTATAACATCGCACAGCAAATTTGTATTTCAGTTTTATATTCCACTTTTGTTTTTGCATATTATTATTACCTATTTTTGTTTGTTTCAATTAACCTATATGATTAATCTTTGTACGGCGCGGGACAATTTATACAGAATACGATTTAAATGTATTATTTAATCAAAACTATACAACTTTCTACAGTTGGGGGTATTATTATTATTATTATTATTATTATTATTTCATTTAAATACAAATACGTATTAATTTTATATTTTTATGTGAAATGTTTTTTTTTTTCTTTTTCATTTACTGAGTAATTAACATATTTTGGTTGGCCATGTTATTGCTGTTTGGAAAACAAAAAGAAACTCCTTCTCTTGTTATTATTGTTATTGGGGTGTTTAGAAATATAAACAGTAGGCTCTTCGTTTTTCTTTTTTTATCGTTTCAGTTGCAGATGCAGGACTGTTCCAATACCCGCCCTTAGTCAGAGTCGAGGTCGGGAGCAGCGTAAACTTGACCTGAGATATCGAGGACATGAATGAAAAGTGTTTCACTGTCATCTGGTTCAAACTGCGGTCTGAGAGCATACCGACCCTGGAAACTTATCAAAATGTCATACCCGGTGGCAGCTTCGTGGGCAACGAAATCGAGAAAACCTGTTCCTTGAACCTAAACAATCGCAGGTGAACGATTCCGGGACTTACTATTGCGCTTTGATTAGTGGCCCAGGCATGTACACGGGCAATGGATCCACGTTAGTAGTACGAGGTCAGTAAGAAAGGTATTGAATAATTATGAAGGTTTCTGAAATAATGTTTTATTTTGATGAAATGTTTTTGCTTTAAGGGCAGTGGGGTGATGTTGCAGCGGGTCGGAGGCTAACACGGAGAATAAATATATCGTGTGTATCCACTGTGTCAATATTGAACATTGGGCTGGGTTTGAGCTTGAAGTGAACTTCACGTTGCCAAAACCTTTACAAAAAACAGTAAAATAAAATGCGTAAAAGTATTTTAACTGTGTGTAAATTTGCAATGTTTCCTGTAAATTTACAAACATTCAGAGCAAAGAAAATCCATTTTGGTTACATTGCTTCGATTTCCTGTCTGCTGTCCGAAAACAGTGAAGTTGACCAATTCAAACTGATTTGAAGTTGTTTAACTCTTACTTGAATGCAGGAAAATGTTCACTTACAACTTAAATCTGACAGAAAAAAAGTTGCCTCCCGTTTCACAGACCACGGATCTAAGCCAATGTTATATTTAGGTTCAAAGCACAATGTTGATATACTGAAATCAGACGGTTCTACAGAATGGATTCTGTATGAAAATGCTAAACAAGGCTATTCTGGTTATGTGATATAATTCGCGTCAATATAAAGTACTGTGGGCTATGCGCAAGAAAACATTTCTAATCAAAGGCGCTGAATAAACTGACTTGTACAACACTGCTGAACTTTACTCTTCAAAATGTAGTCCGTGGTAAATACCTCCCATTATCGAACATGTTGTTCTTAATGTTTTATATCGCTCTTATTGTTTCGAATACAGAACGCTCCGATGACCGCGCTTATATTGAAATCCTCACCCCTTCAGAGTCAGACGGAGAAGTCAAGTCCAGCGGCGCCGCTACTTTAGTGTGTCTGGTATCCGAGCAGGCTCGTGTCTATTGGGTCATAGAAGGACATGTCAAACACGAACTGACTGACTCCGGGTCCAGAAATTCCAGTGAGTCCACTCCGGACTTTATCAGGAATCAGATCACCATTGCGGGCGAGGTCTGGAGCAGCGGGGCTGTGTACGTGTGTAGTGGAGAGCCGGCGGAATATGAGCAAAAGCGTGAGCAAGACCGGTAAGAGTTATAAACCTGAACATTTTTGTGATCATTGTTATAACAATGATACAGTAACAGTGTCATATAGATATAAGACTTCAAGCTATCTGTGGATTTCTCTAACGTTAAGATCCCTTTGGTAGAGATACAAAGTTGTCTTGCTTTTATAAATGTGTTTGTTTAATGATCAATGTACCTTTCAAAAAGTAATCTAATGTTCAGCGAGCATCGCAGACATCGTGATTGTCAACCGGTCGAATAGACAGTTAACATGAAAATTCTTTTGATATCAACTCCCGAATCTATTACTACTGGGTAATATTATTATTATTATTTATTTCTTAGCAGACGCCCTTATCCAGGGCGACTTACAATTGTTACAAGATATCACATTATTTTTACATACAATTACATTATAATAAACTAAAACAAGTGCCCGTTCAAATAAAGCGCGACCGAAGAACCTTCTCTCAAAGAGAAGCTTGAAAGTGATCAGAATTCTGAAGGCCACGCATCTTCTTGTGTATCTTAATGCATCCCTAGTGTCAACAGCACTATTGTACTGAAGCAGTATACAGTACCGTTGCGCGATTCTCTTTTCTAACTGTGTTACAGGGAGCGATGCGTGTCCACTCTTCCTCTATGGGTTGCTGGCGGCAGCTTCATTTCTTCTTATTACTTTGTTAATTACACTAGTAATATGCTATCGAAGACAGAATGAATCAGGTAACCTTTCCATCAGTATTATTAACAAGCTATTCTAAATAGAGAAACTACGAAAGATGTATAAGTAAATGAATCTTTCTTTATTTTACTTTTTTGTGCCAAACGGATGCGTATTTGGCAAATGAATGAATTTATATAATATATATATATATATATATATATATATATATATATATATATATATATATATATATATATATATATATATATATATATATATATATATATATATATATATATATATATATATATATATATATACAGGTCGAAAAAGTCCCCTGGGTCGACATTGGGTCAAAAGGTTACCTGATTCAAACAAACACATACACAGCTAATTACGCTTTTTCAAAATCAAAATTATATTTCAGCCAGCACCTGTATAACTCATCTTTTCCCTCTGGACACTTTACTAATTTCTTTATTAGTTATAAGTAGCCTACACCGAATAATGTCAACTAGCTCATTTAGGGACATTCTCACTTGGTTTACGCGCTATTTACCAGCTGGAAAAAGGGCTTGTAGAATAGGGCCCTTATTTATTTATCTTTTTATTTATTGTAATCTTATATCATTATAAACTGTCACCGATTTATCACAAAATTAAACAAAGTAGGGAATTAATACAGATTCAAAGATAGAAGTAAAAATGATGTCACAATATATAGAACACCATTACATCATGTAAGAATAAATCATGGATTTGAATGTAAACAATAACAAGTAGTTGTCATGCCGTCAAAAACCTATAAATACCTCCAATGTTTTGATTCAAACACAGGCTCCCTTGAGAATGATATGTACAACATATCGAAACGTTGGGCAGCTGGCTCTTTGAGCTATATATATATATATATATATATATATATATATAAATATATTTTACTGTGCAAAAGTTTTAGGCAGGTGTGAAAAATGCTGTAAAGTAAGAATGCTTTCAAAAATAGACATGTTAATAGATTATATTTATCAATTAACTAAATGCAAAGTGAGTGAACAGAAGAAAAATCTAAATCAAATCCATATTTGGTGTGACCACCCTTTGCCTTCAAAACAGCATCAATTCTTCTAGGTACACTTGCACACAGTTTTTGAAGGAACTCGGCAGGTAGGTTGGCCCAAACATCTTGGAGAACTAACCACAGTTCTTCTGTGGATTTAGGCAGCCTCAGTTGCTTCTCTCTCTTCATGTAATCCCAGACAGACTCGATGATGTTGAGATCAGGGCTCTGTGGGGGCCATACCATCACTTCAAGGACTCCTTGTTCTTCTTTACGCTGCTACGTTATTGAATCGTATTTTGTCATATACTTGTACTTGCTAGAACTGAAGTCATTGTATTTTATCTTGCTCTTAATTGTATTAATACTTGTACTGTGATTCTTGAAATGTATTTTTGTTTACGACTGTAAGTCGCCCTGGATAAGGACGTCTGCTAAGAAATAAATAATAATAATAATAATAATAATAATATTTAAAGTCATATTTTTTTTTTCACAGGGCAATGTGAAGACACGGGTTCTGGTGGAAGGCACGCCAGACCGAAGATAACAGCGGTACAGTATTATTATTATTATTATTATTATACATACACGATATTAAAATGTAATTACATTTCAACTAAAATATGTTTTCCCTATCGAATTCCAATGAAGTAATATGAATTCATGCTAATCTCACACGGCATCTTTTGAACAGACCTATATATTCCCGTCATATGTCAATCAATACTATATGAATTGACACTGTATTAAAAGTACAGCAACAAAACATTTTTTTTTGGCAGGTGCAGGATGACGTGCAGTACGCCAGTCTGCAGCTCGAGGTGCGTGGGCGACGGAAATGAAGACCAGCGTTGAACACACTGTAAACCCAACAATTTGAGTTAACTCAAAAAAAAAAAAAAAAAAATGAAACGCATTGCCTTAAATATAAGTTTAGCTACTCACTCAGTTCTTGTTAAGACAACCTAGTCTGTAGTTGACCTGACTTATAATAAATATGTTCCTGTAACTTAATCATTTTGAGTTTGATTACGTTTTTTTAAAAGTCAGTGAACTTAAACATTTTAGTTTCAATAACTTAAAAATAAAGAGTTAGCTGAAATTAAGCACATCAAGTTCAATAAACTTAAATACAATCTGTCAAACGCATGTAAGCAATTCGAGTTCTTGTAACTTAAAATGTTCAGCATAACATAATTGGTTGAAATAACTTCAAAATTTCAAGTTGGCTAACTAAGTTTGACTAGCATAAATTCTTGGAGGGCTCTGGACTCTTGACCGGAGGGTTGTGGGTTCAATCCCCAGTGGGGGACACTGCTGTTGTACCCTTGAGCAAGGTACTTTACCTAGATTGCTCCAGTAAAAACCCAACTGTATAAATGGGTAATTGGATGTAAAAATAATGTGAAATAATGTATAATGTGATATCTTGTAACAATTGTAAGTCGCCCTGGATAAGGGCGTCTGCTAAGAAATAAATAAATAAATAAATAAATAATAATAATAATAAATAACAATACTTTACTGTACCTCCTATTGGTATAAACAGCGATAAGATAGACAAAACCTCACAACTATTACAAACTGACAAATCTTACGGAGCGCTTTGTGATGGTGGTCCACTATGAAAGGCGCTATATAAAAAAAATATATTATTAATTTTTGATGACAATGTATATGTGTAGCTAGTGTAGTGTGTTCTGCCATAAGGTCCCTGAATATCAAAAGTGCCTTCTGACAGTCCTAAAATCGCGGTTCCGGCTGATAACCGGATTATTATCCAGAACGTTGTTCCCGTCATAAAATGGAACACCTTTCTGCTGTTTTCGAACAGGTGGAATTGGTGCAATTTACATAAGTGGCGGAAGAACTACTCAGTATTTAAATGAGAAAGCTATATGTTCATGATTTCAAAGGCGGGATTGAAAGGTAATAAAGGCGGAGAACAACAAAACAGGCATGTGTTTCATGAGATACGGAGAAAGAAGAGAAGATCCATTTAATAGAACACAGTAATAAAGCAAGTACATCAAAACAAAGAGAAAAGTAGAGCGCTCCTATTTTAATGTAGCCGTTTTTAAAATGTATACTGTATTAAATTATTTCGGTTATGGAGAATATTCTATGCCAAAATGAAAAATTAATTAATTAATGCGTAAATAAATATAGAAATAAATAAATAAACGTCTAAATATATAGACATGTATTTATGTATTTATATATGTTTAATTATTCATTTATGTATTCTTTATTTATTTATTGTTCATTTTGACATGGCGACCACCTTATCCCTTTCATCCTCTAAAATCGCAGCAATCTCTAGCAGCAGATTGGCCTCCATCGCCAAAGTAGACGGAGTCATTGCGCCCACATCAGCATCAGACCCTTTTTTAGACGGAGCCTGTTTGAAATAGGATCCCATCTCCATTAGGACTTTTTGAAACAGACGGAACCACTTTAGACGGTATATACTCAATCCGACCACATCAACCCTTTTCATTTTTGCACAGGGGGTTATGTTAATAAGATGCCCACTTTTAACATTCCTCATTTTTGATTTTTGCTCGAAACAAGAAAAACACGGAAAGTTAAAATCCCGCCACAAAAGCCCGGTTAGAAAAGCCTTGATATTCAGGGCCAAGAAGTCTTGAACCATATCAAATATTACTAAGATGGTACATGCATATAGAACAAGGCAAACCTATTTTTTTTCCACACGTAATTAATCAGTATAGAGAGGTGTGTTAGCGTGACCTGCCGTGGAAGGGGAGTAGCGCACAGGCCAGTTATTATAATCGGCCAACTTTGATTTGTAGTTTTTGCGCTGTGTTTTATTTTGGTTTTTCGTACACTGTATGGTATGTCCTCCGTGCGCTACCATCTCTGCTAGTGTCACGTGAGTTTTTTGTAAAGAAATAAAATCGCGCGCCGGACTGGCGCTTAAACAACAAAAACCCTCCCCGTGTCTCCTGCCAAAGAGCAGTGCTAATCGGGGACTGTGAAACCACACATTTAAGGAGGCCTATTAAGATTAAGGTAACACGAAATATATGTCTCCCTTATTTACAGCTATAGCAAAAAGTTTTGCATCACCCCAATATAATAAACTCATTTTGCTTCATAAAGTCGAATGAAACCTGCTGAGTAATGTTACGTTAACATGTTGAATTACACACTTCTTTGTAGTTTTCCATATACTTAACGAAAGACTGACAGATTTTAAAATGAAATACTGTATTATACGATTGTGGCTTTTGTAATACTTTTGCGATATCATTTTGTAGTTAAGTTGATTACACGATGTTAAATAAAATATCTAAATTATGTTCATATAGTTTTATTATTATTATTATTATTATTTTCTCAATCTACATGATGGAAAACTTTGGCCATAGCTATATTTAATTAAATGCATTAAGTCATTTTTGCAACACCCTTCAACTCTACAAGCACTTAAGTGAAAAGCGAAGGGGAAATGTAATTTAATTGGCTGGTTTCACAGACCCTGATTAGCGCTAATCTTCGATTACCCAATGTTAATTTAGTTTCGGTAGTCCACGATTAGTTGTAATCTGTGAAATCAGTCCAACGTGTTTTGCGCAACTGACCGCAGGATCATAAGCACGTTGTTAGTAAAACAAAAAAAAAAAAAAAACAGCACGGTTTCAATGTATTTTGATAATCATTTATTTGGTAGTACGTTTTTCTTTAGTTGTACCAGGGAAAAATAAACGTGTTTGTTGTACTTCTGTTTACTAAATCCAAACTGAAACGTCATGGACTGTTTTTCTTTCTGCATATATAATGTATTTCACAGACCCACTACATGCAGGATGCTAGTTTCTCTGATGTTTTGCGGCTACATCCTTTGCCCTGTAGTCGCATATATTTTTCTGTGTTTTGTAAAGTGATATGGAAAATGTTGTTTGTTATGTCCGGAAGTTTACTGCCAGTAAAGACCTAGGCCTCGCGCTTCTAAAAGCCACAACAGTATTTGTTGCAACAACTTCAAAATGTCTCCCTTCGCTACCAGTCAATGTATTAACACTCATGATTCTAGGAAACGGTATAAACCAACATCTAATGTTCAAAGCATCTCGTTATGCAACACAACACAAAACCCAAATCGATACAAATTTCAGGTAGCAGGCAACGTGTCTATATTCAATGTGATGTTTTATACAGTACAGCACCAGAAGCTTATGTCACAGCCCCTTCAATTAGTCAAGTTAGTATTTGGTAAGAAGATATATGTTGTCTATAAAATTATCCAACCTTTATACAATAATTTAAGAAATCATCTCGTCTGTGTAGTTTTTATACTTGCTGTCTCCCGTCTCCGTTCCGCTCTGAATGGCTAGGGGTCGCTGTCAGTCAAACCAGTGGTTCCTTAATAGGCTAGTGTAGTTTCACCGTCAGTCATTTCATCCTGTCCTGACAGATCTCGTTGACCGAAGCAGCGCTAAAATGCCCTCATTCGTTTAACCTGTCAAAACCCCAGCCCCTCACAGACAATTTCCGCCTGGGGGTCTGTGCCCTTAAATAAATCACAATATCTTCCAAAGTATAGACAGCACAGGCATGGTTCAGGGCTTGAATTCAAGGTAACCCTTTGGGCATCAAGACTAAAACCTCAGGTGTGATAAAAGTCTTACTCAGTACCACACTGGAAGGAGATATCCAGAAAAAATACATAAAAAAACAACAAACGCTTTTCATTTTTATGTTCTATAGTCATTTTTTCAACTTGTAGCATATGAAAAGAGCCAGATTTAATATACTGGGTAAAAATTTGGAACTGTTTGAACAAAGGGATCAAATTCTACAGGAGTTTTTACAAAGCTAAGCCCAAGGGTCCCCAAACCTCTCCAAAAATAAACATTGTGTAAATCTTTATGTCAATTGATATACTAAGTTCTAAAAGGGATGTTATCTTCTGGCACCTCACATGCTATCCATTGCCACATGCATTTGCCTTAAAAAGGCTATTTTCTGTTCTGAATGCCCCTTTTTTTCCCCCCCTTATCTCATTCAAGAGGTGGGCGTGTTTGTTTGCACATCGATTACTCTGTGATGGATTGGGTTACAAACAAAGTAAAGGCATGAATGGAAAGCTTTTGTGACCTCCAATATTCAACGTGATCAGGAGATTTCACCGTCATCAAGGTTGTAAGACCAGAGCAGCCAAAACTAGATGAAGCTAGTCGATTGCTTTTTGTTTTGAATGCATGGGGTACTAGACACATTTTGAATGGGATATCTCAGCGGTGAAATGACTGTGATGGATTGGATTCATGAAAAATTCCTTACAACGTGCTGTTTGACGGACCAGAGGAAAACAACAATTTTGATATCGGGGTCAGCATTGTGAATGGGATATTTTTTTTCTCTTTTGCTTTTTGTAATAATATTAAAAATGAGTTATGAAATATAATATTTACATGCAGTTCCGTGTTCCGCCCGCGGGACTAGAGGGCGTAAATGACTGTGCACTTTCATTTGCCAGCTATAGCCTGTCATTCAAAACACCTACTTTGAAATTAGCGGGTTAAGATGTGGGTAATCTTGTGCTATTATAGGTATATACGGTGCAGTTACTAGTTTGATTTGAAAATGGGGCTCAAGAGGAAAACACTTAATGAGTATTGTGCACAATACCCTGACCGACGGCAGAAGTCTCCGTGGCAGGACGAAGCGGGCCAGTCTGCCTTGCCTCCAGTGAGTCCAGCTGTGCATAAGGACAGGGGCGGAGCTCTGAATAAGTGCAAGTTAGTTCTGTTCAAATCTCTAATATTTTGTTCTGTCTGTGCATATTGTTTTTACTTGTAAATTTATGCTTGTAAATTTATACACACACACATATATATATATATATATATATATATATATATATATATATATATATATATATATATATATATATATATATATATATATATATATATATAAATTTACTTCAAACAGATTTTTTTTTATTTTTCAAAACAAAAAAAAAAAATCACAAGTTACCAAACCAGAAACAAACTGACTCATTTCATTTAGATGGATGCAAAGAGTCTTTACTGGTTTCTTATTCATTTCAGACTGCAGAAAACAATGACAATTTGGAGTCAAGAATCCAGCCCTATATCCAGTTTGAACTTATTGACAGGACAAGTTTCAGAGCAGCTCACTTTCTATGATTGGGCTATATATCTAATCAATAGATTATTTTCCATTTGTAGCCAATTTTCATTACTTACTTTAGCCAATGCTTTCATTCCACAGAGATATTAACTGTTCAAGTGAGCTAAAG
Source organism: Huso huso (assembly GCA_036884735.1). Taxonomy (NCBI): domain Eukaryota; kingdom Metazoa; phylum Chordata; class Actinopteri; order Acipenseriformes; family Acipenseridae; genus Huso; species Huso huso. The sequence continues at coordinate 6,578,338 of CM072712.1, read as the reverse complement.
AGTTTCCTGTCTAAACTTGAACATGCCTTAGATCAATATTTAATAATTAATTTCATAATTAAAAGTGCATTTCATAATTAAAAGTACAGTAAGTTATACTGTAAATTCTAAACCCTTTCATATTCCCAAACGTCTATAACATGATTAGAAAATACATTTGTTCATGAAAAAACACCTTCAGCATCTTGTTCATGTTTGGAATCTAAAGTGTAATATTTTTTAGTGTATATTCAGTAGTTACACATGTAATCAATGTGATGAGTTTTAAGTCTTGCTCATTGTGAAAGGGTTTATTTACACACATACACACAACAGCTCACGTGACACTACCAACCATGGTAGCTCAATGAGTGCATACGGCCAGCGTACGAAAAACAAAATAAAACACAATACAAAAAACTATAAAATAAAAGGTGCCGTAAAAACGGCGTGCGCTACTCACTAATGCATGGAGGTCCCGCTTGCTCACCTCGCTATACTTTAAAGGGATCTACCATCCCCGAACTAATCTTTAGTATCAACACAAACCCCGACTCCGGACGTCGGCGGTTTTGGCAGCTTCTTTTGGCTCCGATCCCGGTTCACCATCACGGCGATCGGAGGATTTCAGCAACTTATTTCTCTCACTATGCTCGGGTAGCGTGGACGATCTTCAGCCCGTTGTCCGTGGCTTTGCAGCAGCCCCGAGGTGAACAAACAGGACCTCTTTATACCTGACGCCGTGCTGGAACACACCTACCCGCTGATCATCCACAGCTGGCAATCACACACAGCAGGCAGGCGATCCCAGGAGCGTCAGGTACTGCAATAAATTAAATAACCATTACACACATTTACACAATATTAAATTAACAATGTATTCACACACAAACCCCCTCTTCATGTGCAGGGCTCCTGCCCTGCTACACTCATGTTTAGAGTTAAATGCATTTTACTGTGATTCACTGGGTTGTCGGCTGTAACATATACTCTATACAACCGATAAAAAAGAAATACATTGTAATTCATCTCAAGATTCTGACCAGAATCCTTTTTTTATCTTCTCACACATGGTGTATGACTGAATTTGATGAAGTCGAAATGGAGGGCCTAATAGCAGTGTGATCCAAGATATATGTGATGTCAAAACTTTTGCACTGTAAAATGCAGAATTTAAAGATAATTTAGTATTAAATGAATAAACTTTGATTTCTTCTTCTTCTTCTTCTTCTTCTTCTTCTTCTTGTAAAACCAAGTCTTTAAGAATTGAACAAGTCTTCACCAACTGATTGTAAACACAATTTATTGTTGAATTGAGAACACACCTGCACACAAAAATACAAGTTAACAATTTAAGTTGAATTCTGAAACATCTTTTTTCATTATGTTAATAAGTTTAAATAAGTCACAACATACAACAGCAACACCTTTCAAAGAAAAGCTGCAATAATGGAAACAACTCTGTGGTTGGTGTGCAAAGGGTGCTTTCATTGTTAAATTCACATTCATCTTCATCAAATACAATTCGAGACTATAACCACAGCCCATCTATCTATCAAAAAACAAAACATAGCATTGACCACAACTGTTAAAGCAGGTCTTTGTGAAAAGCAACAGCTTTAATAGTGCGTGGGGGTCTCTAGTGCCGTCTTACCAAATACCAATAAATGATACATTCCAGGTGTCAGGCTTTTCATTTGGGATTGAATAAAAATGTAAATTATCCATGCAGCTCTCCTGTAGTGGAATGGTAAATCTTTTGAAAACCCAACAAAAACAAATGACACAACCTGATTGGTGGATGCAAAAGAACTGCTTTGAACCATTTTTTTAAAAATCACCTCCCCATAACATCATCGTTAATAATGAAAATGAATAAACAGGAGGGCAAAGGGGCGGGGCAAGACTGTTTCCTAATTCCCATCACCTGGTCAATGTGTGACAGTTAACAAGGTTTGAAGGATCCCAAGGTGTCGGCTTCAACAACATTACTGGGGAGTTGGTTCCAGACCCTCACAATTCTCTGTGGAAAAAAGTGCCTCCTAGTTTCTGTTCTGAATGCCCCTTTATCTAATCTACACCCCTTCCTCCCAGTCTCGGTGATGACTGAATGCAACAGTAGCTAGGGGTTGTCTTCAATCAGCACACGTGTTGCTGCAGAGATCTGTCTGCAGGGAACGGATAGAAACTCGGCCCTGAGCAAAAGCAGACGTGATGCTAAGATGATGTTAATAGTATCCGAAAATCAAACACGAAAGGATAAGAGACTGAAGTTGCCATGAAATATACATAATTTTAACATTAGACCTAAATACATTAAAAACTCATAAATTCATAGGTGACAACGAACAATCAGCACAATATAAAAGGAAATGTAATTTTTTCTTTGAAATATGCATTCTAGAATGTAGAATGCTATTATTTATATTATGTATTCATTATTTTTTGTATAGTTGAATACTGTCAACACCCTGTAAAGAATGACTTGTCTATAGTGACCACGTTCTATAGCAGGTTTTCCATCAAGACCAATTGTAAGGCATGAGAATGTTTGTCATTGCAGAGTGTATAAATTGCAGTAACTGCTCTAACTGTCTGGACCACTAGATGGCAGAAAAACCCTAATAATCCAGAAATGTTGTGTTTCTTTGCCAGTACCAATAGATGAGCGCTGAGTTTTCGAGTAATTACATTTTGTGCAAAAAAAAAAAAAAACTGAACTAAGTATAATTTGGGCTTCTGATCACACACACACACACACACACTCCTTGTCCTTCTGGCAAAGGGGGCGGGGGTCTGTGTAAGGTGCGGGAGAGTGAGGGGATATAAGGGGGTTCGTGGAAATGACCTGGAGATTTGGGGAGACAAGAGTGAGAGAGAGGTGTGTTTGGAGATGGCGAGAGAGGGAGGGGGAGAGGGAAAGGTTATGAATATAAGAAAACAAACACGAATACTACTATTTATTTCCCTTTTCGACTCCCACTTCCCTTCCCCTACTTCATGATTTTATATTCGACTATTGTGTAAAAGAGGCTTACGCCTTCAACTCCATGCAGAGTCCGTCGCAGTTTCTATCCCAAAGAACCTGAAAACGCTACAATATCTTGTTGGAACTACAATCCCACACTTCCATTATACTAATGGAAGAGGAGAGCTGTATCCCACAGCTCCTTGAAAGCTCTACAGCATTGCACATGCGTGGAAATACAACTGAACATAATAGTAATTCAGAACACACATATTAACTGATTTTGCTTTCTCAATGAATATCAGGAGTGGCATGTGCTGTAGCAAACAGCAAAAATGACCATTCCTCTATACAAGGTCTCTGTTCCTTTTACCTCTTTAATTTTGAGCCATTCTATTTTAGAAAGAGCTCAGAATTCTGCCTGCAATTCAGTACATTGTAGAGCAAACCAAATCTGATAAAGGAAGGAAGGAAGCCTGTTTCAGTTTTGCCTGTATATAAGGTAAAAAAAAATCTGACATAATATACTCTACTAGACATTGGATCATGTATAATGTTTTGCATAACAAAAGATTTATCATATGGAGAGAGAGAGCTTTTTTTCCCAGAGAAACAAAGGCTGCTAGTTGTTTTTAGGGGAACAATAACCACAGTCTATTTTTATTTTGCTGAATTCTAATACATGAGAAAGCTGCTTATGATTCATTTATTTTTTTAACAAAACATGTTTGAAAACACAATGTATTGCATTCAATTGAATGTATGAAAGTGGACTATATACTACATGATAATGCTAACTATTGACTCAGTAAAATAAAAGCTGTTAGTAAAAGAAAATCTGTTTTTCTTTCATGAAGCTAAGCACAATTATACATTACGGTACATATTTTTCAGAATGTATCTACATGAGCTTAAGAAATACATACAAACCCAAGAAAAATAATCACCTTGCCTTATTATCTGCATTGCAAACAACACGTTGCAAAAAGTCATATAGTGAGGGACACTATCTTTTCTCAGGCAGAACTGCTTCAGATGCTGTTCCAGCTTTACTGGGAACACACCATGCATTTCACTTGCAGTATCTCAGAGCATACTCCCAGGTACCTGGATTCCTGCAACATTATATACTGACAGACCCATATACTTATTTGCAAAAGCGTTTAATAAACTACACCCATAAAATGCAATTTTGAAAAATCTACAGCTTGTAAAAATAAATAATTGTATATATATTTGTTAAATATTTTTAATAATGAAATGTATGAAGATACAATTATTTGTATTGTGCATTTCAATTATTTTTAAAGCAGGGGTTACATATATTACATTTAATTATTTGATATTGTTACAAATATTTATTGGATACATTCAAATATCATAATGAAAAGCGGTGCTGCTATTTGCATATCAAATTATTCAGTGCTACGAGGGACAGTGCAGTTACAAAGAAGTGTGTGCTACATGGCACAGGTGTTTCTAATTATCTGTACAAGCCTGGTCTTCATTTCCGTCGTCCACGCGCCTTGAACTGCAAACTGTCGTACTGCACGTACTCCCGGACCTGCCAAAAAATTTTTTTTTTAAAAATCTTGTTGCTGTACTTTTCATAAAGTGTCAATTCATATAGTATTGACATATGAAAGGAATACATAGGTCTGTTCAAAACAAGCCACGTGAGATTATCACAAATTCATATTACTTCACAGGAATTCAATAGGAGGCAAATATTTTAGGGCCCTATTCTCATTGGAAGAATTCTTACATGTGCAAGTGAGAATAGGGCCCTAAGTTAAGGTATAATTACATTTGAAGGAACAACGCAAGATTGGCTGGCAAGACCTATGGTCAATGGAAGAGAGCAGGATGAGTTTCCTCATCAGGTCAACATATGATGTTCTCCCATCACCACAGAACCTAAACCTCTGGGTAGGAGAGGATCCCTCATGTCCTTTGTGTTCATCACCTGCAACATTAAGGCACATTTTGACAGGATGTAAGGTGGCTCTTAGCCAAGGACGGTTTACTTGGCGCCATGACCAGGTGCTGCGATGTTTGGAATTAGCATTGGAAGACAAGCGTAACATGGCCAAAAAGTTGCCACCTGCTCCATCAAAACATTACACACAAAAGACAACATTCCTCCACCCAGGAGAGCGACCACCAAGAAAATGTGTTAAAACCAATCCTCACCCAGGACAACTGGAAGCTCCTAGAGACTGGAAAATGCTGGCAGATGTTGGTCAACGGCATATTTTTCCACCTGAGATTGCCACCACTAACCTTTGACCAGATATTGTCTTGTGGTCTGGATCAGCACGCCATGTTCACCTGGTAGAGTTAAGAGTGCCATGGGAGGATGCTGTAGATGAGGCGTATGAGAGGAAGAAACTGTGGTATGCTCAACTAGCCACTGAAGCGGAACAGCGAGGATGGAGAGTCCGGGTTTACCCAGTGGAGGTGGGTTGTCGAGGATTTGTGGCACACTCTACAACCCGGTTTAACAGAGATGTCGGATTCAGTGGCCAAGAGTTGCGTCGCACAGTGAAGAACTTATCTGAAGCAGCAGAGAGGAGCAGCAACTGGCTGTGGTTGAGATGGAAAGATTCTGGCTGGGGATCTCAAGCACAATAGAAAGAAAGAAACGCTGAATTACAGGTAAGTAAGCTGGGCTGAGTTGAGTGGGGGATGGAGGGGGTGATGCTGGGATGCCAGAATCACCGTTGAGCCCCCTTGAGGTGTCGTGGGCTAGTCGACGAAACACCAAGGATGGAAGGTGCCCACTAGAAGATGCCAGAGATGTACCCTACTTAGCTCAATCCAGACTGTTGTCATGCTGATGCGCTGGGGAGACTGCACTGTGTTTGATCCCCGGAGCCAGCATCGCAGCCGTTTTGTGTGCTGATGCGATAGGGAAGCAATAAGCTGATCCCTGGAGCCAGCATTACACTTCAGCCATCAACACCAGACAGAAGGATATCTACATCATCATATGGAAGGAAGCGCAAATGGATGGAGACACAGATGTATCACATTAGTTTACTGTAAAGCTACGTCTTAGTCGGTGCTTATCTTGGCAAGAGCCAAGTTCAAATCAGCATGAAGTTTTAACATCTACTCTCGTGTAATAGAAATCATGAAGATCTGGATACGTCCAGTGACTGCTGTGAATAGTGCAGCTGGCAACAAGGGAAAGACCTTGTGACAGCCTGGAGAGACAGCTGACAGGAGGAAAGAGACCCCATTGGGGCTGGCAAGGGTTAGCTACCCTTGTCGGCAGTATCCAGCTCTGTGTTTACAGGATGCTGGAGACACCCGCCCAAGGCTTCTAAGAAATTAAAGAGAAAAATACCCCTAGAGTCTGCGAGAGCAGGGGCGGAAGATGACTCAACGTTGGACAACACAGTTAACAACTTAGGAACGGAAACGGATATGAGTATGGAGAGTACTTCACAAAAGACTAGTTCAAGATCTGCAGTTAGCAAAGACATGGAACTCCAGGTTTGTGTCTGCGGCTGGAGCAAGGTGACAATGGTCAGGGGTTTGAAGATTCATCAAGGGAGAATGAAATGCTTGAGGCAGAAGGGACAAGGGCCTCGCATTGATCAGTACTTATTACAAAGTCAGTCAAGTCAGTCGAATGAAATCCAGCGACAGGAAGCAAACCACAGTTCGCAGGATATCAGCACCCCTGTCATAGACGTGAGGAGGACTTGCATGGACACAGTTAGTGATGAACCTAATGATACTTGTGAACCCGGTCAGATAAACCAGCATAAGAGAGAAAAGAACCTCAACGGGCACAAGCCTGGAGTTAAATGGCCAAGAGCTTGTGAGAAAACTGCATTGGACACAGTAAACACAGATCTCTGCTTTGCATTGGAAAGGTTAAGTGGAACAGTTGAAAAGAAACTGGATACATTTGGGGACATCATCTATGCATATGGAAGCGAGAGGTTTGGAGTTGAAAAAAGGAAGGAAAAAGTACAAACTATTCCTGGAAAGTCTAGATGGCAGCAGGAGATAATAATAATAATAATAATAATAATAATAATAATAATACTGTACTGCTGATCTTATCTTCGGTCTAGCATGCCTTCCACCAGAATGCGTGTTTTCACATTGCCCTGTGAAAAAATATCATTTTAAACATAATTTCAATTTTGAAAAAAAGCTCATTAGCAGAGTATGTAAAACCTCCTATCACATATCTGTGGTTTGTTTCTTAGACCTGACAGGTGTTTGTTTGACGTCCTCCCTGTAACGTAAATCTATGTTAAACACTAGAGTAAACAAACAAACACCTCTCCATGATATTCATGCAATCGGAATACGTCGATCTGTGGGTTCAAAACAAGAATCAACATGGTAATGTATTATAAATACTATCCTAAATGTCTATCAGAAAAGTGAATGTGAACAATATGAACTCTGGTTTCAATATTCATGGAACCTGTGATAAATAGTTCAAACACATAAATGTGTAAAACATACATTTATCAATCAATTAGCATTCAGTCAGAGAAGAATATATATAAAAAAGCTTACATACCCCAATGGAAATGTATAATTTCTAGATATTTCTTGAAAAAAAAAATTTGGGAAACATCTTTTGTAGCAAAAGTTTTGCTTTTGTGGATGAGGAAAAGAAGTTTCAAGAAATAGATGTCTATAATTATTTATTTCAGCATTTCTTTTGAAAATTCTAAAGTATTCATACCCTTTGATGCTATGATAGTATTGTAACAATATGCTAGAAATTTCAATATCATAATGCAGAACCTAATTCTAGAAAAGTCTAGAAAATGCTGGATTATAGGTGAACATTATTAGAGAGTATAAAAGGGTTAGGCATAGGATGAGTGCTGTCATTACCAATAAGCCAATATGGGAAAAAGTAAAGAGCTATCTGAAGACCTTATGCAGAATATGATTTATTGTCATAAAGCTGGAGCAGGATACAAGAAGATTTCCAAGCATTTGAGTATCCCAATTTCAACTATGTTTCTATTATCAAGAAGTACAAGACTCATGGTACTGTGACAAAGCTCCCTCAGTCTGGAAGAAAGAAGGTTATTTCACCAAGAACAAGTAGAAGAATTGTGAGGAAGGTTAATAACAAACCGAGATTGACTGCCAAAGATATTCATATTGAATTGGCTGCTAGTGGGACTGGCGTTTCCATTTCAACCATAGGTCGAGTATTGCAAGGTGAAGGTCTCAATGGTCACAGGCCAAATAATATGATAATCCATATTAATATTTGGGATGTATGGTACTTTCAATGGAGATATATTGAGCACAGAGTTTAGGTGGGGTATTTGGACTGTCACATGGTCAGGAGAGACAGCAAATATGACCATTTTCCATCAGGTCCAATAGTTTTCATGGGGGGATGGGAGACTTCTGATAAAAATACTATTAATGGTGAGTGGGTATGTAAAGTGTTTTTCTGTGTTCTATGTTATTAAAAGTGATTGGAGAGAAATGACCCAGAGGATGGTCCCTTATTAAACATATTTTGGCTTCAGTAATATTGTTTTTCAGGTTTCATCAATTTTTCCTTACAAAATCGAGAACTAAACAGAAATGCAGGCACTGATGGGGTGGACTGTCACATGGTTTCTGAAAATACTATTAATGGTGAGTGTATGTAAAGTGTTTTTCTGGCTTACAAAGGGAGAGAAATCGGGATGGTCCCTTATTAAGCAAACAAATGCACATGTTTACGTCGATCGTAAGACGTAAGACAAGGGAAAGTTAGGCAGATTCTTCTTGTTTAAAAGAACAAAAACAAAATAGGAAATTGATAAAAACTGACCAGGATATTTTGAAACTGATCACTTCATTTATGCCTGATTGGAGATTGATAATACTCTTGACTTGCAGTATACATTTAGTGGATCTTGCGTTTTATTTTATTTTCCCCTTAGTTTTAATCGAGAAGTACCGACTGGAAACTCGATTTTTAATTTACTGTAACCTCAAGATGTACGTTGAGTATTCTGTCAGTATCTTTTTCTTTTTGATGCAACTAGACTATGTAAATGCTGTTGGTTTAATTTACTGTAACCCCAGATGAAATTTCCTGTAAATCCCTAACGTAATTGGGTAAGGCAGGACTCTTGTTTCTCTATTTTTTTTAAGCAGCCATTAGTCTAGGGAATCGCTGTAACACAAGCACTACTGTGAACTACTGGGTGAATGCTGTAGTAAGCATGTGTAAAATGGATGAACTTGTGGAGCGGTGCATTACAAAACATGGGCCGAGAGAAGACCCGTTTGAAGGTATAGAAGGGCAGAAAGACCCTATTACATGGGGCAAAGGACAGTTTGAAACTAGTGAAAGGGTACCTGAATAAAAAAGGCAGATTGGCTACTGTTTTATTAGGACAACAAGGTATGGTGAAAGTACTACAGAAGAAAATGACTTTATGTCAGGACAATGCACGTAAGTTAAAAAATAGTAATGAGTTTGAGAAAGAGCAAGTGAAAAGCATGGCGAGTAGTGTTGCGCATCTGGAGTCGCAAGGCCGCTGACTTTCAGCTTCAAATGCGTAAGGAGAGAGGAGTTATTGGAGAGCAATTGCAAGTGATTAAGATGGAAAATAGGGATTTGAAAGAGCAGTTGCATAATGTGCAAAATGCTTATGATTGTTTAATGAGAAAGTGTGTTAATGCACCTTCTTCTCAGAGCAGATTGGATAGTACCGTGATTGATAAACTTAAACACCAACTGTGTTTGATTGAGGGACACATTGCAGCTGTGGGCGTTCCTCTACCACAGGGTATGATAGATGACGACACAGAACATAAGAACATAAGAACACAGATGATGACTCAGATCAGTGCGAGGAGAATGGGGATGAGCCCAATCTCGTAGAGGAGTAGTGGAATTGCCGTAATGGTGGGGAAGTTAACGTAAGGGTGGGGCCTCTTCTGCACCGATGGCTCCAGTAACACGGAGGCGTAAACAAATTAGAGACAAGGGAGGAGCGGACCAACGGACGGAGGAAGTTACTATTGAACAACCTCTATCCGTGGCTGAGATCGAGTCTCTTTCTAAACTCATAGGAACCTTTGATCTTATTAAAAGAAACCCCTTTGAGTTTTTGAGTTGTTTGGAGTTCCATAGTAATAGACACCATTTGTCTGATAGGGATATATGCATGCTCATAACTGTTTGTACAGGGCCTCCAGCAGTTTACCAAATAGGATTAAACGGGGAACTGCTACTAAAGCAAACAGGAAAGATGATTTGATTACTTTGATGGGGTGTAGAACTACAGATTGGAATAAAATAATTTCAGTTGTGTTACAAGAATGAGAGCACCCTGCTGCCTGTGCCTCTAGATTGTTTAATGCGTACAAGACCTATAGTGGCATTGCTAATCCACAGAAAAATGATCAGGCGCTAGTGTCTCTGTTGATTAATCAGTCAAGCCCTTTTAGAGCACAACTGGTAGCTCAACTGCCAACAGATTACGATAATGCGTTGGACGCATTGACACGATAGGCATTGGCAGTAAAAAAAAGCCTGTATCGGCGATTCAATCAGTCAAGTGGAAAAATGAGGAGTACAGGCCTGATGATGTTAAACAGCGTAAAGGAGAAAGACCTCCGCCTTTTAACATGGATGATGTGAAATGTCACTTTTGTGAGCAAAAGTGACATATGGCTAAGTTGTGTGTTACAAGGAGGGAAAAGAATGGGCAGTTTAGTTCTTACAAAGAACTGGCTAAACAACTTCAAGATTTGAAGGAGCAGATGTTGAAGTTGGAAGCAAAAGGGGCACCTAAAGGGGGTTGCCTCTGCATAGGGATGTTTGGCCTCAATCAAGCCAGTGGTGCCATTGAGTAGGGATGAGTGGGGCCGTCCAGTTGTCAAAGTTACAGTAGGAGGCCACTGTAACACATGGTTAGTAGACACTGGAGCCTCACTCACTATTCAGCATAACATGTCACCTCCTGATAAAGGAGAAGATACAATTGCACTTGAGGGGTTCAATGGTAAAGTATCTTTGGCAACAAAAACCTTGTTGTTATCGTTTCAAATTGGCAATGATAAATTTAAAGAGAAAGTATGGATGAGGCCCACAGGGGATGACAGGAACATATTGGGTTCTGACATAATGGGGAAATGTAATTATATCATTGATTATTGCAACAGGTATATATGGCAGAACACTAGTGGGACCACTGGGAAAACAGCATATGTATCAGATGCACACACAGTGTTTGCAATTAAGCAGGTTGAGGGATATGATTTAGACACATTGTTAGAACATAAGAACATAAGAAAGTTTACAAACGAGAGGAGGCCATTCAGCCCATCTTGCTCGTTTGGTTGTTAGTAGCTTATTGATCCCAGAATCTCATCAAGCAGCTTTTTGAAAGATCCCAGGGTGTCAGCTTCAACAACATTACTGGGGAGTTGGTTCCAGACCCTCACAATTCTCTGTGTAAAAAAGTCCTCCTATTTTTTGTTCTGAATGCCCCTTTATCTAATCTCCATTTTTGACCCCTGGTCCTTGTTTCTTTTTTCATGTCAAAGAAGTCCCCTGGATCGACATTGTCTATACCTTTTAGGATTCTGAACGCTTGAATCAGATCACTGTGTAGTCTTCTTTGTTCAAGACTGAATAGATTCAATTATTTTAGCCTGTCTGCATACGACATGCCTTTTAAACCCAGGATAATTCTGGTTGCTCTTCTTTGCACTCTTTCTAGAGCAGCAATATCCTTTTCATAACGAGGTTACCAGAATTGAACACAATATTCTAGGTGAGGTCTTACTAATGCATGGTAAAGTTTTAACATTACTTCCCTTGATTTAAATCTTGTTGGCCCTTTACTTGGTCTGATTTCTATTCATTGCTTTAAACATTATCAAAGTCTTTCTTGTCAGTGATACTGTACCTCATTGATTAGTTTACATTTCCGATACAAAATTTCATGTCAAAAACAATATATAGAATTGCTAAAAATAAATATAATGTGACGCTTTCATGCCTCAAACTAAGTAAAACAATAAGCCTGAGTACATCACGGTAACTAAGTCAAGCAACAAGCCTATATACATCTCGGTTTTATTGGGAGAAAATAGTGTAGTGCGTAAACGCAGATATATTTGACTTTCCAATTCAACCGTCTTTAGAAAAAAGAAAATACACATCTGCGCAGGCGTGAAGATACAGGGATACTGAATTCCATGGGGTACCAAAATCAGCGTCTCACTGGTGTAGCATGCAAATCAGTTCCTCATAGAATTCAGTGTCCCATGCTCATTGTGCGCATGTGCAGACGTATCTTTTTCCAGTCACTGCGTGTGCTCTGCTGATTTTGTCAAAGTGGATTCACGGCGATTCAGTATGGAAGTCCTTCTGGGTCAAAAAAAGCGTTATGTAGTACTCGTTTCAAATATTTAGTACACGTTCTCATTTGACTTTAGTACGTGTAGTAATTATAATTACTATGCGTACAAATTTGGCCGATCAGATCACTGAAAATTAAATGAGAACCAATGAATTTAAAGAAAATAGTATGTGTAATAAAATTATCCAATTAAAAGTGCTTTACATTTGCCATTCCTGCCCAATTCGTGGCAGTATATGGACTTGACATTGAGTAAAGTCTAGTGAAAGATGGATGGACCCGGACCCTCCAGTCTTAACCCCACTGGAACTAATATGTAATTTTAAACAAGTGTTGAAAGATCTGTCATTTAATCTAATGTTAGCTATAGTAACTGAATATTTTTTTTTGTGTAAAACAGAAATAAATATAATTTGAAAAAAAAAACAGCGATTGTGTACATTGTTAATACAAACTGAACCGTGTCACGGTCAACATGGTCTGTCTCAAGAAGTTACATAGAAGTTACTTAGTAAATACATGTGTACTGAAGCATGATTACAATGTTATTATGCATACTTACAATGTACTTAATGTGTAAATCTTTGTGCATGATATAACCCTATCCCTAACTGAAACCTAACCCTTTTCTGATACAGTTGTTTATTTACATATATTGTGCAAAAAGCTTTCCAAATTAAGTACATTATAACTGCATAATAACATTGCAATTATATGTAAGTGCGCATGTATTTACAAAGTAACTGCTATGCAAACACAGAGTAATCTGAGACACTGAATATAAAGTGTTTTCAAATGTTCAGTGCTGCAGTATAAACTTATCTCCAGACACGATCACAATGGGACCCTTTTGAGAATTGCATGGAGCTGGTACTGTGTTCAGCACAGTAATATCTGTTGTTTCTCAGCGTGTCCCGGATTGTTAGCGTGATGGTTCCATTACTCTCTATGGTGCGGGTAACTATGCATTGGGAGCCCGGGTCTCTGCATTGACCACGGAACAACTCGCTCACTCCAGCATGCTCTCGGAACTAGCAAAGCCGATTGGCAATTGGCGATTGGAGTTTCCAATTGAAGACACAGGGGACTGTAATGAGCTGTCAGACCTGAGCAAAATCATAAGCGGGATTTGCACTGGGACAAAAAAAACTGCAAAAAAATAAAATAATAAATAATAAAAATAATACACAGGCAGCATTAGTTTATAATAAAATAGGACTAATGTTAAATGTGGATGTTATATACAGACGTGCTCAAATTTGTTGGTACCCCTCCACAAAAAATGAAGAATGCACAATTTTCTCTGAAATAACTTGAAACTGACAAAAGTAATTGGCATCCACCATTGTTTATTCCATATTTAATAGAAATCAGACTTTGCTTTTGATTTTTTATTCAACATAATATTGTAAATAAGAAAACAAATGAAAATGGCATGGACAAAAATGATGGGACCGCTAACCTAATATTTTGTTGCACAACCTTTAGTGGCAATCACTGCAATCAAACGTTTTCTGTAGCTCTCAATGAGACTTCTGCACCTGTTAACAGGTAGTTTGGCCCACTCTTCCTGAGCAAACTGCTCCAGCTGTCTCAGGTTTGATGGGTGCCTTCTCCAGACTGCAAGTTTCAGCTCTTTCCATAGATGTTCGACAGGATTCAGATCAGGACTCACAGAAGGCCACTTCAGAATAGTCCAATGTTTTGTTCTTATCCATTCTTGGGTGCTTTTAGCTGTGTGTTTTGGGTCATTATCCTGTTGGAGGACCCATGACCTGCGACTGAGACAGAGCTTTCTGACACTGGGCAGTACGTTTCCCTCCAGAATGCCTTGATAGTCTTGAGATTTCATTGTGCCCTGCACAGATTCAAGGCACCTGTGCTAGGCGCAGCAAAGCAGCCCCAAAACATAACCGAGCCTCCTCCATGTTTCACTGTAGGTATGGTGTTCTTTTCTTTGAAAGCTTCATTTTTTTCGTCTGTGAACATAGAGCTGATGTGACTTGCCAAAAAAAGCTCCAGTTTTGACTCATCTGTCCAAAGGACATTCTCCCAGAAGGATTGTGGCTTGTCAATATGCATTTTAGCAAATTCCAGTCTGGCTTTTTTTATGTTTTTTTTCAAAAGTGGAGTCCTCCTGGGTCTTCTTCCATGGAGCCCACTTTCGCTCAAAAAGCGACGGATGGTGCGATCAGAAACTGACGTACCTTCACCTTGGAGTTCAGCTTGTATCTCTTTGACAGTTATCCTTGGTTCTTTTCTACCATTCGCACTATCCTTCTGTTCACTCTGGGGTCGATTTTTCCTCTTCTTGGCGACAGGGGAGGTTGGCTACAGTTCCATGGACCTTAAACTTCTTAATAATATTTGCAACTGTTGTCACAGGAACATCAAGTTGCTTGGAGATGGTCTTGTAGCCTTTACCTTTACCATGCTTGTCTATTATTTTCTTTCTGATCTCCTCAGACAACTCTCTCCTTTGCTTTCTCTGGTCCATGTTCAGTGTGGTGCACACAATGATACCAAACAGCACAGTGACTACTTTTCTCCATTTAAATAGGCTGAATGACTGATTACAAGATTGGAGACATGTGTGATACTAATTAAAAGAAACTAATTAGTTTGAAATATCACTATAATCCAATTATTTATTATCTTTTCTAAGGGGTACCGAACAAATGTGTCCAGGCCATTTTAGAATATCTTTGTAGAATAAGCAATAATTCATCTCTTTTCACAGCAGCTTTGCTTTATTCTATGACATACCAAAGGCATGCAAGTATACATGATAAAATAGCTTTTAATTTCATCACTTTTCAGGAGGAATGAAGCATTATTTCAATGATAAGGGTACCAAAAATTAGGACTAATGTATATATATATATATATATATATATATATATATATATATATATATATATATATATATATATATATATAATGCACTGTGGTCTCGTAGTTTATGACGCCACATAAACCCTAGATGGAATTGTTTTCCTGTAACTCACTGAAGACCATCTACATAGAAAAGAAAGAGTACTTGGAACTGCAAACAGAAGTCAAAAAGGAAGTTAGAAAGGCCAAGAGAGATATAAATCAATATTGCTAAGGGGGCTAAAACCAATTCCAAAATGTTTTTCCAATATTATAACAGCAAATAATTATAACAGCACACAATCAAAGAGGAGGTTAAATGTCTAAGAGACACAAATGGCAAAATCATAGACGAAGAAGAAAAATTAAATAATTACTTTTCACAGGTTTTTACAAAGGAGGAAACGGACAACAAGCCCCACATGTTGACCTGTTCCTATCCAGTTTTAAATAACTTTAGCATAACAGAGGCAGAAGAGTTAAAGGGACTAGGAACTCTTAAATTAAACAAATCCCCTAGGCCAGATGAGATCCTCCTAATAGTACTCAAAGAAATGAGAGAAGTTATTTACAAACCGCTAACCACGATCATGCAACAGTCTCTTGACACAGGGGTTATACTGACAGACTGGAAAATTGCAAACATAATACTGATCCACAAAAAGGGAGACAAAACCGAACCAGGTAACTACAGACCAATAAGATTGACTTATATTATATGTAAACTTATAGAAATTATAATAAGATCCAAAATTGAAAATTACCTATATGGAACAATATCCTGGGAGACAGTCAGCATGGCTTTAGGAAAGGGAGATCATGTCTAACTAACCTGCTTGATTTTTTTTTGAGGATGCAACATCGACAATGGATAATTGCAAAGCATACAACATGGTTTATTTAGATTTCCAGAAAGCTTTTGACGAAGTCCCGCATAAAAGATTAATTCTCAAATTGAACACAGTAGGGATTCAAGGAAATGCATGCACATGGATTAGGGAGTGGTTAACATGTAGAAAACAGAAAGTACTGATTAGAGGAGAAACCTCAAAATGGAGCGAGGTAACCAGTGGTGTACCACGGGAATCAGTATTAGGTCTTCTGCTATTTCTAATCTACATTAATGATTTAGATTCTGGTATAGAAAGCAAACTTGTTAAATTTGCAGACGACACAAAAAGGAGGAGTGGCAAACACTGTTGCAGCAGCAAAGGTCATTCAAAATGAGCTAGACTGCATTCAGAACTGGGCAGACACATGGCAAATGACATTTAATAGAGAAAAGTGTAAAGTACTGCACACAGACAATAAAAATGTGCATTATAAATATCATATGGGAGATACTGAAATTGAAGAAGGAATCTATGAAAAAGACTTAGAAGTTTATGTTGACTCAGAAATGTCTTCATCTAGACAATGTGGGGAAGCTATAAAAAAGGCCAAGAAGATGCTTGGATATATTGTGAGAAGCGTTGAATTTAAATCAAGGGAAGTATTGTTAAAACTTTACAATGTATTAGTAAGACCTCACCTAGAATATTGTGCTCGGTTCTGGTCACCTCGTTACAAAAAGGATATTGCTGCTCTAGAAAGAGTGCAAAGAAGAGCAACCAGAATTATCCCAGGTTTAAAAGGCATGTCGTATGCAGACAGGCTAAAAGAAATTGAATCTTTTCAGTCTTCAACAAAGAAGACTACGTGGTGATCTGATTCAAGCATTCAGAATCCTAAAAGGTATAGACAATGTCGACCCAGGGGACTTTTTTGACCTGAAAAAAGAAACAAGGACCAGGGGTCACAAATAGAAATTAGATAAAGGGGCATTCAGAACAGAAAATAGGAGGACTTTTTTACACAGAGAATTGTGAGGGTCTGGAACCAACTCCCCAGTAATGTTGTTGAAGCTGACACCCTGGGATCCTTCAAAAAGCTGCTTGATGAGATTCTGGGATCAATAAGCTACTAACAACCAAATGAGCAAGATGGGCTGAATGGCCTCCTCTCGTTTGTAAACTTTCTTATGTTCTTATGTTCTTATTATTCAAGCCTGCGAGTGATAGGGATGCATTCCCTGCGCTGTGTGGAGAGGTATCTGTGCCTGCGTGTGATAGGGATGCATTCCCTGCGCTGTGTGGAGAGGTATCTGTGCCTGCGAGTGATAGGGATGCATTCCCTGCGCTGTGTGGAGAGGTATCTGTGCCTGCGATTGATAGGGATGCATTCCCTGCACTGTGTGGAGAGGTATCTGTGCCAGCTTAAAGCTGCATTGCCTCATGGGGCGCTGCTGTTCCTAAAGGAGTGTTTCCAGGAACACCCCCTCCCTGACATAACGACCCCCTTCCCAAGCCTGCATGTGTCCCCTACTTTCAAAGAAGCTGATGCCCCCAGGGCTATGGACTCCCAGCACTGCCGGACGGGCTTGTTTGGAGCAGGGGAGGATTTCAGTACCTGGGGTTGCACCTGGAGGATGAGGCCAGTGAGAGAAGGAACTGGGAGGGGGTGCTTGATGAAGTTAAAGGGTGACTGGGTAGGTGGCGATGGCTGCTGCCACAATTATCATACAGGGGAAGAGTGCTGGTGGCCAATAACCTGGTGGCTTCCACACTGTGGCACCGGCTGGTGTGCATGCACCTGCCTCAAGGTCTGCTGGGGGAAGTACAGAAGGTCATCCTGGATTTCTTCTGGGACTGGCTGCACTGGCTGAGGAGAGGGGTGATATACCTGCCCAGGGAGAAAGGGGGCCAGGGTCTGATTGACATCACCAGTCGCGTGCCTGCTTTCCAATTACAGTCAGTCCAGAGGTTGCTGTATGGTCCTCCTTCACCACCATGGAGAACGCTGGGCTGTGCCCTGCTTTGTAAAGCAGGGGCGCTACAGCTGGATAAAACTTTGTTCCTGATAAACAGTAGTGGGATGGATCTGTCAGTACTGCCTCCTTTCTATAGCAGCATGCTGAAGGCTTGGCGCCTGCTGAGGGCTGAGAGAGGGGAAGAACCCCTCAACCTGCACTGGCTCCTGGAAGAGCCAATAGTTCACAACAGTTGCCTGGACATTCAAAGTGGCAACTCCCCAGCCATTACACATCTACTGATTAGAGCTTGCTTCACAAAACTAGGCCATCTGCTGGACCTGCAGCAGGGCTGCTGGCTGAGTGCTGAGAGGCTGAGCGCAGTGATAGGGATGCATTCCCTGCACTGTGTGGAGAGGTATCTGTGCCAGCTTAAAGCAGCATTGGCTCATGGGGCGCTGCTGCTCCTAAAGGAGTGTTTCCAGGAACACCCCCTCCCTGACATAACGACCCCCTTCCCAAGCCTGCATGTGTCCCCCACTTTCAAAGAAGCTGATGCCCCCCCAGGGCCTCTACTGAAATCTGATGAACTGAGTTGGAAGCTTCTAGCCAATATGGAGGGCAAAGCTCTGTACAAAGTTTGTGTGCAGGTACAGCATCAGACCCAGCTTGCAGCACTTCCTGACACGCCCTGGAGAGCCAGACTGGGAGAAGGGGAGGACGTAGCACCTCCCTGGAACAGCCTGTATAACCCCCCCCCCCCCCAATAAGAGCTGGCGATCTCAGAGGGAAAAGCATTGTTTCATTTTTTTAGTGTTCTTAACCCCCCGTTTATTCCTATTTTTTTAGTATTTTAGCTCATCTGTTCACTGGTTTAACATGCTCCCGTTTTTTTAACACCATCTGTTCACTTTTTATTTTTTATGGTACAAGGTATAAGAGAAAAACAAAAAACATTGACCAACTAGCTAATTTCCTGCTAGGCCAGGCTAAACTGGCTATGAACAAAAGCAGGAAAAATAAAGTGCAGGGGGAGGGGGATGAAAGTGTCAGGACTGTGTTTAACATGCTGGTAAAATGCAGAGTTCAGTTGGATTATAATTACTATAAATTGATGCATGACCTGGAGAGTTTTGAGGAGGTGTGGTGTTTCAATGTTTTGCGTGAATTACATGGAGAGCGACTAAGTTTTAATTTTAAAAAAATTAAAATCTGAAATTGATTTGTGTGTATGGTCAAAGGTTTTTTTTTTGTATAAGGAGGGGTTTGTGTTATTTGATTTATTGTGTGTTTTGTTTAATTATATGAAAATAAAGTAAAATTTAAAAGTCAAAAGTCTCTCTCTCTCTCTCTCTCTCTCTCTCTCTCTCTCTCTCTCTCTCTCTCTCTCTCTAACTTGTTTTGAGACAGGAAATAACAAGAAAACAAATATTGCATGGCTGGTTTTTGCACCTTCGATCGAATGTCCATCTGCAACCACCACGCGTTGGTGTTTATCTTCAGTGGAAAATAATAAACCACAAGCACTGAAACCCGAACTAACTGCTACTGTGCGCGTCGATACCGTTACACCCCCACCCAACCAACCCAACCAACCACCCCACCACCCCCAATTATAATGCAATTAAAATAATAAAACAAATATCTAACAAACAACGGAAAAGTAAAGAATTAATGTATCTGAAACGTTAAAGCGACTTTACGCACACATTTGGAAACAGCACCGTAGACCAAATATTATAATAATAATAATAATAATAATAATAATAATAATAATAATAATAATAATAATAATAAATCTGCAGACACTCATGTATTTCATTGTGGAATCTCGAAGCAGAGTTTGCATTTCATTTTCAGTCTGAAACAGCTCCTTTAAACAAAGCGTTCAGCAGTGAAAGGGGCGCGTTCATTACAGACTGCTCCGGTTCTGTTTTATTTCAAAATACAATACTAATACTAATAGTCTGGTTCGTGTTTAATTGTCACTTCAGCGCGTCGGTGTTGTCGAATTTGCTTCTAGTTTTATAACGATGACATCCCCTCTTGTTTTGAAGCACACAAATCGAACACAAGGTTCTAAAGGCTCGCTAAGTCGCTGCTGCAGCCGGACACCTCGAGTCTTGTGTGCATCTTTACGCGTAAAACTGCAAAAATTATATTGAACTGTATGATTTTAAACATACCATAAGCGTTTTCAAAACAGTTTGCATATCATATATAAAGTTAACCGAATAGCTCCCTTAGTAAAATAAAAAATACTTATATTTGCAAATTTTGCAATGCGCAATTTCTTTTGGCAAAAAAAGTTGTTTCTCGTATTAAAAGACTGATCAATTCATTGCTCATATTTTTTGTCCCTCAAAATAACCTCGTGTTCTTTTTAAAATATTCATATTCTCTAAAAAAAAAAAAAAAAAAAAAAAGAAGTTGTGGGCATTTCATAAATTCATAAAAGCAAACAAACGCTAGTCTAGTGTTTCCATGTGGGCAAACGTGTATTTTTAACTCGTGGTCCTGTTGCGGTACAGCAAGTGTATTCAGTTATTCTGTCCGCGGGTGTGTACTGTATCTACATAGAGGCTGTCGAGTGGTTTAATGTACGCCGCTTTCACATGGGTATTCAGTACAGACGCGTGTTGTCAGTAAAAACCCGCAACGAGCTCTCTCGGCGCGAGATGATTTTCCGCTAAACTGCAATCGACAGAAGGGTATTTCTGCACGAAGGCGGCTCTTTTCTTTCATCAGATATGAATATGTCACGTCAGTATATGCATGCTTCATATCTCGAGCGTGCGTGCATGCAGGGTTAGAATCGATGCGTTTTTGCATGGGGGGGAGGGAGTTTGCGCGCTGCTTTAAGTTAATAGTTTAAACAATAGTCATTGTTTCAGGACGAATTTTGCTAGATATACAACTTGAGTTTCTCACTTTATTAACGGTTTGTCTTGTTTAGATAAAAAGTTGGCTTTCAAAATCAGGGCATTCGCGTTCAGAGCAAACACTGGACTCCCCTGCACTGGGGTCTATAATGTGCCTTCCAATGACGACACAAACAATGTAATAATTACTTTGGGAGTTGTTGCACCTTTAATGGAACTATCGCGGGATGGCAGAAATAAACTTGAACTTCAATGGAAATCGAATCCCAGGTAGCCCCACGTGTGCAATCGCACTCATGTTAAGATTCTTAGTGTTCATGTACTTGTATTAATGGGAGCGCTATCTTCAAACAACAACATCACCTTTTAATAAGGATCACATCTCATGATTCTCAATAACACACCGAAGAAGACTGCACCTGTTCAAATTCTTTTTCACAGACACATTTATTATTATTATTATTATTATTATTATTATTATTATTATTATTATTATTATTATTATTAAATGTACAATTATTCAAATACAGTGACTATTATTAGTATTACAGCAAGGCAAAATATGGGTTTCCTATCATCCATAATTAAAAGATGCATTCTACATTGACAGACAACATTCAGAATACTGTATTTACGTATTTTCGGGCGGATTGATTTGGAACAGTGATTAAACATGGTTTGAAAGAGGACATTCATAATAAGAACATAAGAAGAACATAAGAACGTTTACAGGGGAGAGGAGGCCATTCAGCCCATCTTGCTCGTTTGGTTGTTAGAAGCTTATTGATCCCAAAATCTCATCAAGCAGCTTCTTGAAGGATCCCAGGGTGTCAGCTTCAACAACTCGTTTACCAGAGATTTAAGCCCTCGTATTGGCCAATCATGTTAAAGGAAATTTCCCATCCATTTTCTATTTTTTAAAAAAGAGAATTGCGATGTTGGAACGAGGGAGGATACAAAGTGAATGACCGGCATCGGTAACTACAATGACACAAACATGAAGGTTGTAACATCTGCAAATCTTAATGTGAAGGATGTCATCACTGTTAATTTTTTTTCCAAAGTTACATACTCCTGTCCTCTGAGCAGTTTGACCGGCTGCACCGGCTATTCCTCCGCCACTGCTCCCGGCGTGTACTAGCCTGATACGAAATCATACTGATATATATCATCGAGCCCCTGGTCTTTAGCAATTGACGATTTACAGACACCAAGAAAACCTGCAGGATTGTGGCTCTCCAGGACCAGGGCTGGTCACCCCTGCGATACAGCAAACGTGCAGCTTCTATCAAATAAATAATTGTAAATATTTGTACAATATTTTTAAATGAAATTAATCAGGATATAATGATTTGTATGGGGTGTTTCAATTATTTTAAAAGGACTGATTGCACACAGTATATTTAATTATTTTTATGTTAATAAAAATATTTATTGGATATATTCAAGTATATAATGCAAGACGGTGCTGCTATTTGCATGTCAAATTATTCAGCGCTACGAGGGACAGTGCAGTTACACTGAAGTGTGTGCTACATGGCACAGGTGTTTCTAATAATCTGTCCAGCCCCGGTCTTCATTTCCGTCGCCCACGCGCCTCGAACTGCAAACTGGCGTACTGCACGTCATCCTGCACCTGTTGCTGTACTTTCATATAGTATTGACATATGAAAGAAATATAGGTCTGTTCAAAAGAAGCTGTGTGATATTGTCATTAATTCATATTAATTCACTGGAATTCGATAGGGGAAAAAAAGTATTTTAGGGCCCTATTCTCACTTGGTTTACGCGCTGATTACGCGCTGGAAGAAGGGCTTACAAGTAAACCAAGTGAGAAGGCCCTTAGCTAAGATGTAATTACATTTTAATACCTATAAGTGTATGTATGTATGCATGTGTTTGTATACGTGTATATGTATTTAGACCTAATGAGAAAATGACGCAATAATAATAATAATAATAATAATAATAATAATAATAATAATAATAATAATACTGTACCACTGATCTTATCTTCGGTCTGGCGTGCCTTCCACCAGAACCTGTGTTTTCACATTGCCCTGTGAAAAAATATCATTTTAAACATAATTTCAATTTTGAAAAAAAGCTCATTAGCAGGGTATGTAAAACCTCGTATCACGTACCTGTGGTTTGTTTCTTAGACCTGACAGGTGATTGTTTGACGTCCTCCCTGTAACGTAAATCTATGTTAAACACTAGAGTAAACAAACAAACACCTCTCCATGATATTCATACAGTCGGAATACGTCGATCTGTGGGTTCAAAACAAGAATCAACATGGTAATGTATTATAAATACTATCCTAAATGTCTGTCAGAAAAGTGAATGTGAACAATATGAACCCTGGCTTCAATATTCATGGAACCTGTGATAAATAAAACACATACATGCGTAAAATATAGATTTATCAATCGATTGGCATTCAGTCCGTTATATATATATATATATTTTACATTTTGTTTCGTGGTAAATGGGTTATAATTCTAATGATATAAGATTACAATAAATAAATAAATGAGCTACTTCACACTATTCGGTGTAGGCTACTTATAACTAATAAAGCAATATTTTAATAAATACTTACCGTTCATTTGCCAAATACGCATCTGTATGGCACAAAAAAAACACATGAATTTATTTAAAAATCTTTTGTAGTGTTGTTCTATTTAGAATAGCTTGTTAATAATACCTATTAATTGTACTGTAATTCTTCATATGTTTTTTTTTGTATACAAGTGTAAGTCGCCCTGGGTAAGGGTGCCTGCTAAGAATTAAATAATAATAATAATAATAATAATAATAATAATAATAATAATAATAATAATAATAAAAGGTTACCTGGTTTATTCTGTCTTCGATAGCATATTACCAGTGTAACTAACAAAGTAATTAGAAGAAATGAAGCTCCCGCCAGCGACCCATAAAGGAAGAATGGACACGCACCGCTCCCTGTAACACAGTTAAACAGGTGAAAAGAGAACCGCGCACCGGTACTGTATACCGCTTCAGTACAATAGTGCTGCTGACACGAGGGATGCATTAAGATACACAAGAAGATGCGGCGCCTTCAGGATTCTGATCATTTTCAAGCTCCTCTTTCAGAGAAGATTCTTTGGTCGCGCTTTATTTGAACGGGCACTTGTTTTAGTTTATTACCCAGTAGCAGCGCTGGTTACACATCAGAAATGGTCCTGCGTGTTAATTATATTGAGTAACCTGCACTGTAGACATTTCAAAGCATATTTAAAAGTGCCTTTAAAAAGACTTAATCTAATTTCAATGTATTTATTTACGTATGTACAGTATGTATGTATTTAACCGGGAGATGTACCCATTGAGACCGAGGCTTCATTTACAAGAGGGTCCCGGAAAACAACAAAAGGACAATTGCAAAGTACAAACAACACCATACAAACATGTGCGGTTCAAACTTAGTGAGCTGCATACAGAGATCAAGCACAGAGTCAATAAGACTTAGATCTGTTTGTGAATGTACGAAGGAGAAGCATTGGCAGCAGAGTCTAAGCAATTCACAAATCCGATCTTAAAGCAAGAGAAAGAAAGATGATTAGATTCCATCTTCATGATACGATGGAAACAGTTCCACGTCTTCGGGAGTTGATATAATTCTCATGTTACACTGGCTATTCGACTCGTTGAGAACCCGGAAGTGTGGATGCGATGTTTGCTGGACATTAGATTACTTTTTAAAAGGTATATTGATCTTAAACAAACACATGTATTGCCTGCCAAAGACATATTTGACTGCAATTTAAATCTTGTACTTTATAGAAATCCGGATATACCTTGATGCCCTGTATCTATATGATAATGTTGTTTTTTTATTTATTCAAGGATGAATGAAAAGAATTGATCACAAAAAATGTTCAGGTTTATAACTCTTACCGGTCTTGCTCACGCTTTTGCTCATATTGCGCCCGCTCTCTGTTTCCACTACACAGGTGCACACGGCCCCGCTGCTCCAGATCTCCTCCGGAATGGTGATCTGATTCTTGATAAATTCCGGAGTGTACTCACTGGAATTTCTGGACCCGGAGTCAGTCAGTTCGTGTTTGACATCTCCTTTGATGAGCCAGTAGACACGAGCCTGCTCGGATACCGCGAACACCAGACACACTAAAGTAGCGGCGCCGCTGGACTGGACTTCGCCGTCTGACTCTGAAGGGGTGAGGATTTCAATATAAGCGCGGTCATCGGAGCGTTCTGTAATGGAAACAATAAGAGCGACGTAAATATATAAAACGTTAAGAACAACATGCTGGACAATTACGTTATATACAATTACGTTATAACCTATAACACGTTGAAGCCATAGCTGGACTTTATCAGAGAATTCTACAGAGATGTATGCTGTTCTTGAAGAAGGCTGTACAGCCAAACATCGACTTCAAGCTCAAAACCAGTCCAATGTTCAATATTGACACAGTGGAGACACACGATATATTTACTCTCCATGTTAGCCTCCGACCCGCTGCAACATCACCCCACTGCCCTTAAAGCAAAAACATTTCATCAAAATAACACATTATTTCAAAAACCATAATTATTCAATACCTTTTTTACTGACCTCGTACTACTAACGTGGATCCATTGCCCAAGTATATAGCTGAGCTGCTAATCAAACCGCAATAGTAAGTCCCGGAATCGTTCACCTGCGCGTTGTTTAGGTTCAGGGAACACGTTTTCTCGATTTCGTCGCCTGCAAAGCTGCCACCGGGTTTGATACTTTGATACGTTTCCAGGGTCGGGATGCTCTTGGACCGCAGTTTGAACCAGATGACAGTGAAACACTTTCCAATCATGTCCTCGATATCGCAGGTCAAGTTTACGCTGCTCCCGACCTCGGCTCTGACTAAGGGCGGGTATTGGAACAGTCCTGCATCTGCAACTGAAACGGGAAAAAAGAAAAACGAAGAGCCTACTGTTTATATTTCTAAACACCCTAATAATAATAATAATAATAATAATAATAATAATAATAATAATAATAATTATTATTATTATTATTATTATTATTATTATTATTATTGAAGGAGTTTCTTTTGGTTTTCCAAAGAGCAATAACATGGCCAACCAAAACATTTTAAGAATCTACTTGGTAAATGGAAAAAAATAATTTGACATAAAACTTTGTAATTTCATTTTTTTTAATGAATAAATACAAAAAAGTGTAAATCTGTCATAATTATATATATATATATATATATATATATATATATATATATATATATATATATATATATATATATATAAATGTATAATAATAATAATAAAAATAATAATAATAATAATAATAATAATACCTCAAACTGTAGAGAGGTATTTAATCTTTTTGATTATATAATACATTGAAATCGTATTCTGTATAAATTGTACCGCGCAGTAAAAAAATAAATCATGTAGGTTAAATGAAACTAAAAAAAAACTATAAGTAATAATAATATACAAAAGAGTAATATAAAACTGAAACACACATTTGTTGTGCGATGTTAGAATATAAACAGTAAAGCCACGCTTACCTTGGAGCGTGTAGAATAGCAGAATGAGCCGGAGCACCATGGTGGGAAGTGCACAGCAAGGCTGGCGAGGATGTTGTGTGTGTTATCCGCACTGCAGACAGTATCAGTGAACAGGGCAAGAAGAGGGGCTGCAACAGACAAGCCAGGAAGTGCAGATATTGTATACAGTTCCCGCTGCAAGGTCCTTCACTACCACAAGATGACATTTTTATACGTAGTCTAGTTATTTGTGTCTAAACAAATACATGCAACACAAATCTCTATTCATACACCAATATTAATATTCAAACAAAATGCTTATTAATTCCAATCTCTATTCTAAAACTCCGCCTGATTCACCTTGGTGTCAAAGCCGTTTCTTTTTTGTAAAATGAAATACAAATTGGCTTACATTTCTTTTTTTAGAAGTCTGTTTTTATAGTGTAAACAAACGCGTATTATAAAGAAGGGCTGTGTCGTGCTTCGTGTAACATCTACGGATTGTAAGAATGAACACACCGCTACATCTCCTGCTGTCAGACATTTCAGCACAAATAACCACCCTGTAGCCATCATCCTCCGGAACTTTGCTTTTGAAAGACAATTTGTTTGTAACAGTTTGCTTACCACGCTGCTTTTTCCATCCAACTGAAAAATTACTTGTAGTCTTATTTGTTTTGAATTAATTAATTAATCACTTTTTTGTGCACTTACCTTTTTCATTTTTATTTGTTCCTTTTGGTACACAGCATCTTTCCTTTTTGAGACAATATTTGGTACAGGCACCTTTGGCAGTAATTACAACCATGAGTCTCTACCAGCTTTGCACATTATGTGACTTCTAAAGACAATTGGTTGCACCTTAGGTGTCTCATAGCAAAGGAGGTGAATACTTATGCAATCAATTATTATCTGTTTTGTATTTGTAATTAATTTAGAACACTTTGTAGATTTTATTTTTCACTTTGACATTATGGACTTTTTTGTGTTGATCAGTGGCAAAAACTCCTAATTAAATCCATGTTGATTCCATGTTGTAACACAATAAAAATGTGGAAAAGTCCAAGGGGGATGAATACTTTTGAGAGCCATTGTATATATGTATGTATATATATATATATATATATATATATATATATATATATATATATATATATATATATATATATATATATATATATATATATATAGTCATGTGCAAATGTATTAGAACACCCCATTGCTTCTGTAGTTTTGATTTGTTGTGCATATGAAATCAAACCACTGTAACTGAAAATCTTGGAAAATTGTCAAAATAGGCAAATGAGCGATTCTCTAATTCCATTGATGACTTCAATAGGCCCCACATGCTATTTAACATAGTAAGGAAAAAGGAACACATACAGACGTGCTCAAATTTGTTGGTACCCCTCCACAAAAAACGAAGAATGCACAATTTTCTCTGAAATAACTTGAAACTGACAAAAGTAATTGGCATCCACCATTGTTTATTCCATATTTAATAGAAATCAGACTTTGCTTTTGATTTTTTATTCAACATAATATTGTAAATAAGAAAACAAATGAAAATGGCATGGACAAAAATGATGGGACCGCTAACCTAATATTTTGTTGCACAACCTTTAGAGGCAATCACTGCAATCAAACGTTTTCTGTAGCTCTCAATGAGACTTCTGCACCTGTTAACAGGTAGTTTGGCCCACTCTTCCTGAGCAAACTGCTTCAGCTGTCTCAGGTTTGATGGGTGCCTTCTCCAGACTGCAAGTTTCAGCTCTTTCCATAGATGTTCGATAGGATTCAGATCAGGACTCATAGAAGGCCACTTCAGAATAGTCCAATGTTTTGTTCTTATCCATTCTTGGGTGCTTTTAGCTGTGTGTTTTGGGTCATTATCCTGTTGGAGGACCCATGACCTGCGCCTGAGACAGAGCTTTCTGACACTGGGCAGCAATGTTTCGCTCCAGAATGCCTTGATAGTCTTGAGATTTCATTGTGCCCTGCACAGATTCAAGGCACCCTGTGCCAGGCGCAGCAAAGCAGCCCAAAAACATAACCAAGCCTCCTCCATGTTTCACTGTAGGTATGGTGTTCTTTTCTTTGAAAGCTTCATTTTTTTCATCTGTGAACATAGAGCTGATGTGACTTGCCAAAAAGCTCCAGTTTTGACTCATCTGTCCAAAGGACATTCTCCCAGGAGGATTGTGGCTTGTCAGTATGCATTTTAGCAAATTCCAGTCTGGCTTTTTATGTTTTTCTTTCAAAAGTGGAGTCCTCCTGGGTCTTCTTCCATGGAGCCCACTTTCGCTCAAAAAAAAGCGACGGATGGTGCGATCAGAAACTGACGTACCTTCACCTTGGAGTTCAGCTTGTATCTCTTTGGCAGTTATCCTTGGTTCTTTTTTCTACCATTCGCACTATCATTCTGTTCAATCTTGGGTCGATTTTCCTCTTGCGGCGCCCCAGGAGGTTGGCTACAGTTCCATGGACCTTAAACTTTAATAATATTTGCAACTGTTGTCACAGGAACATCAAGCTGCTTGGAGATGGTCTTGTAGTCTTTACCTTTACCATGCTTGTCTATTATTTTCTTTCTGATCTCCTCAGACAACTCTCTCCTTTGCTTTCTCTGGTCCATGTTCAGTGTGGTGCACACAATGATACCAAACAACACAGTGACTACTTTTCTCCATTTAAATAGGCTGAATGACTGATTACAAGATTGGAGACATGTGTGATACTAATTAAAGAAACAAATTAGTTTGAAATATCACTATAATCCAATTATTTATTATCTTTTTCT
This sequence comes from Huso huso, assembly GCA_036884735.1. Taxonomy (NCBI): domain Eukaryota; kingdom Metazoa; phylum Chordata; class Actinopteri; order Acipenseriformes; family Acipenseridae; genus Huso; species Huso huso. Next base: position 6,549,133 of record CM072712.1, on the reverse strand, counting down.
AAGGGGTACCAACAAATGTGTCCAGGCCATTTTAGAATATCTTTGTAGAATAAGCAATAATTCATCTCTTTTCACAGCTTCTTTTGCTTTATTCTATGACATACCAAAGGCATGCAAGTATACATGATAAAATAGCTTTTAATTTCATCACTTTTCAGGAGGAATGAAGCATTAGCAATGAGTGGAAGCGACAAATTTGGGAGAAGTACAGTTTTAGGACAAGTTTAACATGCCTAGTTAGAAGCAGAAAGGAGGAATTACATCTTTAAATCTGAGTTGCTTTAATCAGAAAACATTGCAGCTTAAAGCCTTGCAGCTGCGTGTATTTTCTGATAAGCTGAAACTTCGGAGCAGCTGATTCAACCCAGGTGTCTGATGTTCTGGGACCCCACCAGGGGGAGGAGTTGTAAAGGAGGATGGGCTCAGCACAAACACAACAACAAAAAAGGCAGGCAGTCTTCCTAGCGACAGCGTGTGGAAAGCGACATCGTGGGAGAACATGTTGTGGACAAGTACAGCAAAGTTAGAAGCAGAAAGGAGGAATTACATCTTTAAATCTGGAGTTGCTTTAATCAGAAAACATTGCAGCTTAAAGCCTTGCAGCTGCGTGTATTTTTCTGATAAGCTGAAATATCGGAGCAGCTGATTCAAATCCCGCGGCGTTCACACACACGGGGAGGATATATATATATATATATAGCACAAACACAACAAACAAAGGCAGGCAGTCTTCCTAGCGACAGCGTGTGGAAGAACATCGTGGGAGAAGTACAGTGGGGACAAGTACATCCACCATTGTTAGAAGCAGAAAGGACTTTGGGAATTACATCTTTAAATCTGGAACAAATTTAATCATGGAAAACATTGCAGCTTAAAATATTTTTGCAGCAACGTAGAGGCAATTTTCAAACGTTTTCTGTAGCTCTCAATGAGACTTCTGCACCTGTTAACAGGTAGTTTGGCCCACTCTTCCTGAGCAAACTGCTTCAGCTGTCTCAGGTTTGATGGGTGCCTTCTCCAGACTGCAAGTTTCAGCTCTTTCCATAGATGTTCGATAGGATTCAGATCAGGACTCATAGAAGGCCACTTCAGAATAGTCCAATGTTTTGTTCTTATCCATTCTTGGGTGCTTTTAGCTGTGTGTTTTGGGTCATTATCCTGTTGGAGGACCCATGACCTGCGACTGAGACAGAGCTTTCTGACACTGGGCAGTACGTTTCGCTCCAGAATGCCTTGATAGTCTTGAGATTTCATTGTGCCCTGCACAGATTCAAGGCACCCTGTGCCAGGCGCAGCAAAGCAGCCCCAAAAACATAACCAAGCCTCCTCCATGTTTCACTGTAGGTATGGTGTTCTTTTTTGAAAGCTTCATTTTTTTTCATCTGTGAACATAGAGCTGATGTGACTTGCAAAAAAAGCTCCAGTTTTGACTCATCTGTCCAAAGGACATTCTCCCAGGAGGATTGTGGCTTGTCAGTATGCATTTTAGCAAATTCAGTCTGGCTTTTTTATGTTTTTCTTTCAAAAGTGGAGTCCTCCTGGGTCTTCTTCCATGGAGCCCACTTTCGCTCAAAAAGCGACGGATGGTGCGATCAGAAACTGACGTACCTTCACCTTGGAGTTCAGCTTGTATCTCTTTGGCAGTTATCCTTGGTTCTTTTTCTACCATTCGCACTATCATTCTGTTCAATCTTGGGTCGATTTTTTTGCGGCCGCACCCAGGAGGTTGGCTACAGTTCCATGGACCTTAAACTTCTTAATAATATTTGCAACTGTTGTCACAGGAACATCAAGCTGCTTGGAGATG
>CM072712.1:6484362-6546826 GCA_036884735.1 Huso huso | reverse complement strand
GAGGCAACTATCGGTGCACAGATGGTAGTGTATTTGTTCAATACCCGGTAATCAATAGTTAATCTCCATGAACCACCTGGTTTCCGGACTGGCCTAACAAGGAGCATTAACAAGAGATGAACAAGGTTTGATCACACCTTGATGGAGAAGTGAGTCAATGGTAGTTTGTATGTGTGAGATCGCCTCTCTTGGATAATTATACTGGCGCTGTGGAGGTGGATCCTTGCCCTGCACTGCAATCTGTATGTTGTGAGAGCCCATGTTTCCACAATCATGTTTGTGTGTTGCAAAAACTGCTTGTCTTTGATGCAGTATAATGGAAAGATTTACATTGTCACTCTGTAACAATGTGTCTAAATCATATCCCTCAACCTGCTTAATTGCGAACACTGCGTGTGCATCTGAATGCCCCTTTATCTAATCTCCATTTGTGACCCCTGGTCCTTGTTTCTTTTTTCAGGTCAAAAAAGTCCTCTGGATCGACATTCCCTTTTAGGATTTTGAATGTTTGAATCAGATCGCCGCGTAGTCTTCTTTGTTCAAGACTGAATAGATTAAATTCCTTTTAAACCCGGGATAATTCTGGTTGCTCTTCTCTGTGACGAGGTGACCAGAACTGAACACAGTATTCTAGGTGAGGTCTTACTAATGCATTGTAAAGTTTTAACATTACTTCCCTTGATTTAAATTCAACACTTCTCACAATATATCCGAGCACCTTGTTGGCCTTTTTTATAGCTTCCCCACATTGTCTAGATGAAGACATTTCTGAGTCAACATAAACTCCTAGGTCTTTTTCATAGTTCCCTTCTTCAATTTCAGTATATCCCATATGATATTTATAATGCACATTTTTATTGCCTGCATGCAGTACTTTACACTTTTCTCTATTAAATGTCATTTGCCATGTGTCTGCCCAGTTCTGAATGCTGTCTAGATCATTTTGAATGACCTTTGCTGTTGCAACAGTGTTTGCCACTCCTCCTATTTTTGTGTCGTCTGCAAATTTAACAAGTTTGCTTACTATACTAGAATCTAAATCATTAATGTAGATTAGGAATAGCAGAGGACCTAATACTGATCCCTGTGGTACACCACTGGTTACCTCGCTCCATTTTAAGGTTTCTCCTCTAATCAGTACTTTCATTTTTCTACATGTTAACCACTCCCTAATCCATGTGCATGCATTTCCTTGAATCCCTACTGCGTTCAGTTTGAGAATTAATCTTTTATGTGGGACTTTGTCAAAAGCTTTCTAGAAATCTAAATAAACCATGTCGTGTGCTTTGCAATTATCCACTGTCGATGTTGCATCCTCAAAAAAGTCAAGCAGGTTAGTTAGACACGATCTCCCTTTCCTAAAACCATGCTGACTGTCTCCCAGGATATTGTTACCATATAGGTAATTTTACATATTATAGAAGTCAGGCTTATTGGTCTGCAGTTACCTGGTTCGGTTTTGTCTCCCTTTTTGTGGATCGGTATTACGTTTGCAATTTTACAGTCTGTCGGTACAACCCCTGTGTCAAGAGACTGTTGCATGATCTTGGTTAGCGGTTTGTAAATAACTTCTTTCATTTCTTTGAGTACTATTGGGAGGATCTCATCCGGCCCAGGGGATTTGTTTATTTTAAGAGCTCCTAGTCCCTTTAACACTTCTGCCACCAAACGATACCTTTCACCTTCCCACCACATGCACGAACCCAAGCGACCCCGTGCAGGTTCCCAGCAGCTCGCCAAGCCATACCTGCCACTTTCCCACCATGTGCACGGGCCCCAGAGACCCCATGTAGGGTCCCAGCAGCTCGGCAAAGGATACCTGCCACCTTCCCACCACATGCATGGGCCACAGCAACCCTGTGCGGGGTCCTAGCAGCTCGCCAAAACATTTTTTCCACCTTCCCACCATGAGCATGGGCCCCTGCGACCCCATGCGGGGTTCCAGCAGTTTGACAAATGATACCTGCCACCTTCTGACTGTTCGCACGGGCCCCAGCGACCCCGTGCAGGTTTCCAGCAGCTCGCCAAACCATACCTGCCACTTCCCCACCGCACGCCCGGTATCCAGCGACCCCGAGCGGGGTCACAGTAGCTCACCAAACGATACCTGCCAACTTCCCACCACGTGCACGGGCCCCAGTGACACTGTCCGGGTACCAACAGTTCGCCAAACGATACCTGCCACCTTCACACCGCTCACACAGGAATCAAGAGACCCTGTGTGGGGTCACAGCAGCTCGCCAACGACACCTGCCACCTTCCCACAGTGCACACGGGCCGCAGCGACCCCGAGTGGGGTCCCAGTAGCTCGCCAAACGATACCTACCACCTTGCAACCATGCGGACATGCCCCATCGACCCCGTGCAGGGACCCAGCAGCTTGCCAAAAGATGCCTGCCACTTTCCCACCACATGCACGGGCCCCAGTGACCCCGTACGGGGTCCCAGCAGCTCGTCAAATGATACCTGCCACCTTCTGACCGCTCGAGCGGGCCCCAGCGACCCCGTGCGGGTCTCCAGCAGCTCGCCAAATGGTCCCTGACACCTCCCCAGCGGACGCACGGTCCCCAGTGACTTCGCGCGGAGTCCCAGCATCTCGCCAAACGTCCTTGGCACCTCCCCAGCACGCTCACGGGCCCCAGCGACACCACACAGGGTCCCAACGGCTCGACACACCGTCTCTGGCGCCTCCCCAGTGCGTGCATGGGCCCCAGCAACCCCGCAAGTGGTCCCAGCTGCTCGCCAAATGCTCCCTGGCACCTCCCCAGCACGCACACGGGCCCCAGCGACCCTGTGCGGGTTCCCAGCGGCTCGCCAAATGGTCCCTAGCACCTCCCCAGCACACGCGCGGACACTAGCAACCACACACAGGGTCCCAGCGGCTTGCAAACTGTCCCTGGCAGATCCCCAGCGCGCGGGGTCCTAGCGGTTCGCCAAATGGTCACTGGAACCTCCCCAGCGGGCGCACGGGCCCCAGTGACCACGCGCGGGGTCCAAGTGGCTCGCAAATTGTCCCTGGCACATCCACAGTGTGCGCACGGGCTCCAGAGACTTCGGGCACGGTCCAAGCGGCTTTCCAAACTGTCCCTGGCACCTCCCCAGCGCACATACGTGGCCCAGGGACCCAGCGCAGGGTTCCCAGCAGCTTGCCAAATGATCTCTGGCACCTCCCCAGCATGTGCACAGGCCTGAGTGACCATGCGCAGGGTCCAAGCAGCTCGCCAATCTGTCCCTGGCACCTCCCCAGCGCGCACTGGACCTAGCGACCCAAAGCGGGATCCCATCTGCTCGCCAAATGGTCCCTGGCACCTCCCCAGCACGCGCATGGGCACCAGCGACCCTGCGCGGAGTCCCAACGGCTCACTAAACGGTCCCTGGCATCTCCCTGGAGCGCGCACGGGGCCCAGCGACCCTGCGTGGGGTCCCAGCGGCTCACCAAATGGTCCCTGGCACCTCCCCAGCATTCACTCGGGCACCAGCGACCCTGCGCGGAGTCCCATCTGCTCGCCAAATGGTCCCTGGCACCTCCCCAGCACGCTCACGGGCCCCAGCGATCCCGTGTGGGGTCATAGCAGCTCGCCAAATGGTCTCTGGCACCTACCCAGCCCATGCACTGGAACCAGCGACCTTGTGCGGGATCCCAGCTGCTCGCCAAATGGTCCCGAAGACCTACCCAGTGCGAACACAGGGCCCAGCAACCACGCGTGGGGTCCCAGCGGCTCACAGACGGTCCCTGGCACATCCCCAGCGAGTGCACGGGCCCCAATGACTTCACGCGGGGTCCAATCAGCTCGTCAAAAGGTCTGTGTCAGCTCCCCAGAGCGCACATCGGGCCCCGCGACCCCTGTGGGGGTCCCAGTGGCTCGCCAAATGGTCCCTGGCACCTACCCAGCGCACGCACTTGGCCCAGCAACCACACGCAGGCTCACAGTGGCTCGCCAAACCGACCCTGGCACCTCCCCAGTGTGCGGATGGGCCCTAGTGACCCCGCACGGGGTCCCAGCTGCTCGCTAAATAGTACCTGGCACCTCCCCAGCACGCACATGAGCCCCACCTACCCCGTGCAGGATCCCGGCGGCGACAAACCGTCCCTCGCCAAATGGTCCCTGGCACCTCCCCAGAGCATGCACGGACACTAGCGACCCCTTGTGGGGTCCCAACGGCTCGACAAACCGTCCCTGGCGCCTCCCAGCGACTCATGGGCCCCAGCAACCCCGCAAGTGGTCCCAGCTGCTCGCTAAATGCTCCCTGGCACCTCCCCAGCACGCACACGGGCCCCAGCGACCCTGTGCGGGTTCCCAGCGGCTCGCCAAATGATCCCTAGCACCGCCCCAGCACGCGCACGGACACTAGCGACCACACGCGGGGTCTCAGCGGCTCGACAAACGGTCCCTGGCACCTCCCCAGTGCGAGCACGGGCCCCAGCGATTTTGCACGAGGTCCAAGCAGCTTGCCAAACTGTCCCTGGCACATCCCCTCCGCGCGCAGCAGGGTTTCCCCTGGGTTCTAGATTTTTGTAGTCACTAGTGACTAATACTTTCTAAAAACATTAGTCACTCCAGATATTCGGTAGTCACTACTGGCGCACAGCTCAAGTTTTCAAGGGTGTTATGAGTCCTGTTTTTATTTTAAACCTTAAAATCACTGTATTGACCAAAACAATTATTTATTTAAACCATTTTAATAATGCTCTACAGTTTAAATAAATTGGTCATTTACAGCTGTAAAGTTTTAGAACATTAAAACTCAAGAACCAGATTTATTTGCCCTGAAAAGCTACATACAGACACAGAATGCATTATGAATTACTTATACCATGTATGTCTTTTTACAATAAAAAGAAGAAAAACAGTGTTAGAATATTATATACAACCCATGGAAACAGAGTTTTGCAATAAGGCTGAAACTTTGCTGCTTGTTTTCTTTCTGTTATCTGAAGCACGTGAGCTTTGTTTGTTCTTTTTTTCTGGTGTTCCGAATCCAAGTCTTCATCTTCTACAACTTGTTCTGTTTGTTCTATTTCACTCTTGCTGAAAAAACGAGTGGATTTTCTTCTGCGACATTTTACAGTATTGGCTAACAGTTTTGTTTTTTAATTCGCGCGCACAAGTTTACCGCAATCATGTATTTATATTGATGATAAAGTTATAGAAAAGGCAGCAAAGAAAAGTTCACTATCCACGCATCTCTACAGCTGACCTCAATACGAAAACATATTACTGGCATTTTTTAATTATTGGTGACTAAAACGTACAGTACTGATGCTAATTAAAAACAATAATAAAACGCTTACCTAGTATCAGTGTGATGGATGTCCCTGCTTGTTACCACACAAATCACTGATGATGGCAGGGAAATTGGAGAGAGCTTCAGTCGCAAGACATTTTTGGCGTTTTTAATCTTTGATGGTATTTCGTCTTGATCGCCCTTTGCTAGTAATGTACTAGTATTGAGCAAACAATCCACATTTTTTCACTGAATTGAAAGCTAAAAACTCACACCAGACGTAAAAACTACTCTCACACCAGACGTAACGGCATGTCAAACTAGACCGCATGGCAATACTGCGGTTTCTGACTGGCCATACATTCTGTATTTTGAAATGAACCAATAGTACTTCAGTTACAATAAACTTTAATCGGATAATTGAAACAAATAAATATCGACTTGCCGGCATGAACGCACACAGGAAATAAAATGAGTTAAAGACTAGGCGTTTTTTTAAAATGTCTTTTTTTGTATCCCAGACAGACTGCAGTAACCGCCCAACTGTTTATATTACATTTAAACAACAGGGCTTATTTAAAATGTACATATTTAATATGTAAATTAGCCGTGTGTGCACTGAACGCTCTGTCACAGCACATCAGTCTGGTGTTAGAGATTAAACGTTGATTACATGACAAAAGTTTGCAAAAGATTGGCAAGTCGTACTAAATAAAATGCGTTGTCTGCCATTTCAGAAATTTTCTCTAGTACCCCCAGGGGTACGTGTACCCCAGATTGAAAACTGCTAGAAGAAACATATTACCAACAGATACAGTTTAATAGTGGTAGTATTTAAATGCCGTTGTCTTCCAACTTCCCCTTTTATTTGGACAATTTCCATATAAAAAATTGCATTTTTATCTTGACATTTTTCATTCTTAGCCACCAAGTAAATATTTTGGACAGTTTTCAAAACAATTGTTGCTTTATTTTTTACAACACACGTTGGTGTTGTTGATAATATGATATATCTCTTCAGGTTAAACGATGGTCAGGTGTTACACAGAACACTACAAACAAAATGTCAAATATACACTATGTATTTCTTTGGTTTTGTGGATTTGTTAGGTTTTTAACTTATTTTAATACTGCACATAATGATATGGTTTTGAAAATGCTACTTACCAAAACCATCCTGCACGTGAACTGTATTACATAATAATTTCCTTTATTCCGATTCCAGTGGTTTTCTCAATGCAAGATGTATTGTAGGCATATATACAGTGCCGTATAAAACCACATACACTGTATATACAGACGTGCTCAAATTTGTTGGTACCCCTCCACAAAAAACGAAGAATGCACAATTTTCTCTGAAATAACTTGAAACTGACAAAAGTAATTGGCATCCACCATTGTTTATTCCATATTTAATAGAAATCAGACTTTGCTTTTGATTTTTTATTCAACATAATATTGTAAATAAGAAAACAAATGAAAATGGCATGGACAAAAATAATGGGACCGCTAACCTAATATGTTGTTGCACAACCTTTAGAGGCAATCACTGCAATCAAACGTTTTCTGTAGCTCTCAATGAGACTTCTGCACCTGTTAACAGGTAGTTTGGCCCACTCTTCCTGAGCAAACTGCTCCAGCTGTCTCAGGTTTGATGGGTGCCTTCTCCAGACTGCAAGTTTCAGCTCTTTCCATAGATGTTCGATAGGATTCAGATCAGGACTCATAGAAGGCCACTTCAGAATAGTCCAATGTTTTGTTCTTATCCATTCTTGGGTGCTTTTAGCTGTGTGTTTTGGGTCATTATCCTGTTGGAGGACTCATGACCTGCGACTGAGACAGAGCTTTCTGACACTGGGCAGTACGTTTCGCTCCAGAATGCCTTGATAGTCTTGAGATTTCATTGTGCCCTGCACAGATTCAAGGCACCCCTGTGCCAGGCGCAGCAAAGCAGCCCCAAAACATAACCAAGCCTCCTCCATGTTTCACTGTAGGTATGGTGTTCTTTTCTTTGAAAGCTTCATTTTTTCGTCTGTGAACATAGAGCTGATGTGACTTGCCAAAAAGCTCCAGTTTTGACTCATCTGTCCAAAGGACATTCTCCCAGAAGGATTGTGGCTTGTCAATATGCATTTTAGCAAATTCCAGTCTGGCTTTTTTATGTTTTTCTTTCAAAAGTGGAGTCCTCCTGGGTCTTCTTCCATGGAGCCCACTTTCGCTCAAAAAAGCGACGGATGGTGCGATCAGAAACTGACGAACTTCACCTTGGAGTTCAGCTTGTATCTCTTTGGCAGTTATCCTTGGCTCTTTTTCTACCATTCGCACTATCATTCTGTTCAATCTGGGGTTGATTTTCTCTTGCGGCCGCGCCCAGGGAGGTTGGCTACAGTTCCATGGACCTTAAACGTCTTAATAATATTTGCAACTGTTGTCACAGGAACATCAAGCTGCTTGGAGATGGTCTTGTAGCCTTTACCTTTACCATGCTTGTCTATTATTTTCTTTCTGATCTCCTCAGACAACTCTCTTCTTTGCTTTCTCTGGTCCATGTTCAGTGTGGTGCACACAATGATACCAAACAGCACAGTGACTACTTTTCTCCATTTAAATAGGCTGAATGACTGATTACAAGATTGGCGACATGTGTGATACTAATTAAAGAAACTAATTAGTTTGAAATATCACTATAATCCAATTATTTATTATCTTTTCTAAGGGGTACCAACAAATCTGTCCAGGCCATTTTAGAATATCTTTGTAGAATAAGCAATAATTAATCTCTTTTCACAGCTTCTTTGCTTTATTCTATGACATACCAAAGGCATGCAAGTATACATGATAAAATAGCTTTTAATTTCTTCACTTTTCAGGAGGAATTAAGCATTATTTCAATGAGCTGTAAGGGTAACAACAAATTTGAGCACGTCTGTATATAATTTTATGATGCTCGTTATAGGCCTACTGGCGAAACGGTCAAGAGACAGTTGGTGCTTAACACATACGGAATAATTTTGGCCATGAATTTTAGCATTTTTGGTCATAGAAAAGACACATTTCACATATTTTATAACGTTACCGTAGGCTTTTTTTTCTTAGTTAATGATGCGTTTTCGTTTCACAAATCTTCTGCACACAGTATTTTTTAAGCACAACTATAATAACCTATATTTCAACAGTCACTGCCAAAGCTGCTTTCTTATTCTTCCAGAAGTAATGGTCGAGTGTAACAGGGATACGAGGTTATACTTGCGCAATATGAAACTGAGGCGCTGATTGGCTGACTGCATTTACGTCGCCTACCACGGGATGAGAACGTTGCAGAGTCAATGAATCGATGAGGCCGAGGCGCTGATCTGATCAGCAGCAGTGACTCTATGGTTTAGCGATCCCTTCTTTTCAAGAAAGAGACGTTGTGTGTGACTTTAACAAAAGGGATTTTTTTATAGTACAAACAGAAACGATCGTCTCTAGTGACGATTTCACATTTTTTTTGTCGTCACTTTCAAAAAACATTAGTAAATTACCAGAGTGACGAGCGACAGCGAAACCCCTGGCGCGCAATGGACCCAGCTACCCCGCGCGGGGTCCCAGCGGCACGCCAAATGGTCCCTGGCACCTCACCAGCATGCACACGGGCACCAGCGACCCCGCGCGGGATCCCAGCAGCTCGCCAAATGGTCCCTGGCACCTCACCAGCATGCACACGGGCACCAGCGATCCCGCGCGGGATCCCAGCAGCTCGCCAAATGGTCCCTGGCACCTCACCAGCATGCACACGGGCACCAGCGACCCTGCGCTGGGTCCCAGCGGCTCGCTAAACGGTCCCTGGCACCTCCCCAGCGCATGCATGGACACTAGCGACCCCACGCGGGGTCTCAGGGGCTCGCCAAATGGTTTGTTTATTTGTTTATTTAGGCAACTTAGACTAGAACATAAGAAGAACATAAGAAAGTTTACAAACGAGGGGAGGCCATTCAGCCCATCTTGCTCGTTTGGTTGTTAGTAGCTTATTGATCCCAGAATCTCATCAAGCAGCTTCTTGAAGGATCCCAGGGTGTCAGCTTCAACAACATTACTGAGGAGTTGGTTCCAGACCATCACAATTCTCTGTGTAAAAAAGTGCCTCCTATTTTCTGTTCTGAATGCCCCTTTATCTAATCTCCATTTGTGACCCCTGTTCCTTGTTTCTTTTTTCAGGTCAAAGAAGTCCCCTGGGTTGACATTGTCTATATCTTTTAGGATTTTGAATGTTTGAATCAGATCGCCGCGTAGTCTTCTTTGTTCAAGACTGAATAGATTCAATTCTTTTAGCCTGTCTGCATACGACATGCCTTTTAAACCCGGGATAATTCTGGTTGCTCTTCTTTGCACTCTTTCTAGAGCAGCAATATCCTTTTTGTAACGAGGTGACCAGAACTGAACTATGCATCAGCTGCAGAGTCACTTACAATTACGTCTCACCCGAAAGACACGGAGGTTAAGTAACTTGCTCAGGGTCACACAATGAGTCAGTGGCTGAAGTGGGATTTGAACCGGGGACCTCCTGGTTACAAGCCCTTTTCTTTAACGACTGGACCACACAGCCTCCTCCTCAAATAGTCCCTGGCAACTACCCAGCATGTGCACATGTCCCAACAATCCCATGCGGGGTCCCACTGACTCGCCAAATGGTCCCTGGCACCTCCCCAGCGCGCGCACAGTCCCCATTAACTTCGTGCGGGGTCCCAGCAGCTCTCCAAACGTTCCCTGGCACATCCCCTGTGCATGCACGGACACTAGCAACTTCACGCGTAGTCCAAGCGGATTGCCAAACTTTCCCTGGCACATCCCCAGCAGGGCTCACGGGCCCCATTAACTTCGTGCGGGGTCCCAGCAGCTCAGCAAATGGTCTCTGGCACCTACCCAGCGCATGCACTGGACCCAGCGACCTTGTGCGGGGTCCCAGCGGTTCGCCAAGTTATCCATGGCACCTCCCCAGCACGCGTCCGGGCCAAAGCGACCCAGTGTGGGATCCCAGATGCTCTCCAAATGGTCCATGGCACCTACCCAGCGCGAGCACAGGGCCCAGCAACCACGCATGGGGTCCCAGCGGCTCACAAACGGTCCCTGGCACCTCCCCAGTGCGCGTAGGGACATTAGCGACTTTGTGCGTAGTCCAAGCGGCTTGCCAAACTGTCCCTGGCACATCCCCAGCGCGCGCACTGGACCCAGCGACATCGTGCAGGGTCCCAGTGGTTTGCCAAATGATCCCTGGCACCTAACCAGTGTGCGCACAGGGCCCAGCAACCACGTGCGGGGTCCCTGTGACTCACAAATGGTCCCTGGCACATCCCCAACGTGCGCACGTGTCCCAGCGACTTAACGCTGGGTCCAATCAGCTCACCAAACTGTCCCTGGTACTTCCCCAGTGCACGCACTGGACCCAGCGACATCGCGCGGGGTCCCAGTGGCTCGCCAAATGGTCCCTGGCACCTAACCAGAGCGCGCACAGGGCCCAGCAACCACGTGCGGGGTCCCTGCGACTCACCAAACTGTTCCTGGCATTTCCTCAGTGCATGCACGGGGTCCAGCGACCCTACGCGGGGTTCCATCTGCTCGCCAAATGGTCCCTGGCACCTCCCCAGCAAGCGCACAGGCCACAGCGACCCCGCGCTGGGTCCAAGCAGCTCACCAAATGGTCCATGGCACCTCCCCAGCACGCACAAGGCCCATCAAGCACGCGCGGGGTGCCAGTGGCTCGCAAATGGTCCCTGGCACATCCCCAGCGCGCGCACGGGCCCCAGCGACCCCGCGCGGAGTCCCAGCAGCTCGTCAAATTGTCTCTGGCACCTACCCAGCGTGCACACTGGACCCAGTGACCCTACGCGGGGTTCCATCTGCTCACCAAATGGTCCCTGGCACCTCCCCAGCAAGCGCACGGGCCCCAGCGACCACGCGCAGGGTCCCAGCGGCTCGCCAAATGATCCATGGCACCTCCCCAGTGCGAGCACCGTCCCCAGTGACTTCGGGCTGGTTCCCACAGGCTCGTCAAATTGTCCCTGGCACCTCCCCAGCGCGCTCACTGGACCCAGCGACCTTGCATGGGGTACCAGCGGCTCACCAAACGGTCCCTGGCACCTGCCTAGCGCACACACGGGCCTTGCGACCCCGTGTGGGGTCCCAGCGGCTCGCTAAATGGTCCCTGGCTCCTACCCAGCGCGCACAAGGCCCATCAAGCACGCGCGGGGTGCCAGCGGCTTGCCAGCGGCTTGCAAATGGTCCCTGGCACATCCCCAGCATGCGCACGGGCCCCAGCAACTTCGCGCGGTGTCCCAGCAGTTTGCCAAATGGTACCTGGCACCACCCCAGCTCGTGCACGGTTCCCAGCGACCACACGTGGTGTCCCAACGGCTCGTCAATTTGTCAATAGCACCACCCCAGCACGCGCAGGGGGACCAGCGACCCCGCGCGGGTCCCAGCGGCTTGCCGAACGGTCCCTGGCTCCTCCCCAGCATGCGTACAGGTCCCAGCGACCACGCGCAGGGTCCCACTGGCTTGTGAATGTGAGGTCCGAGCGGCTCACCAAACGGTCCTTGGTACCTCCACAGTGTGCTCGGGTCCCAGCGACTTCGCGTGGAGTCCCAGCGGCTTGCCAAAAGGTCCCTGGTGCCTCGCCAGTGCGCGCACGGGCCCCAGCGACCCTACACGGGTCCCAGCAACTCGCCAAATGGTCCCTGGCACCTCCCCAGTGCACGCACAGACACCAGTGACACCACGCGGGGTCCCAGGGACTCGCCAAACGGTCCCTGGCGCCTCGCCAGCACGCGCATGGGCCCCAGCGACTCTGCACGGGGTTCCAGCGGATCGCCAACTGATCCCTGGCACCTGTCCAGCGTGCACATGGATACTAGCTACTCCGCGCGGGGTCCCAGCGGCTAGCCAAATGGTCCCTGGCCAATCCCCAGCGCGCGCACAGGGCCCAGCGACCCCGTGTGGGTCCCAGCGCCTGCCAAATGGTCCCTTAAACTTCCCCAGCGCGCACACATTGCCCCACAACCACGCAAGGGTCCCACTGGCTTGTAAATGGTCCCCCGCACCTCCCCAGCGGGCGCACAGGCCCCAGCGACTTCACGTGTGGTCCAGGTGTCTTGCCAAACTGTCCTTGGCACCTCCCCCAGCACTCGCACTCGACCCAGCGACCCTGCATGGGGTCCGAACGGCTCACCAAATGGTCCCTGGTACCTCCACAGCAAGCGCCCAGGCCCCAGCCACCCCGGGTGGAGTCCCTACGGCTCGCTAAAAGGTCCCTGGCACTTCTCCAGCACATGCACAGGGCCCAGCCACCCCGCGCGGGGTCCCAAAGTCTCACCAAATGGTCCCTGGCACCCAGAGTGCGCATGAGGCCCAGCGACCCCGCGTGATGTCCCAGCTGCTCGCCAAATGGTCCCTGGCACCTCCCAAGAATGCACACGGGTCCCAGCGACACCGTGTGGGGTCCCAGAGAATTGCCAAATGGTCCCTGGCACCTGTCCAGCGCGCACACCGTGCCCAGCAACCACGCGCGGAGTCCGGGCAGCTCGCCAAATGGTCCCTGGCACCTCCCCAGCGAGCTCGGGTCCCAGCGACTTCGCGAGGGGTCCCAGCGGCTTGCCAAAAGGTCCCTGACCCTCCCCAGCCTGCACACGGGGCCCAGGGACCCCGCACAGGTTCCCAGCTGCTCTCCAAATAGTCCCTGCCACCTCCAAAGCACGCGCACGGGTCCCAGCAACACCGTGCAGGGACCCAGCGACTCACCAAATTGTCTCTGGCACCTCCCCAACACGTGCACGGACACTAGTGACCCCACGCGGTGTAACAGCGGCTCCCCAGAGCATGGATGGGCGCCAGCGACCCCGCACAGGGTCCTAGCTGCTCGCCAAATACTCCCTAGCACCTCCCCAGAATGCACACAAGCCCCACCGACCCTGTGCGGGATACTGGCGGCTCACCAAATAGTTCCAGGCACCTGCCCACTGAGCGCACGGACAGTAGCGACCCCACACGGGGTCCCAGCAGCTCGCCAAACTGTCCCTGGCACCTCCCCAGTGCGCGCACGGACACTAGCGACACCACGCGGGGTCCCAGCGGCTCGCCAAATGATCCCTGGCACCTGTCCAGCATGAACACAGGGCCCAATAAACCCATGCGGGTTCCCAGCGGCTCACCAAATGGTCCTTGGCACCTCCCCAGCGCACGCACTAGACCAAGCGACCCTGCGTGGGTTCCCAGTGGCTCGCCAAGTTGTCCCTGGCACCTCCCCAGCATGCGTCAGTGCCCCAGGGACCACTTGCGGTTTCCAAGCAGCTCTCCAAATGGTCCCTGGCACCCAACCAGAGCGTGCACAGGGCCCAGCAACCACACGTGGGGTCCCAGTGGCTCACAAATGGTCTCTGGCATATCCGCAGCACGCGCAGGGTCGTGGCTCGCCAAACGACACCTGCCACATTCCCAGCACGCACACAGGTCCAAACAACCCCGGATGGGGTCCCAGCAGCTCGCCAAATGGTCCCTGGCCACTCCCCAGCAAGCTCACGGGGTTCAGCGACCCCGCGCGGGGTCAAGAGCGGCTCGCCAAATAGTCCCAGGCACCTCCCCACTGAGCACACAGACAGAAGCGACCACACACGGGGTCCCAGAGGCTCGCCAAATGGTCCCTGGCACCACTCCAGCACACGCACTGGGCCCAGTGACCCCGCGTGGGGTTTCAGCAGCTCGCCAAATGGTCCCTAGCACCTCTCCAGCACACGCACAGACACAAGCGACTTCGTGCGGGGTCCCAACGGCTCCCCAAACAGTCCCTGGCACCACCCCAGCACACGCACTAGGCCACGTGACACCGCACGCAGTTTCAGCGGCTCGCCACATGGTCCGTAGCACCTCCCCAGCGTGCACACGGGCACCAGCGACCCCGAGCTGGGTCCCAACGGCTCGCCAAACAGTCCCTGGTACCTCCCCAGCGCTCGACCTGGACCCAGTGACCTTGCGCGGTGTCCCAGCAGCTCGCCAAACAGTCCCTGGCCCTTCCCCAGCACGCACTGGGCCCAGCGACGCCGCGCATGTTCCCAGCGGCTCGCCAAACCATCCCTGGCGCCTCCATAGTGCAAATGGGCCCCAGCAACCCCGCACGGGGTCCCAGCTGCTCGCCAAATGGTACCTGGCACCTCCCCAGCACGCACACGAACCCCACCGACTTCGTGCGAGGTCCCAGCTGCTCAGAAAATGGTCCCTGGCACCTCACCAGCACGTGCACGGGACCAGCGACCCCGCGCTGGGTCCCATCGGCTGGCCAAATGATCCCTGGCCACTCCCCAGCATGCGCACGGGGCACAGTGACACCGAGCGGGGTCCCAGCGTCTCGCCAAATAAGAACATAAGAACATAAAAAAGTTTACAAATGAGAATGGTCCCTGGCACCTCCCCAGCATGCGCATAGGCCCCAGCGACCCTGCTCGGGGTCCCAGCGGCTCGCCAAATGGTCCCTGGCACCTCCCCAGCGCGCTCACGGGCACCAGCGAAAAGGTCCCAGGCAGGGTCCCCATTCACCCCTGGCAGCTTCCTCCTCCCTGGAAGTCTGCCTGATGGCCCCTCTCCCGCACCTGGCATCGGTTCAGGCCGGGCTGGAGGCCCCGTTCTTCGGGCTCAGGACGTTCTTCGCTGGCTGAGTGGTGCCGTCAGATCCAGGAAATTAATAACACACAGGACAGATGAAATGAAATGATGAAGACGCTTGCACTAGTTTATTATAAATAAAAAGGTTTTAACAAAACCCCGGACACGGCACTTTACGCCAAAATAAATAGACAACAAAACGGACTAACACTTAACAAACGGTGCATGGACAGACACACAAACAAACACGGTGAGTCTATATAAACAAACAAGTATCGTGCTGGTCCTACCAGCACGCGATAGCTCCTCTCCACACCCATTCTCCACTCACCGAACACACAACCCCAAGTGAGTAAAACATGCACCTATATATACTGTTGTGCTGGGATTTAATTACTAATTAATTATTCACTTGAATCCCAGCACATGAATTAATTATGTGCAACCTCGTGCTCACATATTAAATACTTTAAATGCACGTGAAGTGATGTGCAATCCTCGTACTTAAATACAATTATACGTTTTTAAACACACGTGAAACACAGACCCATTTATATCCTGTGTACCAATGCCTATACACCAAAATTAACACAGCACACTTAACATATAACACAGATATGCACACAGGGGCGGGGCACATTGCCACAGGCTGGAAGTGGGATGTCCTCCGGCTCTGGTTCAGGCCGGGCTGGAGGCTCTCCCCTCCGGGCTCAGGACGGGACTAAGCCCCCTTAACCACCGGGTTAAGTTCTGGCCTAGCTCTGGTCATGTGGCTGGAGGTGGGTTGACCTCCCGCACCAGGCGCCCATTCCTGCGGGCCTGGAAGCTCCCATTTTTGACTCGAGATCCATTGACATGACCAGGGTCCCGTCCGTCTTGAAGGCGCGGAGGATGGTGGACACCTCGGTGGAGGGGGACTTAATAGTCATGCATTTTGGAGAGTGTGAGGAGGCCCCTGGGTTAGGGTGAGTGGCCGAGTGTGAGTTCCATGAGGTCGGCCTGAAGTGGTGGTGGAACCCAGGCGGGGCAAGTGGAAGCCAGCCCCGGGCAGTGGAAGCAGTCCCCGGGGTCGTGGAACACATGCTGGGCAGGTGGAAGCCAGCACGGGGCTGTGGAAGCCAGCCCACGGCAGTGGGAGATGTCCCCGGGGTCGTGGAACCCTGCCTGGGCAAGTCAAAGCAATAGCCCGGAGGTGAAAGCCAGCCTGGGAAAGTGCAAGCCAGCCCAGGGCAAGTTGGAGCAGAGGCCTAGGTGGTGGAAGCCAGCCCAGGTCAGTGGGAGATGTCCCCGGGGTCGTGGGACCCTGCCTAGACAAGTGGGAGCCAGCCCGGGCAGGGGAGGTCCCCAGGGTCGTGGAACCTTGCCTGGGCAAGTGGGAGCAATAGCCTGAGTCGTGGAAGCCAGCCCAGGGCAGTGGGAGATGTCCCCAGGGTTTGTGGAACCCAGCCTGGGCAAGTGGGAGCAATATCCCGGGTGGTGGAAGCCAGCCTGGGCAAGTGAAAGCCAGTCCAGGGCAAGTGAAGCCACCCGGGGTACTGGAAGCTGTCCCCAGGGTCGTGGAACCCTGCCTGTGCAAGTGGGAGCAATAGCCTGGGTCGTGGAAACCTGCCCGGGCAAGTGGGAGCAATAGTCTGGGTCATGGAAGCCAGCCTGGGGCAGTGGAAGCTTTCCCAGGGTCGTGGAACCCTGCCTGTGCAAGTGGAAGCAATCGCCTGGAAACATGACCATAGCAAGGTTTCAGTAACATGACCAGAGCCAGGTTTCAGTAACATGACCATAGCCACGATTGAGCAACATGACCATAGTCACAATTGAGCAACATGACCATAGCCACGATTGAGTAACATGACCATAGCAATGTTTCAGTAACATGACCATAGCCATGATTCACTGACAGTATTGTGGCAGTAGCCACACACAGTGTTTCAGGAAATGCATCACCTGCTTATTCATAATTCTGAATAGCAGAGCCTGGCCAGGCAATGTCTTTTCTTTTTTATTATTAGCTCCTTTATTGTTTGCCTTATATAGTTATTCCTGTCTATTATTTTTAGAGCTTTTCAGGGCATCTATATGTATCCATTCAATTGGTTTGTTTTACCTGTGTTTTTTTCATTACCCTTTTACTGGGGGCTTTACGGTAATGATTTGTGCTTGCTCCTTTTTTCCCTCCACTAGTCACCTGATGGGGAAGGCCTTGAGTTCCTGTTTCCTGTTTTAGGGGGGTAGGAGAAGGAAGGAGATTGGGGTGTTTTTGCTCACCTTTGTTTGTTAGGATCTTTTGTTGTAGTATTATAGTTTTTGTTTTTCCACTATTTGTTTGAAAAATATCGTTTTGTTTTTCTCTTTCAACTATCCTAACAGCTCAGAATGCATTTTTTTTGACCACCAGTTTTTCCCTGCATACCTTTTTTGTTTGGGGTTCTGTTTGTTTTGCCAGTTTTTTTGTTCAAAGGATTTACAACAACTGCATTGCAGATTCACAGAACCAGCACCGGATCAAGAACAGCCAGGGTGAGATCTTCTTCAGTTGTTTCTCTATTGGATTACAGTTTTTTTTACTGAATGGCCATTCATGTGTTTTATTTTTGGGATGTTTGGCATAGGATTTTTTTCTGGGACATTCTTTGTTTTTTTTGGTGATTTATATATTGTTTTGTTTGATTGTGTTTTCTTTATTTTTTACTACTAGTGATATTTATTTCCTTCCAAAGGTTTGCTATAGGATGTTGTTCAGACAACTTTTGTCCATTTCCTCAGTAGCAATAAATGTATTTTTGGTAGCCTCTGTTTGGCCCCCTTTTCATAATTATTTTCGCTGTGGCAATTGACTGCTATTATTAGTCAATTTTGTTACAACATGACCATAGGCAGGTTTCAATAACATGGCCATAGCCATAATTGAATAACATGACCATGCCAGGTTTCAGTAACATGACCATAGCCACGATTCACTGACATGACCATAGGCAGGTTTCAGTAACATGACCATAGCCACTATTGAGCAACATGACCATAGCCACAATTGAGCAACATTAACATAGCCATTAGGTAACATAACCATAGCCACGGTTAGGTAACATGACCATAGCTAAATGATTAGGGTTACATGACCATAGCCATTAGGTAACGTGACCATAGCCATGATTGAGCAACATAACCATAGCCAGGTTTCAGTAAGATGACCATAGCCAGGTTTCACTAACATGACCATAGGCAGGTTTCAGTAACATGACCTTAGCCACGATTGAGCAACATGATCAAAGGCAGGTTTTAGTAACATGACCATAGCCACGGTTGAGAATCATGACCATAGCCACAATTAGGTAACATGACCATAGGCATGTTTCAGTAACATGACCATAGCCACGATTAGGTAACATGACGATAGCCACGACTTAGTAACATGACCATAGGCAGGTTTCAGAGACCCTGATCGGGGTCCCAGCTGCTCGCAAAATGGTCCCTGGCACCTCCCCAGAGTGCGCACGGACACTAGCGACCGCATGCGGGGTCCCAGTGGCTCACCAAACTGTCCCTGGCGCATTCCCAGTGCACGCATGGGCCCCAGCGACCCCACACGTGGTCGAAGCTGCTCGCCAAACTGTCCCTGGCACCTTCCTACTGCGCGTACGGACACTAGCGACCCCACAGCGGGTCACAGCGGCTCGCTAAACCGTCCCCTGGCTCCTCCCCATCGCGGGGTCCCAGCATTGGCCCCAGCGACCCGTGTAGGGTCCCAGCGGCTCGCCAAACGGTCCCTGGCACCTCCCCAGTGCACGCACGGACGCTAGCGACATCGCACGTAGTCCAAGCGGCTTGCCAAACTGTCCCTGGCACCTCCCCAGCGTGCGAACTGGACCCAGCGACCTCGTGCGGGGTCCCAGCGGCTCACAAATGGTCCCTGGCACATCCCCAGTGCACGCACGGGACCCAGCCCTGGCACCTCCCCAGCGCCGGACGGACGGGGTCCCAGCGACCCAGCCAAACTGTCCCTGGCACCTCCCCAGTGCACGTGACACGGGCCCAGCGACCCACCCCCCAGCAGGGTCCCAGCGGCACGCCAAATGGTCCCTGGCACCTCCCCAGCGCCCCAGTACATGGCCCAGTGATCACGCTGGGGGTCCCAGCTGCTTGCCAAATGGTCCCTGGCACCTCCCCAGCACACGCACGGACCCCAGCGACCCCACGCGGGTTCCAGCGGCACGCCAAATTGTCCCTGGCACCTGCCCAGTGCATGCACTGGACCCAGCGACCTTCTGTGCGGGTTCCCAGCGGCCCGCCAAGTTATTCTTGAAACCTCCCCAGCACGCCGTCCGGGCCCCAGCGACCCCACGCTGGGTCCCAACGGCTCGACAAACGGTCCCTGGCACCTACCCAAGCGCCCCTGAGCACAGGGCCCAGCAACCATGCTTGGGGTCCCAGCAGCTCACAAATGGTCCCTGGCACATCCCCAGCGCGCGCACAGGCCCCAGGAACTTCACGTGGGGCCCAAGCAGCTCTCCAAATGGTCCCTGGCACCTCCCCAGCACGCGCACGGACGCCAGCTGCCCCCGCCAGTCCCAGCGGCTCACCAAATGGTCCCTGGCACCTCCCCAGCATGCACACGGGCACCAGCGACCCTGCGCGGGGTCCCAGCGGCTCGCTAAACGGACCCTGGCACCTCCCCAGCATGCACATTGGACACTAGCGACCCCACGCTGGGTCCCAGTGGCTCGCCAAACAGTCCCTGTCACCTACCCAGCACGCGCACAGGGTCCAACAACCCTGCGTGGCGTCCCAATGGCTCGCCAAATGATCACTGGCACCTCCCAGCAGCCAAGCACTGACACTAGGGACACCACGCGGGGTCCCAGCGGCTCGTCAAACAGTCCTTGGCGCCTCCCCAGCGCACGCACGCGCCACAGCGACCCCGTGCAGGGTCATAGCAGCTCGCCAAATGGTCTCTGGCATCTACCCAGCGCATCCACTGGACCCAGCGACCTTGTGCGGGATCCCAGCAGCTCGCCAAATGGTCCCTTGCACCTACCCAGTGCTAACACAGGGCCCAGCAACCACGCGTGGGGTCCAAGCGGCTCACAATCGGTCCCTGGCACCTCCCCAGCGCGCGCACTGGGCCCAGCAACGACACGCAGGCTCACAGCGGCTCGCCAAACCGACCCTGGCGCCTCCCCAGCGACCGGATGGGCCCCAGTGACCCCTCACGGGGTCCCAGCTGCTCGCTAAATGGTACATGGCGGCTCCCCAGAGCACGCACGGACACTAGCGACCCCTTGCGGGGGCCCAGCGGTTCGCCAAGCAGTCCCTGGCACCTCCCCAGCGCGCACACGGACACTAGCGACCCCACGCGGGGTCCCAACGGCTCGACAAACCATCCCTGGCGCCTCCCCAGCGGCGCATGGGCCCCAGCAACCCCGCAAGTGGTCCCAGCTGCTCACCAAATGCTCCCTGGCACCTCCCCAGCATGCACACGGGCCCCAGCGACCCCGTGCGGGTCACACGGTCCCTGGCACCTCCACAGCCCGCGCACTGGACCCAGCAACCCTGTGCGGGGTCCCAGCGGCTCACCACATGGTCCTTGGCACCTCCCAAGCACACGTACAGGCACCAGCGATCCCGCGTGGGGTCCCAGCGGCTCGCCAAACCGTCCCTGGTGCCTCCCTAGTGCACGCATGGGACCCCGCAATCTCGCACGGGGTCCCAGCTGCTCGCCAAATGATCCCTGGCACCTCCCCAGCACGCCAAGACAGGCCCCCCAGCGACCCGCAAGGGGTCCCAGTGGCTCGCCAAATGGTTTGTTTATTTGTTTATTTAGCAGATGCCTTTATCTAAGGCAACTTACAGAGACTAGGGTGTGTGAACTATGCATCAGCTGCAGAGTCACTTACAATTACGTCTCACCCGAAAGACGGAGCACAAGGAGAATAAGTGACTTGCTCAGGGTCACACAATGAGTCAGTGGCTAAGGTGGGATTTGAACCGGGGACCTCCTGGTTACAAAGCTCTTTTCTTTAACCACTGGACCACACAGCCTCCTCCTCAAATGGTCCCTGGCAACTACCCAGCACGTGCACAGGTCCCAACAACCCTGTGCGGGGTCGCAGCAGCTCTCCAAATGGTCCCTGGTACCTCCCCAGTGCACGCACGGACACTAGCGACATCGCACGTAGTCCAAGCGGCTTGCCAAACTGTCCCTGGCACATCCCCAGCGTGCGAACTGGACCCAGCGACCTCGTGCGGGGTCCCAGCGGCTCACCAAATGGTCACTGGCACCTCCCCAGGATGCGCACGGGCCCCAGCGACCCCGCGCAGGGTCCCAGCGGCACGCCAAATGGTCCCTGGCACCTCCCCAGCGCAGGTACATGGCCCAGTGATCACGCGCGGGGTCCCAGCTGCTTGCCAAATGATCACTGGCACCTCCCCAGCACGCGCACGGGCCCCAGCGGCTAGGTGCGGGGTCCAAGCAGCTCGCCAATCTGTCCCTGGCACCTCCCCAGCGCGCGCTCTGTACCCAGTGACCCAACGCGGGGTCCCATCTGCTCGCCAAATGGTCCCTGGCACCTCCCCAGCACACGCACGGACCCCAGCGACCCCGCGCGGGGTTCCAGCGGCACGCCAAATTGTCCCTGGCACCTGCCCAGTGCATGCACTGGACCCAGCGACCTTGTGCGGGTTCCCAGCGGCTCGCCAAGTTATTCTTGAAACCTCCCCAGCACGCGTCCGGGCCCCAGCGACCCTACGCGGGGTCCCAACGGCTCGACAAACGGTCCCTGGCACCTACCCAGCACGAGCACAGGCCCCAGGAACTTCACGCGGGGTCCAATCAGCTGGCCAAACTGTCCCTGGCACCTCTCCGGTCGCTGGGCCCCGTGCGCGGTTCCAGCGGCTTGCCAAATGTTCCCTGGCACCTTCCCAGCGCACTCACGGGCACCAGCGAAAAGGTCCCAGGCAGGGTCCCCATTCACCCCTGGCAGCTTCCTCCTCCCTGGAAGTCTGCCTGATGGCCCCTCTCCCGCACCTGGCATCGGTTCAGGCCGGGCTGGAGGCCCCGTTCTACGGGCTCAGGACGTTCTTCGGCTGGCTGAGTGGTGCCGTCAGATCCAGGAAATTAATAACACACAGGACAGATGAAATGAAATGATGAAGACGCTTGCACCAGTTTATTATAAATAAAAAGGTTTTAACAAAACCCCGGACACGGCACTTTACGCCAAAATAAATAGACAACAAAACGGACTAACACTTAACAAACGGTGCATGGACAGACACACAAACAAACACGGTGAGTCTATATAAACAAACAAGTATCGTGCTGGTCCTACCAGCACGCGATAGCTCCTCTCCACACCCGTTCTCCACTCACCCCGAACACACAACCCCAAGTGAGTAAAACATGCACCTATATATACTGTTGTGCTGGGATTTAATTACTAATTAATTATTCACTTGAATCCCAGCACATGAATTAATTATGTGCAACCTCGTGCTCACATATTAAATACTTTAAATGCACGTGAAGTGATGTGCAATCCTCGTACTTTAAATACAATTATACGTTTTAAACACACGTGAAACACAGACCCATTTATATCCTGTGTACCAATGCCTATACACCAAAATTAACACAGCACACTTAACATATAACACAGATATGCACACAGGGGCGGGGCACATTGCCACAGGCTGGAAGTGGGATGTCCTCCGGCTCTGGTTCAGGCCGGGCTGGAGGCTCTCCCCTCCGGGCTCAGGACGGGACTAAGCCCCCTTAACCACCGGGTTAAGTTCTGGCCTAGCTCTGGTCATGTGGCTGGAGGTGGGTTGACCTCCCGCGCCAGGCGCCCATTCCTGCGGGCCTGGAAGCTCCCATTTTTGACTCGAGATCCATTGACATGACCAGGGTCCCGTCCGTCTTGAAGGCGCGGAGGATGGTGGACACCTCGGTGGAGGGGGACTTAATAGTCGTGCATTTTGGAGAGTGTGAGGAGGCCCCTGGGTTAGGGTGAGTGGCCGAGTGTGAGTTCCATGAGGTCGGCCTGAAGTGGTGGTGGAACCCAGGCGGGGCAAGTGGAAGCCAGCCCCGGGCAGTGGAAGCAGTCCCCGGGGTCGTGGAACACATGCTGGGCAGGTGGAAGCCAGCACGGGGCTGTGGAAGCCAGCCCACGGCAGTGGGAGATGTCCCCGGGGTCGTGGAACCCTGCCTGGGCAAGTCAAAGCAATAGCCCGGGAGGTGAAAGCCAGCCTGGGAAAGTGCAAGCCAGCCCAGGGCAAGTTGGAGCAGAGGCCTAGGTGGTGGAAGCCAGCCCAGGTCAGTGGGAGATGTCCCCGGGTTCGTGGGACCCTGCCTAGACAAGTGGGAGCCAGCCCGGGGCAGGGGGAGGTCCCCAGGGTCGTGGAACCTTGCCTGGGCAAGTGGGAGCAATAGCCTGAGTCGTGGAAGCCAGCCCAGGGCAGTGGGAGATGTCCCCAGGGTTGTGGAACCCAGCCTGGGCAAGTGGGAGCAATATCCCGGGTGGTGGAAGCCAGCCTGGGCAAGTGAAAGCCAGTCCAGGGCAAGTGGAAGCCACCCCGGGATACTGGAAGCTGTCCCCAGGGTCGTGGAACCCTGCCTGTGCAAGTGGGAGCAATAGCCTGGGTCGTGGAAACCTGCCCGGGCAAGTGGGAGCAATAGTCTGGGTCATGGAAGCCAGCCTGGGGCAGTGGAAGCTTTCCCCAGGGTCGTGGAACCCTGCCTGTGCAAGTGGAAGCAATCGCCTGGAAACATGACCATAGCAAGGTTTCAGTAACATGACCAGAGCCAGGTTTCAGTAACATGACCATAGCCACGATTGAGCAACATGACCATAGTCACAATTGAGCAACATGACCATAGCCACGATTGAGTAACATGACCATAGCAATGTTTCAGTAACATGACCATAGCCATGATTCACTGACAGTATTGTGGCAGTAGCCACACACAGTGTTTCAGGAAATGCATCACCTGCTTATTCATAATTCTGAATAGCAGAGCCTGGCCAGGCAATGTCTTTTCTTTTTTATTATTAGCTCCTTTATTGTTTGCCTTATATAGTTATTCCTGTCTATTATTTTTAGAGCTTTTCAGGGCATCTATATGTATCCATTCAATTGGTTTGTTTTACCTGTGTTTTTTTCATTACCCTTTTACTGGGGGCTTTACGGTAATGATTTGTGCTTGCTCCTTTTTTCCCTCCACTAGTCACCTGATGGGGAAGGCCTTGAGTTCCTGTTTCCTGTTTTAGGGGGGTAGGAGAAGGAAGGAGATTGGGGTGTTTTTTGTTGCTCACCTTTGTTTGTTAGGATCTTTTGTTGTAGTATTATAGTTTTTTGTTTTTCCACTATTTGTTTGAAAAATATCGTTTTGTTTTTCTCTTTCAACTATCCTAACAGCTCAGAATGCATTTTTTTGACCACCAGTTTTTTCCCTGCATACCTTTTTTGTTTGGGGTTCTGTTTGTTTTGCCAGTTTTTTTTCAAAAAGGATTTACAACAACTGCATTGCAGATTCACAGAACCAGCACCGGATCAAGAACAGCCAGGGTGAGATCTTCTTCAGTTGTTTCTCTATTGGATTACAGTTTTTTTTACTGAATGGCCATTCATGTGTTTTATTTTTGGGATGTTTGGCATAGGATTTTTCTGGGACATTCTTTGTTTTTTTGGTGATTTATATATTGTTTTGTTTGATTGTGTTTTCTTTATTTTTTACTACTAGTGATATTTATTTCCTTCCAAAGGTTTGCTATAGGATGTTGTTCAGACAACTTTTGTCCATTTCCTCAGTAGCAATAAATGTATTTTTGGTAGCCTCTGTTTGGCCCCCTTTTCATAATTATTTTCGCTGTGGCAATTGACTGCTATTATTAGTCAATTTTGTTACAACATGACCATAGGCAGGTTTCAATAACATGGCCATAGCCATAATTGAATAACATGACCATGCCAGGTTTCAGTAACATGACCATAGCCACGATTCACTGACATGACCATAGGCAGGTTTCAGTAACATGACCATAGCCACTATTGAGCAACATGACCATAGCCACAATTGAGCAACATTAACATAGCCACGATTAGGTAACATAACCATAGCCACGGTTAGGTAACATGACCATAGCTACGATTAGGTTACATGACCATAGCCACGATTAGGTAACGTGACCATAGCCATGATTGAGCAACATAACCATAGCCAGGTTTCAGTAAGATGACCATAGCCAGGTTTCACTAACATGACCATAGGCAGGTTTCAGTAACATGACCTTAGCCACGATTGAGCAACATGATCAAAGGCAGGTTTTAGTAACATGACCATAGCCACGGTTGAGAATCATGACCATAGCCACAATTAGGTAACATGACCATAGGCATGTTTCAGTAACATGACCATAGCCACGATTAGGTAACATGACGATAGCCACGACTTAGTAACATGACCATAGGCAGGTTTCAGAGACCCTGATCGGGGTCCCAGCTGCTCGCAAAATGGTCCCTGGCACCTCCCCAGAGTGCGCACGGACACTAGCGACCGCATGCGGGGTCCCAGTGGCTCACCAAACTGTCCCTGGCGCATTCCCAGTGCACGCATGGGCCCCAGCGACCCCACACGTGGTCGAAGCTGCTCGCCAAACTGTCCCTGGCACCTTCCTACTGCGCGTACGGACACTAGCGACCCCACGCGTGGTCACAGCGGCTCGCTAAACCGTCCGTGGCTCCTCCCCATCGCGCGCATTGGCCCCAGCGACCCCGTGTAGGGTCCCAGCGGCTCGTCAAAAGGTCCCTGGCACCTCCCCAGTGCACGCACGGACGCTAGCGACATCGCACGTAGTCCAAGCGGCTTGCCAAACTGTCCCTGGCACCTCCCCAGCGTGCGAACTGTACCCAGCGACCTCGTGCGGGGTCCCAGCGGCTCACAAATGGTCCCTGGCACATCCCCAGTGCACGCACGGGACCCAGCGAATTCGGACGGGGTCCCAGCGACTTGCCAAACTGTCCCTGGCACCTCCCCAGTGCACGCACCGGGCCCAGCGACCCCGCGCAGGGTCCCAGCGGCACGCCAAATGGTCCCTGGCACCTCCCCAGCGCAGGTACATGGCCCAGTGATCACGCGCGGGGTCCCAGCTGCTTGCCAAATGATCACTGGCACCTCCCCAGCACGCGCACGGGCCCCAGCGACTAGGTGCGGGTTCCAAGCAGCTCGCCAATCTGTCCCTGGCACCTCCCCAGCGCGCGCTCTGTACCCAGTGACCCAACGCGGGGTCCCATCTGCTCGCCAAATGGTCCCTGGCACCTCCCCAGCGCAGGTACATGGCCCAGTGATCACACGCGGGGTCCCAGCTGCTTGCCAAATGATCACTGGCACCTCCCCAGCACGCGCACGAGCCCCAGCGACTAGGTGCGGGGTCCAAGCAGCTCGCCAGTCTGTCCCTGGCACCTCCCCAGCGCCTCTGTGTACCCAGTGACCCAACGCGGGTCCCATCTGCTCGCCAAATGGTCCCTGGCACCTCCCCAGCACACGCACGGACCCCAGCGACCCCACGCGGGGTTCCAGCGGCACGCCAAATTGTCCCTGGCACCTGCCCAGTGCATGCACTGGACCCAGCGACCTTGTGCGGGTTCCCAGCGGCTCGCCAAGTTATTCTTGAAACCTCCCCAGCACGCGTCCGGGCCCCAGCGACCCTACGCGGGGTCCCAACGGCTCGACAAACGGTCCCTGGCACCTACCCAGCGCGAGCACAGGGCCCAGCAACCATGCTTGGGGTCCCAGCAGCTCACAAATGGTCCCTGGCACATCCCCAGCGCGCGCACAGGCCCCAGGAACTTCACGTGGGGCCCAAGCAGCTCTCCAAATGGTCCCTGGCACCTCCCCAGCACGCGCACGGACGCCAGCTGCCCCGCGCGTGGTCCCAGCGGCTCACCAAATGGTCCCTGGCACCTCCCCAGCATGCACACGGGCACCAGCGACCCTGCGCGGGGTCCCAGCGGCTCGCTAAACGGACCCTGGCACCTCCCCAGCATGCACATTGGACACTAGCGACCCCACGCGGGGTCCCAGTGGCTCGCCAAACGGTCCCTGTCACCTACCCAGCACGCGCACAGGGTCCAACAACCCTGCGTGGCGTCCCAATGGCTCGCCAAATGATCACTGGCACCTCCCCAGCGCGCGCACTGACACTAGGGACACCACGCGGGGTCCCAGCGGCTCGTCAAACAGTCCTTGGCGCCTCCCCAGCGCACGCACGCGCCACAGCGACCCCGTGCAGGGTCATAGCAGCTCGCCAAATGGTCTCTGGCATCTACCCAGCGCATCCACTGGACCCAGCGACCTTGTGCGGGATCCCAGCAGCTCGCCAAATGGTCCCTTGCACCTACCCAGTGCTAACACAGGGCCCAGCAACCACGCGTGGGGTCCAAGCGGCTCACAATCGGTCCCTGGCACCTCCCCAGCGCGCGCACTGGGCCCAGCAACGACACGCAGGCTCACAGCGGCTCGCCAAACCGACCCTGGCGCCTCCCCAGCGACCGGATGGGCCCCCAGTGACCCCTCACGGGTCCCAGCTGCTCGCTAAATGGTACATGGCAGCCCCCAGAGCACGCACGACACTAGCGACCCCTTGCGGGGCCCAGCGGTTCGCCAAGCAGTCCCTGGCACCTCCCAGCCCCAGCGCAAGACACGACACTAGCGACCCCACGCTGGGTCCCAACGGCTCGACAAACCATCCCTGGCGCCTCCCCAGCGGCGCATGGGCCCCAGCAACCCCGCAAGTGGTCCCAGCTGCTCACCAAATGCTCCCTGGCACCTCCCCAGCATGCACACGGGCCCCAGCGACCCCAAGGCGGGTCACACGGTCCCTGGCACCTCCACAGCCCGCAAGACTGGACCCAGCAACCCTGTGCGGGGTCCCAGCGGCTCACCACATGGTCCTTGGCACCTCCCAAGCACACGTACAGGCACCAGCGATCCCGCGTGGGGTCCCAGCGGCTCGCCAAACCGTCCCTGGTGCCTCCCTAGTGCACGCATGGGACCCCGCAATCTCGCACGGGGTCCCAGCTGCTCGCCAAATGATCCCTGGCACCTCCCCAGCACGCGCACAGGCCCCCAGCGACCCGTGCGGGGTCCCAGTGGCTCGCCAAATGGTTTGTTTATTTGTTTATTTAGCAGATGCCTTTATCTAAGGCAACTTACAGAGACTAGGGTGTGTGAACTATGCATCAGCTGCAGAGTCACTTACAATTACGTCTCACCCGAAAGACGGAGCACAAGGAGAATAAGTGACTTGCTCAGGGTCACACAATGAGTCAGTGGCTAAGGTGGGATTTGAACCGGGGACCTCCTGGTTACAAAGCTCTTTTCTTTAACCACTGGACCACACAGCCTCCTCCTCAAATGGTCCCTGGCAACTACCCAGCACGTGCACAGGTCCCAACAACCCTGTGCGGGGTCGCAGCAGCTCTCCAAATGGTCCCTGGTACCTCCCCAGTGCACGCACGGACACTAGCGACATCGCACGTAGTCCAAGCGGCTTGCCAAACTGTCCCTGGCACATCCCCAGCGTGCGAACTGGACCCAGTGACCTCGTGCGGGGTCCCAGCGGCTCACCAAATGGTCACTGGCACCTCCCCAGGATGCGCACGGGCCCCAGCGACCCCGCGCAGGGTCCCAGCGGCACGCCAAATGGTCCCTGGCACCTCCCCAGCACAGGTACATGGCCCAGTGATCACGCGCGGGGTCCCAGCTGCTTGCCAAATGATCACTGGCACCTCCCCAGCACGCGCACGAGCCCCAGCGACTAGGTGCGTGGTCCAAGCAGCTCGCCAATCTGTCCCTGGCACCTCCCCAGCGCGCGCTCTGTACCCAGTGACCCAACGCGGGGTCCCATCTGCTCGCCAAATGGTCCCTGGCACCTCCCCAGCACACACACGGACCCCAGCGACCCCACGCGGGGTTCCAGCGGCACGCCAAATTGTCCCTGGCACCTGCCCAGTGCATGCACTGGACCCAGCGACCTTGTGCGGGTTCCCAGCGGCTCGCCAAGTTATTCTTGAAACCTCCCCAGCACGCGTCCGGGCCCCAGCGACCCTACGCGGGGTCCCAACGGCTCGACAAACGGTCCCTGGCACCTACCCAGCGCGAGCACAGGGCCCAGCAACCATGCTTGGGGTCCCAGCAGCTCACAAATGGTCCCTGGCACATCCCCAGCGCGCGCACAGGCCCCAGGAACTTCACGTGGGGCCCAAGCAGCTCTCCAAATGGTCCCTGGCACCTCCCCAGCACGCGCACGGACGCCAGCTGCCCCGCGCGTGGTCCCAGCTGCTCACCAAATGGTCCCTGGCACCTCCCCAGCATGCACACGGGCACCAGCGACCCTGCGCGGGGTCCCAGCGGCTCGCTAAACGGACCCTGGCACCTCCCCAGCATGCACATTGGACACTAGCGACCCCACGCGGGGTCCCAGTGGCTCGCCAAACGGTCCCTGTCACCTACCCAGCACGCGCACAGGGTCCAACAACCCTGCGTGGCGTCCCAATGGCTCGCCAAATGATCACTGGCACCTCCCAGCGCGCACTGACACTAGGGACACCACGCTGGGTCCCAGCGGCTCGTCAAACAGTCCTTGGCGCCCCCCAGCGCACGCGACGCAGGCCACAGCGACCCCGTGCAGGGTCATAGCAGCTCGCCAAATGGTCTCTGGCATCTACCCAGCGCATCCACTGGACCCAGCGACCTTGTGCGGGATCCCAGCTGCGCCAAATGGTCCCTTGCACCTACCCAGTGCTAACACAGGGCCCAGCAACCACGCGTGGGGGTCCAAGCGGCTCACAATCGGTCCCTGGCACCTCCCCAGCACAGCGCACTGGGCCCAGCAACGACACGCAGGCTCACAGCGGCTCGCCAAACCGACCCTGGCGCCTCCCCAGCCACCGGATGGGCCCCAGTGACCCCTCACGGGTCCCAGCTGCTCGCTAAATGGTACATGGCGGCTCCCCAGAGCACGCACGGACACTAGCGACCCCCAGGGGGCCCAGCGGTTCGCCAAGCAGTCCCTGGCACCTCCCCAGCGCGAGCACACGGACACTAGCGACCCACGCGGGTCCCAACGGCTCGACAAACCATCCCTGGCGCCTCCCCAGCGGCGCATGGGCCCCAGCAACCCCGCAAGTGGTCCCAGCTGCTCACCAAATGCTCCCTGGCACCTCCCCAGCATGCACACGGGCCCCAGCGACCCCGTGCGGGTCACACGGTCCCTGGCACCTCCACAGCCCGCGCACTGGACCCAGCGACCCTGTGCGGGGTCCCAGCGGCTCACCACATGGTCCTTGGCACCTCCCAAGCAAGCACACGGCACAGGCACCAGCGATCCCGCGTGGGGTCCCAGCTGCTCGCCAAACCGTCCCTGGTGCCTCCCTAGTGCACCATGGGACCCCATCCCTCCTGCACGGGGTCCCAGCTGCTCGCCAAATGATCCCTGGCACCTCCCCAGCACGCGCACAGGCCCCCAGCGACCCGTGCGGGGTCCCAGTGGCTCGCCAAATGGTTTGTTTATTTGTTTATTTAGCAGATGCCTTTATCTAAGGCAACTTACAGAGACTAGGGTGTGTGAACTATGCATCAGCTGCAGAGTCACTTACAATTACGTCTCACCCGAAAGACGGAGCACAAGGAGAATAAGTGACTTGCTCAGGGTCACACAATGAGTCAGTGGCTAAGGTGGGATTTGAACCGGGGACCTCCTGGTTACAAAGCTCTTTTCTTTAACCACTGGACCACACAGCCTCCTCCTCAAATGGTCCCTGGCAACTACCCAGCACGTGCACAGGTCCCAACAACCCTGTGCGGGGTCGCAGCAGCTCTCCAAATGGTCCCTGGTACCTCCCCAGTGCACGCACGGACACTAGCGACATCGCACGTAGTCCAAGCGGCTTGCCAAACTGTCCCTGGCACATCCCCAGCGTGCGAACTGGACCCAGCGACCTCGTGCGGGGTCCCAGCGGCTCACCAAATGGTCACTGGCACCTCCCCAGGATGCGCACGGGCCCCAGCGACCCCCGCCAAGCGGGTCCCAGCGGCACGCCAAATGGTCCCTGGCACCTCCCCAGCGCAGGTACATGGCCCAGTGATCACGCGCGGGGTCCCAGCTGCTTGCCAAATGATCACTGGCACCTCCCCAGCACGCGCACGGGCCCCAGCGGCTAGGTGCGGGTCCAAGCAGCTCGCCAATCTGTCCCTGGCACCTCCCCAGCGCGCGCTCTGTACCCAGTGACCCAACGCGGGGTCCCATCTGCTCGCCAAATGGTCCCTGGCACCTCCCCAGCACACGCCTTACGGACCCCCCAGCTGCGACCCCCCTGGCACCTGCCCAGTGCATGCACTGGACCCAGCGACCTGGGGGTTCCAGCGGCACGCCAAATTGTCCCTGGCACCTGCCCAGTGCATGCACTGGACCCAGCGACCTTGTGCGGGTTCCCAGCGGCTTGCCAAATGTTCCCTGGCACCTTCCCAGCGCCCTCACGGGCACCAGCCTGGCAAAGGTCCCAGGCAGGGTCCCCATTCACCCCTGGCAGCTTCCTCCTCCCTGGAAGTCTGCCTGATGGCCCCTCTCCCGCACCTGGCATCGGTTCAGGCCGGGCTGGAGGCCCCGTTCTACGGGCTCAGGACGTTCTTCGGCTGGCTGAGTGGTGCCGTCAGATCCAGGAAATTAATAACACACAGGACAGATGAAATGAAATGATGAAGACGCTTGCACCAGTTTATTATAAATAAAAAGGTTTTAACAAAACCCCGGACACGGCACTTTACGCCAAAATAAATAGACAACAAAACGGACTAACACTTAACAAACGGTGCATGGACAGACACACAAACAAACACGGTGAGTCTATATAAACAAACAAGTATCGTGCTGGTCCTACCAGCACGCGATAGCTCCTCTCCACACCCGTTCTCCACTCACCGAACACACAACCCCAAGTGAGTAAAACATGCACCTATATATACTGTTGTGCTGGGATTTAATTACTAATTAATTATTCACTTGAATCCCAGCACATGAATTAATTATGTGCAACCTCGTGCTCACATATTAAATACTTTAAATGCACGTGAAGTGATGTGCAATCCTCGTACTTAAATACAATTATACGTTTTTAAACACACGTGAAACACAGACCCATTTATATCCTGTGTACCAATGCCTATACACCAAAATTAACACAGCACACTTAACATATAACACAGATATGCACACAGGGGCGGGGCACATTGCCACAGGCTGGAAGTGGGATGTCCTCCGGCTCTGGTTCAGGCCGGGCTGGAGGCTCTCCCTCCGGCTCAGGGCGGACTAAGCCCCCAACCACCGGGTTAAGTTCTGGCCTAGCTCTGGTCATGTGGCTGGAGGTGGGTTGACCTCCCGCCCAGGCGCCCATTCCTCTCTGGGCCTGGAAGCTCCCATTTTGACTCGAGATCCATTGACATGACCAGGGTCCCGTCCGCCTTGAAGGCGCGGAGGATGGTGGACACCTCGGTGGAGGGGGACTTAATAGTCGTGCATTTTGGAGAGTGTGAGGAGGCCCTGGGTTAGGGGTGAGTGGCCGAGTGTGAGTTCCATGAGGTCGGCCTGAAGTGGTGGTGGAACCCAGGCGGGGCAAGTGGAAGCCAGCCCCGGGCAGTGGAAGCAGTCCCCGGGGTCGTGGAACACATGCTGGGCAGGTGGAAGCCAGCACGGGGCTGTGGGAAGCCAGCCCACGGCAGTGGGAGATGTCCCCGGGGTCGTGGAACCCTGCCTGGGCAAGTCAAAGCAATAGCCCGGGAGGTGAAAGCCAGCCTGGGAAAGTGCAAGCCAGCCCAGGGCAAGTTGGAGCAGAGGCCTAGGTGGTGGAAGCCAGCCCAGGTCAGTGGGAGATGTCCCGGGGTCGTGGGACCCTGCCTAGACAAGTGGGAGCCAGCCCGGGGCAGTGGGAGATGTCCCCAGGGTCGTGGAACCTTGCCTGGGCAAGTGGGAGCAATAGCCTGAGTCGTGGGAAGCAGCCCAGGGCAGTGGGAGATGTCCCCGGGTCGTGGAACCCAGCCTGGGCAAGTGGGAGCAATATCCCGGGTGGTGGAAGCCAGCCTGGGCAAGTGAAAGCCAGTCCAGGGCAAGTGGAAGCCACCCCGGGGTACTGGAAGCTGTCCCCAGGGTCGTGGAACCCTGCCTGTGCAAGTGGGAGCAATAGCCTGGGTCGTGGAAACCTGCCCGGGCAAGTGGGAGCAATAGTCTGGGTCATGGAAGCCAGCCTGGGGCAGTGGAAGCTTTCCCCAGGGTCGTGGAACCCTGCCTGTGCAAGTGGAAGCAATCGCCTGGAAACATGACCATAGCAAGGTTTCAGTAACATGACCAGAGCCAGGTTTCAGTAACATGACCATAGCCACGATTGAGCAACATGACCATAGTCACAATTGAGCAACATGACCATAGCCACGATTGAGTAACATGACCATAGCAATGTTTCAGTAACATGACCATAGCCATGATTCACTGACAGTATTGTGGCAGTAGCCACACACAGTGTTTCAGGAAATGCATCACCTGCTTATTCATAATTCTGAATAGCAGAGCCTGGCCAGGCAATGTCTTTTCTTTTTTATTATTAGCTCCTTTATTGTTTGCCTTATATAGTTATTCCTGTCTATTATTTTTAGAGCTTTTCAGGGCATCTATATGTATCCATTCAATTGGTTTGTTTTACCTGTGTTTTTTTCATTACCCTTTTACTGGGGGCTTTACGGTAATGATTTGTGCTTGCTCCTTTTTTCCCTCCACTAGTCACCTGATGGGGAAGGCCTTGAGTTCCTGTTTCCTGTTTTAGGGGGGTAGGAGAAGGAAGGAGATTGGGGTGTTTTTTGTTGCTCACCTTTGTTTGTTAGGATCTTTTGTTGTAGTATTATAGTTTTTTGTTTTTCCACTATTTGTTTGAAAAATATCGTTTTGTTTTTCTCTTTCAACTATCCTAACAGCTCAGAATGCATTTTTTTGACCACCAGTTTTTTCCCTGCATACCTTTTTTGTTTGGGGTTCTGTTTGTTTTTGCCAGTTTTTTGTTCAAAGGATTTACAACAACTGCATTGCAGATTCACAGAACCAGCACCGGATCAAGAACAGCCAGGGTGAGATCTTCTTCAGTTGTTTCTCTATTGGATTACAGTTTTTTTTACTGAATGGCCATTCATGTGTTTTATTTTTGGGATGTTTGGCATAGGATTTTTCTGGGACATTCTTTGTTTTTTTGGTGATTTATATATTGTTTTGTTTGATTGTGTTTTCTTTATTTTTTACTACTAGTGATATTTATTTCCTTCCAAAGGTTTGCTATAGGATGTTGTTCAGACAACTTTTGTCCATTTCCTCAGTAGCAATAAATGTATTTTTGGTAGCCTCTGTTTGGCCCCCTTTTCATAATTATTTTCGCTGTGGCAATTGACTGCTATTATTAGTCAATTTTGTTACAACATGACCATAGGCAGGTTTCAATAACATGACCATAGCCATAATTGAATAACATGACCATGCCAGGTTTCAGTAACATGACCATAGCCACGATTCACTGACATGACCATAGGCAGGTTTCAGTAACATGACCATAGCCACTGACCACATGACCATAGCCACAATTGAGCAACATGACCATAGCCACAATTGAGCAACATTAACATAGCCAATGACCATAGCTACGTAACATGACCATAGCCACGATTAGGTAACATTAGTAACATGACCATAGGCAGGTTTCAGAGACCCTGATCAGGGTCCCAGCTGCTCGGTAACAAAATGGTCCCTGGCACCTCCCAGAGTCCCAGCGCTCGCGGACACTAGCGACCGCAT
The DNA here is from genome assembly GCA_036884735.1 of Huso huso. Classification (NCBI taxonomy): domain Eukaryota; kingdom Metazoa; phylum Chordata; class Actinopteri; order Acipenseriformes; family Acipenseridae; genus Huso; species Huso huso. The sequence goes on along the minus strand of CM072712.1, from coordinate 6,512,099 downwards.
GCGGGGTCCCAGTGGCTCACCAAACTGTCCCTGGCGCATTCCCAGTGCACGCATGGGCCCCAGCGACCCCACACGTGGTCGAAGCTGCTCGCCAAACTGTCCCTGGCACCTTCCTACTGCGCGTACGGACACTAGCGACCCCACGCGTGGTCACAGCGGCTCGCTAAACCGTCCCTGGCTCCTCCCCATCGCGCGCATTGGCCCCAGCGACCCCGTGTAGGGTCCCAGCGGCTCGTCAAAAGGTCCCTGGCACCTCCCCAGTGCACGCACGGACGCTAGCGACATCGCACGTAGTCCAAGCGGCTTGCCAAACTGTCCCTGGCACCTCCCCAGCGTGCGAACTGGACCCAGCGACCTCGTGCGGGGTCCCAGCGGCTCACAAATGGTCCCTGGCACATCCCCAGTGCACGCACGGGACCCAGCGAATTCGGACGGGGTCCCAGCGACTTGCCAAACTGTCCCTGGCACCTCCCCAGTGCACGCACCGGGCCCAGCGACCCCGCGCAGGGTCCCAGCGGCACGCCAAATGGTCCCTGGCACCTCCCCAGCGCAGGTACATGGCCCAGTGATCACGCGCGGGGTCCCAGCTGCTTGCCAAATGATCACTGGCACCTCCCCAGCACGCGCACGGGCCCCAGCGACTAGGTGCGGGTTCCAAGCAGCTCGCCAATCTGTCCCTGGCACCTCCCCAGCGCCAAATGGTCCTGTACCCAGTGACCCAACGCGGGGTCCCATCTGCTCGCCAAATGGTCCCTGGCACCTCCCCAGCGCAGGTACATGGCCCAGTGATCACACGCGGGGTCCCAGCTGCTTGCCAAATGATCACTGGCACCTCCCCAGCACGCGCACGAGCCCCAGCGACTAGGTGCGGGGTCCAAGCAGCTCGCCAATCTGTCCCTGGCACCTCCCAGCGCCAGGCTCTGTACCCAGTGACCCAACGGTCCCTGGGGTCCCATCTGCTCGCCAAATGGTCCCTGGCACCTCCCCAGCACACACACGGACCCCAGCGACCCCACGCGGGGTCCCAGCGGCACGCCAAATTGTCCCTGGCACCTGCCCAGTGCATGCACTGGACCCAGCGACCTTGTGCGGGTTCCCAGCGGCTCGCCAAGTTATTCTTGAAACCTCCCCAGCACGTGTCCGGGCCCCAGCGACCCTACGCGGGGTCCCAACGGCTCGATAAACGGTCCCTGGCACCTACCCAGCACGAGCACAGGGCCCAGCAACCATGCTTGGGGTCCCAGCAGCTCACAAATGGTCCCTGGCACATCCCCAGCGCGCGCACAGGCCCCAGGAACTTCACGTGGGGCCCAAGCAGCTCTCCAAATGGTCCCTGGCACCTCCCCAGCACGCATAAAGGCTCACGGACGCCAGCTGCCCCCCCCAGCGACCGGATGTGGGGTCCCAGCTGCTCTCACCAAATGGTCCCTGGCACCTCCCCAGCATGCACACGGGCACCAGCGACCCTACTGCTGGGTCCCAGCCCTGGCTCGCTAAACGGACCCTGGCACCTCCCCAGCATGCACATTGGACACTAGCCCTGGACCCCACGCCCGGGACCCAGTGGCTTGCCAAACGGTCCCTGTCACCTACCCAGCACGCGCACAGGGTCCAACAACCCTGCGTGGCGTCCCAATGGCTCGCCAAATGATCACTGGCACCTCCCCAGCACGCGCACAGGCCCCCAGCGACCCGTGCGGGGTCCCAGTGGCTCGCCAAATGGTTTGTTTATTTGTTTATTTAGCAGATGCCTTTATCTAAGGCAACTTACAGAGACTAGGGTGTGTGAACTATGCATCAGCTGCAGAGTCACTTACAATTACGTCTCACCCAAAAGACGGAGCACAAGGAGAATAAGTGACTTGCTCAGGGTCACACAATGAGTCAGTGGCTAAGGTGGGTTTTGAACCGGGGACCTCCTGGTTACAAAGCTCTTTTCTTTAACCACTGGACCACACAGCCTCCTCCTCAAATGGTCCCTGGCAACTACCCAGCACGTGCACAGGTCCCAACAACCCCTGTGCGGGTCGCAGCAGCTCTCCAAATGGTCCCTGGTACCTCCCAGTGCACGCACGGACACTAGCGACATCGCACGTAGTCCAAGCGGCTTGCCAAACTGTCCCTGGCACATCCCCAGCGTGCGAACTGGACCCAGCGACCTCGTGCGGGGTCCCAGCGGCTCGCCAAATGGTCCCTGGCACCTCCCCAGCATGCGCCGCGGGCCCCAGCGACCCCGCGCGGGGTCCCAGCGGCACGCCAAATGGTCCCTGGCACCTCCCAAGCGCAGGTACATGGCCCAGTGATCACGCCGGGGTCCCAGCTGCTTGCCAAATGATCACTGGCACCTCCCCAGCACGCCCAGCGGCCCCAGGTGCGGGTCCCCAATCTGTCCCTGGCACCTCCCCAGGTGCCCAGGGTCCCATCTGCTCGCCAAATGGTCCCTGGCAGCTCACCCCATCTGTCCCTGGCACCTGCCCCCACTGGACCCAGCGACCTTGCTTCTGTACCCAGTGACCCAACGCGGGGTCCCATCTGCTCGCCAAATGGTCCCTGGCACCTCCCCAGCACACGCACAGGCCCCAGCGACCCCGCTGGGTCCAATCAGCGGCACAAAAATGTCCCTGGCACCTGCCCAGTGCATGCACTGGACCCAGCGACCTTGTGCGGGTTCCCAGCGGCTTGCCAAATGTTCCCTGGCACCTTCCCAGCGCACTCACGGGCACCAGCGAAAAGGTCCCAGGCAGGGTCCCCATTCACCCCTGGCAGCTTCCTCCTCCCTGGAAGTCTGCCTGATGGCCCCTCTCCCGCACCTGGCATCGGTTCAGGCCGGGCTGGAGGCCCCGTTCTACGGGCTCAGGACGTTCTTCGGCTGGCTGAGTGGTGCCGTCAGATCCAGGAAATTAATAACACACAGGACAGATGAAATGAAATGATGAAGACGCTTGCACCAGTTTATTATAAATAAAAAGGTTTTAACAAAACCCCGGACACGGCACTTTACGCCAAAATAAATAGACAACAAAACGGACTAACACTTAACAAACGGTGCATGGACAGACACACAAACAAACACGGTGAGTCTATATAAACAAACAAGTATCGTGCTGGTCCTACCAGCACGCGATAGCTCCTCTCCACACCCGTTCTCCACTCACCGAACACACAACCCCAAGTGAGTAAAACATGCACCTATATATACTGTTGTGCTGGGATTTAATTACTAATTAATTATTCACTTGAATCCCAGCACATGAATTAATTATGTGCAACCTCGTGCTCACATATTAAATACTTTAAATGCACGTGAAGTGATGTGCAATCCTCGTACTTAAATACAATTATACGTTTTTAAACACACGTGAAACACAGACCCATTTATATCCTGTGTACCAATGCCTATACACCAAAATTAACACAGCACACTTAACATATAACACAGATATGCACACAGGGGCGGGGCACATTGCCACAGGCTGGAAGTGGGATGTCCTCCGGCTCTGGTTCAGGCCGGGCTGGAGGCTCTCCCCTCCGGGCTCAGGACGGGACTAAGCCCCCTTAACCACCGGGTTAAGTTCTGGCCTAGCTCTGGTCATGTGGCTGGAGGTGGGTTGACCTCCCGCGCCAGGCGCCCATTCCTGCGGGCCTGGAAGCTCCCATTTTTGACTCGAGATCCATTGACATGACCAGGGTCCCGTCCGTCTTGAAGGCGCGGAGGATGGTGGACACCTCGGTGGAGGGGGACTTAATAGTCCTGCATTTTGGAGAGTGTGAGGAGGCCCCTGGGTTAGGGGTGAGTGGCGAGTGTGTGAGTTCCATGAGGTCGGCCTGAAGTGGTGGGGGAACCCAGGCGGGGCAAGTGGAAGCCAGCCCCGGGCAGTGGAAGCAGTCCCCGGGGTCGTGGAACACATGCTGGGCAGGTGGAAGCCAGCACGGGGCTGTGGAAGCCAGCCCACGGCAGTGGGAGATGTCCCCGGGGTCGTGGAACCCTGCCTGGGCAAGTCAAAGCAATAGCCCGGGAGGTGAAAGCCAGCCTGGGAAAGTGCAAGCCAGCCCAGGGCAAGTTGGAGCAGAGGCCTAGGTGGTGGAAGCCAGCCCCGGTCAGTGGGAGATGTCCCGGGGTCGTGGGACCCTGCCTAGACAAGTGGGAGCCAGCCCGGGGCAGTGGGAGATGTCCCCAGGGTCGTGGAACCTTGCCTGGGCAAGTGGGAGCAATAGCCTGAGTCGTGGAAGCCAGCCCAGGGCAGTGGGAGATGTCCCCGGGGTCGTGGAACCCAGCCTGGGCAAGTGGGAGCAATATCCCGGGTGGTGGAAGCCAGCCTGGGCAAGTGAAAGCCAGTCCAGGGCAAGTGGAAGCCACCCCGGGGTACTGGAAGCTGTCCCCAGGGTCGTGGAACCCTGCCTGTGCAAGTGGGAGCAATAGCCTGGGTCGTGGAAACCTGCCCGGCAAGTGGGAGCAATAGTCTGGGTCATGGAAGCCAGCCTGGGGCAGTGGAAGCTTTCCCAGGGTCGTGGAACCCTGCCTGTGCAAGTGGAAGCAATCGCCTGGAAACATGACCATAGTAAGGTTTCAGTAACATGACCAGAGCCAGGTTTCAGTAACATGACCATAGCCACGATTGAGCAACATGACCATAGTCACAATTGAGCAACATGACCATAGCCACGATTGAGTAACATGACCATAGCAATGTTTCAGTAACATGACCATAGCCATGATTCACTGACAGTATTGTGGCAGTAGCCACACACAGTGTTTCAGGAAATGCATCACCTGCTTATTCATAATTCTGAATAGCAGAGCCTGGCCAGGCAATGTCTTTTCTTTTTTATTATTAGCTCCTTTATTGTTTGCCTTATATAGTTATTCCTGTCTATTATTTTTAGAGCTTTTCAGGGCATCTATATGTATCCATTCAATTGGTTTGTTTTACCTGTGTTTTTTTCATTACCCTTTTACTGGGGGCTTTAAAGGTAATGATTTGTGCTTGCTCCTTTTTTCCCTCCACTAGTCACCTGATGGGGAAGGCCTTGAGTTCCTGTTTCCTGTTTTAGGGGGGTAGGAGAAGGAAGGAGATTGGGGTGTTTTTTGTTGCTCACCTTTGTTTGTTAGGATCTTTTGTTGTAGTATTATAGTTTTTTGTTTTTCCACTATTTGTTTGAAAAATATCGTTTTGTTTTTCTCTTTCAACTATCCTAACAGCTCAGAATGCATTTTTTTGACCACCAGTTTTTTCCCTGCATACCTTTTTTGTTTGGGGTTCTGTTTGTTTTTGCCAGTTTTTTGTTCAAAGGATTTACAACAACTGCATTGCAGATTCACAGAACCAGCACCGGATCAAGAACAGCCAGGGTGAGATCTTCTTCAGTTGTTTCTCTATTGGATTACAGTTTTTTTTACTGAATGGCCATTCATGTGTTTTATTTTTGGGATGTTTGGCATAGGATTTTTCTGGGACATTCTTTGTTTTTTTGGTGATTTATATATTGTTTTGTTTGATTGTGTTTTCTTTATTTTTTACTACTAGTGATATTTATTTCCTTCCAAAGGTTTGCTATAGGATGTTGTTCAGACAACTTTTGTCCATTTCCTCAGTAGCAATAAATGTATTTTTGGTAGCCTCTGTTTGGCCCCTTTTCATATAATTATTTTCGCTGTGGCAATTGACTGCTATTATTAGTCAATTTTGTTACAACATGACCATAGGCAGGTTTCAGTAACATGACCATAGCCACTATTGAGCAACATGACCATAGCCACAATTGAGCAACATTAACATAGCCACGATTAGGGTAACATAACCATAGCCAGGTTTCAGTAACATGACCATAGCCACGATTGGGTTACATGACCATAGCCACGATTCAGTAACGTGACCATAGCCATGATTGAGCAACATAACCATAGCCAGGTTTCAGTAAGATGACCATAGCCAGGTTTCACTAACATGACCATAGGCAGGTTTCAGTAACATGACCTTAGCCACGATTGAGCAACATGATCAAAGGCATTTTAGTAACATGACCATAGGGTTGAGAATCATGACCATAGCCACAATTAGGTAACATGACCATAGGCATGTTTCATAACATGACCATAGCCACGATTAGGTAACATGACGATAGCCACGACTTAGTAACATGACCATAGGCAGGTTTCAGAGACCCTGATCAGGGTCCCAGCTGCTCGCAAAAATGGTCCCTGGCACCTCCCCAGAGTGCGCCCGCGGACACTAGCGACCGCATCGCGGGTCCCAGTGGCTCACCAAACTGTCCCTGGCGCATTCCCAGTGCACGCATGGGCCCCAGCGACCCCACACGTGGTCGAAGCTGCTCGCCAAACTGTCCCTGGCACCTTCCTACTGCGCGTACGGACACTAGCGACCCCATCGCGTGGTCACAGCGGCTCGCTAAACCGCCCCTGGCTCCTCCCCATCAAGCACGCGTGGCCCCAGCGACCCGTGTAGGGTCCCAGCGGCTCGTCAAAAGGTCCCTGGCACCTCCCAGTGCACGCACGGACGCTAGCGACATCGCACGTAGTCCAAGCGGCTTGCCAAACTGTCCCTGGCACCTCCCCAACGTGCGAACTGGACCCAGCGACCTCGTGCGGGGTCCCAGCGGCTCACAAATGGTCCCTGGCACATCCCCAGTGCACGGGACGGGACCCAGCGATCTGGACGGGGTCCCAGCGACTTGCCAAACTGTCCCTGGCACCTCCCCAGTGCACGCACCGGGCCCAGCGACCCAGCGCAGGGTCCCAGCGGCACGCCAAATGGTCCCTGGCACCTCCCCAGCGCAGGTACATGGCCCAGTGATCACGCGCGGGGTCCCAGCTGCTTGCCAAATGATCACTGGCACCTCCCCAGCACGCGCACGGGCCCCAGCGACTAGGTGCGGGTTCCAAGCAGCTCGCCAATCTGTCCCTGGCACCTCCCAGCGCCGCTCTGTACCCAGTGACCCAACGCTGGGGTCCCATCTGCTCGCCAAATGGTCCCTGGCACCTCCCCAGCGCAGGTACATGGCCCAGTGATCACACGCTGGGTCCCAGCTGCTTGCCAAATGATCACTGGCACCTCCCAGCACGCCAAGACGGACCCCAGCGACTGGGTGCGGGTCCAAGCAGCTCGCCAATCTGTCCCTGGCACCTCCCCAGCGCGCGCTCTGTACCCAGTGACCCAACGCGGGGTCCCATCTGCTCGCCAAATGGTCCCTGGCACCTCCCCAGCACACGACGGGACCCCAGCGACCCCATCGCTGGGTTCCAGCGGCACGCCAAATTGTCCCTGGCACCTGCCCAGTGCATGCACTGGACCCAGCGACCTTGTGCGGGTTCCCAGCGGCTCGCCAAGTTATTCTTGAAACCTCCCAGCACGCGTCCGGGCCCCAGCGACCCTACGCGGGGTCCCAACGGCTCGACAAACGGTCCCTGGCACCTACCCAGCGCGAGCACAGGGCCCAGCAACCATGCTTGGGGTCCCAGCAGCTCACAAATGGTCCCTGGCACATCCCCAGCAACAGGCCCCAGGGGGCCCAACTTCAGCACGCCAAGTGGGGCCCAAGCAGCTCTCACCAAATGGTCCCTGGCACCTCCCAGCATCGCCACGGGACGCCCAGCTGCCCCAAACGCCCTGGGTCCCAGTGGCTTGCCAAACGGTCCCTGTCACCTACCCAGCAACAGGGTCCAACAACCCTGCGTGGCCCCAATGGCTCGCCAAATGATCACTGGCACCTCCCAGCGCCAGACTGACACTAGGGACACCACGCGGGGTCCCAGCGGCTCGTCAAACAGTCCTTGGCGCCCCCAAATGGCCACAGCCCCGTGCAGGGTCATAGCAGCTCGCCAAATGGTCTCTGGCATCTACCCAGCGCATCCACTGGACCCAGCGACCTTGTGCGGGATCCCAGCAGCTCGCCAAATGGTCCCTTGCACCTACCCAGTGCTAACACAGGGCCAGCAACCACGCGTGGGGTCCAAGCTGCTCACAATCGGTCCCTGGCACCTCCCCCAGCGCGCGCACTGGGCCCAGCAACGACCACGCAGGCTCACAGCGGCTCGCCAAACCGACCCTGGCGCCTCCCCAGCGACGGATGGGCCCAGTGACCCCTCACGGGGTCCCAGCTGCTCGCTAAATGGTACATGGCGGCTCCCAGAGCACGCACGGACACTAGCGACCCCTTGCCCCAGCGGTTCGCCAAGCAGTCCCTGGCACCTCCCCAGCGCAAGACACGACACCAGCGACCCCACGCGGGGTCCCAACGGCTCGACAAACCATCCCTGGCGCCTCCCCAGCGGCGCATGGGCCCCAGCAACCCGCAAGTGGTCCCAGCTGCTCACCAAATGCTCCCTGGCACCTCCCCAGCATGCACACGGGTCCCAGCGACCCCAGGGTCCACGGTCCCTGGCACCTCCACAGCCCGCGCACTGGACCCAGCGACCCTGTGCGGGGTCCCAGCGGCTCACCACATGGTCCTTGGCACCTCCCAAGCACACGTACAGGCACCAGCGATCCCGCGTTGGGGGTCCCAGCGGCTCGCCAAACCGTCCCTGGTGCCTCCCTAGTGCACGCATGGGACCCCGCAATCTCGCACGGGGTCCCAGCTGCTCGCCAAATGATCCCTGGCACCTCCCCAGCACGCGCACAGGCCCCCAGCGACCCGTGCGGGGTCCCAGTGGCTCGCCAAATGGTTTGTTTATTTGTTTATTTAGCAGATGCCTTTATCTAAGGCAACTTACAGAGACTAGGGTGTGTGAACTATGCATCAGCTGCAGAGTCACTTACAATTACGTCTCACCCGAAAGACGGAGCACAAGGAGAATAAGTGACTTGCTCAGGGTCACACAATGAGTCAGTGGCTAAGGTGGGATTTGAACCGGGGACCTCCTGGTTACAAAGCTCTTTTCTTTAACCACTGGACCACACCTCCTCCTCAAATGGTCCCTGGCAACTACCCAGCACGTGCACAGGTCCCAACAACCCTGTCTTGGGGTCGCAGCAGCTCTCCAAATGGTCCCTGGTACCTCCCAGTGCACGCACGGACACTAGCGACATCGCACGTAGTCCAAGCGGCTTGCCAAACTGTCCCTGGCACATCCCCAGCGTGCGAACTGGACCCAGTGACCTCGTCGGGTCCCAGCGGCTCACCAAATGGTCACTGGCACCTCCCCAGGATGCGCACGGGCCCCAGCGACCCCGCGGGGTCCCAGCGGCATGCCAAATGGTCCCTGGCACCTCCCCAGCGCAGGTACATGGCCCAGTGATCACGCCTTGGGTCCCAGCTGCTTGCCAAATGATCACTGGCACCTCCCCAGCACGCGCCGCACGGCCCCAGCGGCTAGGTGCGGGTCCAAGCAGCTCGCCAATCTGTCCCTGGCACCTCCCCAGCGCTCTGTACCCAGTGACCCAACGCGGGGTCCCATCTGCTCGCCAAATGGTCCCTGGCACCTCCCCAGCACCGCACGGACCCCAGCGACCCCCAGCGGCTGCGCCAAATTGTCCCTGGCACCTGCCCAGTGCATGCACTGGACCCAGCGACCTTGTTCCGGGTTCCCAGCGGCTCGCCAAGTTATTCTTGAAACCTCCCCAGCACGCGTCCGGGCCCCACCCTCCCCCCAACGGCTCGACAAGCGGTCCCTGGCACCTACCCAGCACGCGCACAGGCCCCAGGAACTTCACGCGGGGTCCAATCAGCTGGCCAAACTGTCCCTGGCACCTCTCCGGTCGCTGGGCCCTGGTTCCAGCCTTGCCAAATGTTCCTGGCACCTTCCCAGCGCACTCCCGGGCACCAGCTAAAAAGGTCCCAGGCAGGGTCCCCATTCACCCTGGCAGCTTCCTCCTCCCTGGAAGTCTGCCTGATGGCCCCTCTCCCGCACCTGGCATCGGTTCAGGCCGGGCTGGAGGCCCCGTTCTTCGGGCTCAGGACGTTCTTCGGCTGGCTGAGTGGTGCCGTCAGATCCAGGAAATTAATAACACACAGGACAGATGAAATGAAATGATGAAGACGCTTGCACTAGTTTATTATAAATAAAAAGGTTTTAACAAAACCCCGGACACGGCACTTTACGCCAAAATAAATAGACAACAAAACGGACTAACACTTAACAAACGGTGCATGGACAGACACACAAACAAACACGGTGAGTCTATATAAACAAACAAGTATCGTGCTGGTCCCTACCAGCACGCGATAGCTCCTCTCCACACCCGTTCTCCACTCACCGAACACACAACCCCAAGTGAGTAAAACATGCACCTATATATACTGTTGTGCTGGGATTTAATTACTAATTAATTATTCACTTGAATCCCAGCACATGAATTAATTATGTGCAACCTCGTGCTCACATATTAAATACTTTAAATGCACGTGAAGTGATGTGCAATCCTCGTTAAATACAATTATCGTTTTTTAACACCGTGAAACACAGACCCATTTACAGTGCCTTGCGAAAGTATTATTTATGAACTTTGCGACCTTTTGCCACATTTCAGGCTTCAAACATAAAGATATGAAACTGTAATTTTTGTGAAGAATCAACAACAAAGTGGGACACAATCATGAAGTGGAGCAAAATTTATTGGATATTTCAAACTTTTTAACAAATAAAAAACTGAAAAATTGGGCGTGCAAAATTATTCAGCCCCTTAAGTTAATACTTTGTAGCGCCACCTTTTGCTGCGATTACAGCTGTAAGTCGCTTGGGGTATGTCTCTATCAGTTTTGCACATCGAGAGACTGAAATTTTTGCCCATTCCTCCTTACCAAAACAGCTCGAGCTCAGTGAGGTTGGATGGATGCATTTGTGAACAACAGTTTTCAGTTCTTTCCACAGATTCTCGATTGGATTCAGGTCTGGACTTTGACTTGGCCATTCTAACACCTGGATATGTTTATTTGTGAACCATTCCATTGTAGATTTTGCTTTATGTTTTGGATCATTGTCTTGTTGGAAGACAAATCTCCGTCCCAGTCTCAGGTCTTTTGCAGACTCCATCAGGTTTTTCTTCCAGAATGGTCCTGTATTTGGCTCCATCCATCTTCCATCAATTTTAACCATCTTCCCTGTCCCTGCTGAAGAAAAGCAGGCCCAAACCATGATGCTGCCACCACCATGTTTGACAGTGGGGGATGGTGTGTTCAGGAGATGAGCTGTGTTGCTTTTAACAAACATAACGTTTTGCATTGTTGCCAAAAGTTCGATTTTGGTTTCATCTGACCAAACACCTTCTTCCACATGTTTGGTGTGTCTCCCAGGTGGCTTGTGGCAAACTATGCCAACGACACTTTTATGGATATCTTTAAGAAATGGCTTTCTTCTTGCCACTCTTCCATAAAGGCCAGATTTGTGCAGTATACGACTGATTGTTGTCCTATGACAGAGTCTCCCACCTCAGCTGTAGATCTCTGCAGTTCATCCAGAGTGATCATGGGCCTCTTGGCTGCATCTCTGATCAGTCTTCTCCTTGTATGAGCTGAAAGTTTAGAGGACCACCAGGTCTTGGTAGATTTGCAGTGGTCTGATACTCCTTCCATTTCAATATTATAACCCTCCTTGGGATGTTTAAAGTGGAAATCTTTTTTGTATCCAAATCCGCTTTAAACTTCTCCCACAACAATATCTACCTGCCTGGTGTGTTCCTTGTTCTTCATGATGCTCTCTGCGCTTTAAGCGGACCTCTGAGACTATCACAGTGCAGGTGCATTTATCAGGAGACTTGATTACACATGGTGGATTCTATTTATCATCATTAGTCATTTAGGTCAACATTGGATCATTCATATCCTCACTGAACTTCTGGAGAGAGTTTGCTGCACTGAAAGTAAAGGGGCTGAATAATTTTGCAATTTTCAGTTTTTTTTTATTTGTTAAAAAGTTTGAAATATCCAATAAATTTCGTTCCACTTCATGATTGTGTCCCACTTGTTGTTGATTCTTCACAAAAAATTACAGTTTCATATCTTTATGTTTGAAGCCTGAAATGTGGCAAAAGGCACAAAAAGTTCAAGGGGGGCCGAATACTTTATATCACTGTATATCCTGTGTACCAATGCCTATACACCAAAATTAACACAGCACACTTAACATATAACACAGATATGCACACAGGGCGGGGCACATTGCCACAGGCTGGAAGTGGGATGTCCTCCGGCTCTGGTTCAGGCCGGGCTGGAGGCTCTCCCCTCCGGGCTCAGGGCGGGACTAAGCCCCTTAACCACCGGGTTAAGTTCTGGCCTAGCTCTGGTCATGTGGCTGGAGGTGGGTTGACCTCCCGCCCAGGCGCCCATTCCTCGCGGGCCTGGAAGCTCCCATTTTTGACTCGAGATCCATTGACATGACCAGGGTCCCGTCCGTCCTTGAAGGCGGAGGATGGTGGACACCTCGGTGGAGGGGGACTTAATAGTCGTGCATTTTGGAGAGTGTGAGGAGGCCCCTGGGTTAGGGGTGAGGGCGAGTGTGAGTTCCATGAGGTCGGCCTGAAGTGGTGGTGGAACCCAGGCGGGGCAAGTGGAAGCCAGCCCCGGGCAGTGGAAGCAGTCCCCGGGGTCGTGGAACACATGCTGGGCAGGTGGAAGCCAGCACGGGGCTGTGGAAGCCAGCCCACGGCAGTGGGAGATGTCCCCGGGGTCGTGGAACCCTGCCTGGGCAAGTCAAAGCAATAGCCCGGGAGGTGAAAGCCAGCCTGGGAAAGTGCAAGCCAGCCCAGGGCAAGTTGGAGCAGAGGCCTAGGTGGTGGAAGCCAGCCCAGGTCAGTGGGAGATGTCCCCGGGGTCGTGGGACCCTGCCTAGACAAGTGGGAGCCAGCCCGGGGCAGTGGGAGATGTCCCCAGGGTCGTGGAACCTTGCCTGGGCAAGTGGGAGCAATAGCCTGAGTCGTGGAAGCCAGCCCAGGGCAGTGGGAGATGTCCCCGGGGTCGTGGAACCCAGCCTGGGCAAGTGGGAGCAATATCCCGGGTGGTGGAAGCCAGCCTGGGCAAGTGAAAGCCAGTCCAGGGCAAGTGGAAGCCACCCCGGGGTACTGGAAGCTGTCCCCAGGGTCGTGGAACCCTGCCTGTGCAAGTGGGAGCAATAGCCTGGGTCGTGGAAACCTGCCCGGGCAAGTGGGAGCAATAGTCTGGGTCATGGAAGCCAGCCTGGGGCAGTGGAAGCTTTCCCCAGGGTCGTGGAACCCTGCCTGTGCAAGTGGAAGCAATCGCCTGGAAACATGACCATAGCAAGGTTTCAGTAACATGACCAGAGCCAGGTTTCAGTAACATGACCATAGCATAGCAACATGACCATAGTCACATTGAGCAACATGACCATAGCCACAATTGAGTAACATGACCATAGCAATGTTTCAGTAACATGACCATAGCCATGATTCACTGACAGTATTGTGGCAGTAGCCACACACAGTGTTTCAGGAAATGCATCACCTGCTTATTCATAATTCTGAATAGCAGAGCCTGGCCAGGCAATGTCTTTTCTTTTTTATTATTAGCTCCTTTATTGTTTGCCTTATATAGTTATTCCTGTCTATTATTTTTAGAGCTTTTCAGGGCATCTATATGTATCCATTCAATTGGTTTGTTTTACCTGTGTTTTTTTCATTACCCTTTTACTGGGGGCTTTACGGTAATGATTTGTGCTTGCTCCTTTTTTCCCCACTAGTCACCTGATGGGAAGGCCTTGAGTTCCTGTTTCCTGTTTTAGGGGGTAGGAGAAGGAAGGAGATTGGGGTGTTTTTGTTGCTCACCTTTGTTTGTTAGGATCTTTTGTTGTAGTATTATAGTTTTTGTTTTTCCACTATTTGTTTGAAAATATCGTTTTGTTTTTCTCTTTCAACTATCCTAACAGCTCAGAATGCATTTTTTTGACCACCAGTTTTTTCCCTGCATACCTTTTTTGTTTGGGGTTCTGTTTGTTTTTGCCAGTTTTTTGTTCAAAGGATTTACAACAACTGCATTGCAGATTCACAGAACCAGCACCGGATCAAGAACAGCCAGGGTGAGATCTTCTTCAGTTGTTTCTCTATTGGATTACAGTTTTTTTTACTGAATGGCCATTCATGTGTTTTATTTTTGGGATGTTTGGCATAGGATTTTTCTGGGACATTCTTTGTTTTTTTGGTGATTTATATATTGTTTTGTTTGATTGTGTTTTCTTTATTTTTTACTACTAGTGATATTTATTTCCTTCCAAAGGTTTGCTATAGGATGTTGTTCAGACAACTTTTGTCCATTTCCTCAGTAGCAATAAATGTATTTTTGGTAGCCTCTGTTTGGCCCCCCCCTTTTCATAATTATTTTTTCGCTGTGGCAATTGACTGCTATTATTAGTCAATTTTGTTACAACATGACCATAGGCAGGTTTCAATAACATGGCCATAGCCATAATTGAATAACATGACCATGCCAGGTTTCAGTAACATGACCATAGCCACGATTCACTGACATGACCATAGGCAGGTTTCAGTAACATGACCATAGCCACTATTGAGCAACATGACCATAGCCACAATTGAGCAACATTAACATAGCCACGATTAGGTAACATAACCATAGCCACGGTTAGGTAACATGACCATAGCTACGATTAGGTTACATGACCATAGCCACGATTAGGGTAGGTGACCATAGCCATGATTGAGCAACATAACCATAGCCAGGTTTCAGTAAGATGACCATAGCCAGGTTTCACTAACATGACCATAGGCAGGTTTCAGTAACATGACCTTAGCCACGATTGAGCAACATGATCAAAGGCAGGTTTTAGTAACATGACCATAGCCACGGTTGAGAATCATGACCATAGCCACAATTAGGTAACATGACCATAGGCATGTTTCAGTAACATGACCATAGCCACGATTAGGTAACATGACGATAGCCACGACTTAGTAACATGACCATAGGCAGGTTTCAGAGACCCTGATCGGGGTCCCAGCTGCTCGCAAAATGGTCCCTGGCACCTCCCCAGAGTGCGCACGGACACTAGCGACCGCATGCGGGGTCCCAGTGGCTCACCAAACTGTCCCTGGCATTCCCAGTGCACGATGGGCCCCAGCGACCCCACACGGGTCGGTCGGGCTGCTCGCCAAACTGTCCCTGGCACCTTCCTACTGCGCGTACGGACACTAGCGACCCCACGCGTGGTCACAGCGGCTCGCTAAACCGTCCCTGGCTCCTCCCCATCGCGCGCATTGGCCCCAGCGACCCAGCGTGGGGTCCCAGCGGCTCGCCAAAATGTCCCTGACACCTCCCCAGCGCGCGCACTGGGCCCAGCTACTGCACACGGGGTCACAGCGGCCTGCCAAATCATCCCTGGCACCTCTCAAGCCCGTGCACGGGGCCCAAGCGACCCTGCGTTGGGTCCCAGCTGCTCGCCAAATAAGAACATAAGAACATAAGAATATAAGAAAGTTTACAAACGAGAGGAGGCCATTCAGCCCATCTTGCTCGTTTGGTTCTTAGTAGCTTATTGAATCCAGAATCTCAACAAGCAGCTTCTTGAAGGATCCTAGGGTGTCAGCTTCAACAACATTACTGGGGAGTTGGTTCCAGACCCTCACAATTCTCTGTGTAAAAAAGTGCCTCCTATTTTCTGTTCTGAATGCCCCTTTATCTAATCTCCATTTGTGACCCCTGGTCCTTGTTTCTTTGTTCAGGTCAAAGAAGTCCCCTGGGTTGACATTGTCTATACCTTTTAGGATTTTGAATGTTTGAATCAGATCGCCGCGTAGTCTTCTTTGTTCAAGACTGAATAGATTCAATTCTTTTAGCCTGTCTGCATACGACACGCCTTTTAAACCCGGGATAATTCTGGTTGCTCTTCTTTACACTCTTTCTAGAGCAGCAATATCCTTTTGTAACAGGGTGACCAGAATTGAACACAATTTTCTAGGTGAGGTCTTACTAATGAATTGTAGAGTTTTAACATTACTTCCCTTGATTGAAATTCAACACTTATCACAATATATCCGAGCATCTTCTTGGCCTTTTTTATAGCTTCCCCACATTGTCTAGATGAAGACATTTCTGAGTCAACATAAACTCCTAGGTCTTTTTCATAGTTCCCTTCTTCAATTTCAGTATCTCCCATATGATATTTATAATGCACATTTTTATTGCCTGCATGCAATACTTTACACTTTTCTCTATTAAATTTCATTTGCCATGTGTCTGCCCAATTCTGAATGCTGTCTAGATCATTTTGAATGACCTTTGGTGCTGCAACAGTGTTTGCCACTCCTCCTATTTTTGTGTCGTCTCCTATTTTTGTGTCGTTTGCTTACTATACCACAATCTAAATCATTAATGTAGATTAGGAATAGCAGAGGACCTAATACTGATCCCTGTGGTACACCACTGGTTACCTCACTCCATTTTGAGGTTTCTCCTCTAATCAGTACTTTCTGTTTTCTACCTGTTAACTACTCCCTTATCCATGTGCATGCATTTCCTTGAATCCCTACTGCGTTCAGTTTGAGAATTCATCTTTTATGCGAGACTTTGTCAGAAGCTTTCTGGAAATCTAAATAAACCATGTCGTATGCTTTGCAATTATCCATTTTCAATTTGCATCCTCAAAAAAGACAAGTAGGTTAGTTAGACACGATCTCCCTTTCCTAAAACCATGCTGACTGTCTCCCAGGATATTGTTACCATATAGGTAATTTTCCATTTTGGAACTTATTATAGTTTCCATAAGTTAACATAAAATAGAAGTCAGGCTTATTGGTCTGTAGTTAACTGGTTCGGTTTTGTCTCCCTTTTTGTGGATCGGTATTACGTTTGCTATTTTCCAGTCTGTCGGTACAACCCCTGTGTCAAGAGACTGTTGCATGATCTTGGTTAGCGGTTTGTAAATAACTTCTTTCATTTCTTTGAGTACTATTGGGAGGATCTCATCTGGCCCAGGGGATTTGTTTATTTTAAGAGCTCTTGTTTATTTTCTGCCTCTGTTATGCTAAAGTTATTTAAAATTGGATAGGAACAGGTTGACATGTCGGGCATGTTGTCCGTGTCCTCCTTTGTAAAAACCTGTGAAAAGTAATCATTTAATATATTTGCTATTTTTTTTTCTTCATCTATGATTTTGCCATTTGTGTCTCTTAGACATTTAACCTCCTCTTTGAATGTTCTCTTGCTGTTATAATATTGGAAAAATATTTTGAATTGGTTTTAGCCCCCCTTAGCAATATTGATTTCTATCTCTCTCTTGGCCTTTCTAACTTCCTTTTTTTTGACTTGTGTTTGCAGTTCAAGTACTCTTTCTGTGTACTTTGTTTTTGGTCCCATTTAAACGCTCTGTAAAGTGCCTTTTTTTTTTCGCTGAATATTTTTTTTTTTTATTGATCTATTAAACCATTTTGTCCATTTTGTTTTAGATTTAGATTTGTCTACTTTTGGGATGTAATTGTTTTGTGCCTCTAGTACATTTTTAAAAAACAGCCACCCTTTTTCTGTGAATGTTTTCTCTATTTTACTCCAATCTACTTCTGTTAGACTCTGTTTCATACCTTCATAGTTTGCTTTTCTAAAATTGTAAACCTTAGCTTTAGTCAATACTTTTGGGGTTTTAAAAAATATTTCAAATGAGACCATGTTGTGGTCTGAGTTTGCCAATGGCTCTCTGACCTCTGTTTTAGTTATTCTGTCTTCATTATTTGAAAAGACTAAGTCAAGGCATGCCTCCCCTCTAGTCGGTGCCTTGACAAATTGCGTTAGGAAGCAGTCATTTGTCATTTCCACCATTTCAATTTCGTCCGTCGTGTCCCCCATCGGGTTTTCCCATTTTATACAGGGGAAGTTGAAATCCCCCATTAGTATGGCTTCTCCTTTTCTACACGCATTTCGAATGTCATTGTATAACAGATTATTTTGCTCAGCGTCTGAATTTGGCGGTCTATAGCATGCTCCTATTATTATGCCCTTTGAATTTGTGTCCATTATTCTGACCCATATTGATTCTGCATTGCTTTCTTTGTCCTGATTTAACACCTGGGCTTCAAGACTATTTCTTATGTATAGCGCTACCCCTCTGCCTCTTCTGTCCTGCCTGTCTTTCCTATATAGTGTGTACCCACTAATATTATATTCGTCTCCATCACTCTCAGACAACCAAGTTTCTGTAACACCTATCACATCGTAGTTACTTGTTAGTGCAGTAGCTTCAAGTTCTAACATTTTGTTTCTGAGACTTCTAGCATTAAGATAAATACATTTAATAGTGGTCTTACCTGAGTTGTTGCCCTTGTTTTGATGTGGTATCGCTTCTGTTTTTTTGTTTTCTCCCCCCTTCCTTTCTAGTTTAAATGCTTCTGGACCTCCTGAAGGATCCTTTCTCCTAGTAGATTGGTTCCCTTTCTGTTTAAGTGCAGTCCGTCCCATCTGTATAGATAGTCCTTGTTGTAGAATGTGCTCCAATGTTCAAGAAAGGTGAAGCCTTCCTGTGTGCACCGCGATTTCAGCCATGCATTTGGATTTTGTATTTCCAGCTGTCCATATGGTCCTTTGCAAGGCGCCGGCAGTATCCCAGAAAATACCACAGTTTTGGTCTTGTCTTTTAATTTCCTTCCTAGCTCTCTGAATTTGTTTTGCAGGGATCTTGGCCTGTGTCTTCCAATGTTGTTTGTACCGATGTGGACAACTACTACCGGGTCGTCTCCTGTTCGTTCTAGGAGCCTGTCCACATTCTCAGTGATGTGCTTGACTGAGGCTCCTGGAAGGCAGCACACTGTTGTAGTAAGGGGGTCCAAACTGCAAACTGAACTTGCTGTGTTTCTCAATATGGAGTCCCCAACAATCATGACCTCCCTTCTTTTTGCTGCCTGGCCAGCACTGTCTATAGGGTCTTGGATGTTGTTTCTTTCGTTCTCTTGATGTTTGTTTTGGTCACCTAAATGTTGAAGTGGCTCAAATGTGTTGGATGTCTGGATTTCTGGTGGTTGTGTTTGACAAAGTTTCTTTTTTTCCCTGCTTCTGCCTATCTGAACCCAGCTGTTTCGACTCTCTTCCATCTCCGTGGTGGCTTTCAGTCTGCTAGGGGTGCAGACTTCCATGAATTGTGGGTGTGTCAGCTCCTCAAGCTCCTGTTGCTGTCTCATTTCCTCCAGCTCCTTTTCTTGCAGACTTACTCATTGGAGCAAGTCTTGGATCGTGCAGCACTTTACACAAACTTGGTTGAGCTCTGTTGGGTTTTCTCGGATTTCCCACATCATGCAGTTGTCACAGATTACTGGCTTGAAGACCATGATATTTTTTTTTGTGGAAGTTTAGTTTAGCTTCTGCAGTTGTCAACCTGCTTTCAAACTGCTTCTAACTGCGTTGTACTTGTCCACGACTGTACTTCTCCCATGATGTCACTTCCACACGCACATCCCAAGCACGCGCACGCAGGGTGCCAACACCGCGCAGGGTGCCAGCGGCTCGCCAAATGGTCCCTGGCACCTCCCCAGTGAGTGCAAGGGCAACATCGACTTCGCGTGGGGTCCAAGCGGATAGCCAAACTGTCCTTGGCACCTCATGAGTGCGCGCACGGGACCCAGCGACCCTGCGCGGGGCCCCAGCGGCTTGCCAAATGGTCCCTGGCACCTCCCCAGAGCACGCACAGGCCACAGTGACTTTGCGTGGGGTCACAGCTGCTCGCCAAACGGTCAGTGGCACCACCCCAGCGTGCGCAAAGGGCACAGCGACCCAGCACGGGGTCCCAGAGGCTCGCCAAACTGTCCTTGGCACCTCATGAGTGCACGCACGGGCACCAGCGACCCCACGCGGGGTGCCAGCGGGTCGCCAAATAGTCACTGTCACCTCCTCAGCGCGCGCACGGATCCTAGCTACCCCGAGCCGGTTGCCAGCGGCTCGCCAAATGGACCCTGGCACCTCCCCAGCGCGCGCACGGGCAACAGCGACTTTGCGTGGGGTCACAGCTGCTCGCCAAATGTCCATGTCCCCTCCCCAGCGTGCGCACAGGGCACAGCAACCCAGCGCGGGGTCCCAGCTGCTCGCCAAAAGGTCCCTGGCACCGCCCAAGCGCGCGCACGGGCAACAGCAACTTCGCATGGGGTCACAGCTGGTTGCCAAATGTTCCATGTCCCCTCCCCACAGTGCGCACAGGGCACAGCGACCCAGCGCGGGGTCCCAGCGGCTCGCCAAATGGTCCCTGGCACCTCCCCAGCTCACGCACAGTCCCCAGTGACTTAACGTGGGGTCCCAGAGGCTCGCCAAACGATCCCGGGCACCACCACAGCCAAGACGCCAAGCACCAGCGACCCTGTGCGTAGTCCCAGCTGCTCGCCAAATGGTCCCTGGCACATCCCCAGCGTGCGCCTGGGGCCCAGCGACCCCGCACGGGGTGCCAGTGGCTCTCCAAATGGACCCTGGCACTTCCCAAGTGCGCGCACGGACACTAGCGACCCCACGTGGGGTCCCAGCGGCTCGCCAAATGGTCTCTGGCACCTCCCCAGCGCCAACACGGGTAACAGCGACTTCACGTGGGGTCCAAGCGGATCGCCAAACTGTCCTTGGCACCTCATGAGTGCGCGCACGGGACCCAGCGACCCTGTGCGGGGCCCCAGCGGCTCGCCAAATGGTCCCTGGCACCTCCCCAGAGCACGCACAGGCAACAGTGACTTCGCGTGGGGTCACAGCTGCTCGCCAAACGGTCAGTGGCACCACCCCAGCGTGCACAAAGGGCACAACGACCCAGCACGGGGTCCCAGCGACTTGCCAAATGGTCCCTGGCACCTCCTCAGAGCGCGCACAGGGACCAGCGACCCCGCGCTGGGTGCCAGCGGCTCGCCAAATAGTCCCTGTCACCTCCCCAGCGCGCACACGGATCCTAGCTACCCCGAGCCAGGTGCCAGCTGCTCGCCAAATGCTCTCTGGCACCTCCCCAGCGCCAGCACGGGCAACAGCGACTTCACGTGGGGTCCAAGCGGATCACCAAACTGTCCTTGGCACCTCATGAGTGCGCGCACGGGGGCCCACTGACTTTGCGCATGGTCCAAGCGCCTTGCCAACTGTCCCTGGCACCTCCCAAGCGCACGCACGGTGCCTAGCCACCCCGCGCGGTGTCCCAGCGGCTCGCCAAATGGTCCCTGACACTTCCCCAGCGCGCGCACGGGCAACAGAGACTTTGTGTGGTGTCCAAGTGGATCGCCAAACTGTCCTTGGCACCTCATCAGTGCGAGTTCGGGGCCTCAGCGACTTCTCGTGTGGTCCAAGTACCTTGCCAACTGTCCATGGCACCTCCGCAGTGCGCGCACAGGGACCAGAAACCTCACGCCGGGTCCCAGCGGCTCGCCAAATGGTCCCTGGTACCTCCCAAGCGCGCGCACAGGGCCCAGCGACTTCGCGTGCGGGTCCCAGCGTGTCGCTAAACGGTCCGTGGCACCTCACCAGCGAGCGCAGGGGCCCCAGCGACCTCGCGCAGGGTCCCAGCGGCTCGCCAAATGTGCCTGGCACATCCCCAGCGCGAGCACAGACACTAACGACCACACGCGGGGTCCCAGTTGCCCGCCAAATGGTCCCTGTCTCCTCCCCAGTGCGCGCACGGGGCCCAGCGACGAAGTTTCTTTTTTTCCCTGCTTCTGCCTATCTGAACCCAGCTGTTTCGACTCTCTTCCATCTCCGTGGTGGCTTTCAGTCTACTAGGGGTGCAGACTTCCATGAATTGTGGGTGTGTCAGCTCCTCAAGCTCCTGTTGCTGTCTCATTTCCTCCAGCTCCTTTTCTTGCAGACTTACTCGTTGGAGCAAGTCTTGGATCGTGCAGCACTTTACACAAACTTGGTTGAGCTCTGATGGGTTTTCTCGGATTTCCCACATCATGCAGTTGTCACAGATTACTGGCTTGAAGACCATGATGTATTTTTTTTTATTTTTTTTTGTGGAAGTTTAGTTTAGCTTCTGCAGTTGTCAACCTGCTTTCAAACTGCTTCTAACTGCGTTGTACTTGTCCACGACTGTACTTCTCCCATGATGTCACTTCCACACACACCTCCCAAGTACGTGCACGTGTCCCAGCGACACCGCGCAGGGTGCCAGCGGCTCGCCAAATGGTCCCTGGCACCTCCCCAGTGAGTGCAAGGGCAACATCGACTTCGCGTGGGGTCCAAGCGGATAGCCAAACTGTCCTTGGCACCTCATGAGTGCACGCACGGGACCCAGCGACCCTGCGCGGGGCCCCAGCGGCTTGCCAAATGGTCCCTAGCACCTCCTCAGAGCGCGCACTGGGACCAGCAACCCCGTGCGAGGTGCCAGCGGCTCGCCAAATGGTCCCTGGCACCTCCCCAGAGCACGCACAGGCAACAGTGACTTTGCGTGGGGTCACAGCTGCTCGCCAAACAGTCAGTGGAACCACCCCAGCGTGCGCAAAGGGCACAGCGACCCAGCACGGGGTCCCAGAGGCTCGCCAAACTGTCCTTGGCACCTCAGGAGTGCACGCACGGGCACCAGCGACCCCACGCGGGGTCCCAGCGACTTGCCAAATGGTCCCTGGCACCTCCTCAGAGCGCGCACAGGGACCAGCGACCCCGCGCGGGGTGCCAGCGGCTCGCCAAATAGTCCCTGTCACCTCCCCAGCGCACGCACGGATCCTAGCTACCCCGAGCCGGTTGCCAGCGGCTCGCCAAATGGTCCCTGGCACCTCCCCAACGCGCGCACGGGCAACAGTGACGAAGTTTCTTTTTTTCCCTGCTTCTGCCTATCTGAACCCAGCTGTTTCGACTCTCTTCCATCTCCCTGGTGGCTTTCAGTCTGCTAGGGGTGCAGACTTCCATGAATTGTGGGTGTTTCAGCTCCTCAAGCTCCTGTTGCTGTCTCATTTCCTCCAGCTCCTTTTCTTGCAGACTTACTCGTTGGAGCAAGTCTTGGATCGTGCAGCACTTTACACAAACTTGGTTGAGCTCTGTTGGGTTTTCTCGGATTTCCCACATCATGCAGTTGTCACAGATTACTGGCTTGAAGACCATGATGTATTTTTTTTTTTTTTTTTGTGGAAGTTTAGTTTAGCTTCTGCAGTTGTCAACCTGCTTTCAAACTGCTTCTAACTGCGTTGTACTTGTCCACGACTGTACTTCTCCCATGATGTCACTTCCACACGCACCTCCCAAGCACACGCACGTGTCGCAGCGACCCCGCGCGAGGTGCCAGCGGCTCGCCAAATGGTCCCTGGCACCTCCCCAGAGCACGCACAGGCAACAGTGACTTCGCGTGGGGTCACAGCTGCTCGCCAAACGGTCAGTGGCACCACCCCAGCGTGCGCAAAGGGCACAGCGACCCAGCACGGGGTCCCAGAGGCTCGCCAAACTGTCCTTGGCACCTCATGAGTGCACGCACGGGCACCAGCGACCCCACGCGGGGTCCCAGCGACTTGCCAAATAGTCCCTGTCACCTCCCCAGCACGCGCACGGGCAACAGCGACTTTGCGTGGGGTCACAGCTGCTCGCCAAATGTCCATGTCCCCTCCCCAGCGTGCGCACAGGGCACAGCAACCCAGCGCGGGGTCCCAGCGGCTCTCCAAATGGTCCCTGGCACCTCCCCAGCACGTGCACGGGCAACAGCGACTTTACGTGGGGTCACAGCTGCTCGCCAAATGTCCATGTCCCCTCCCCAGCGTGCGCACAGGGCACAGCAACCCAGCACGGGGTCCCAGCTGCTCGCCAAAAGGTCCCTGGCACCTCCCAAGCACGCGCACGGGCAACAGCAACTTCGCATGGGGTCACAGCTGGTTGCCAAATGTTCCATGTCCCCTCCCCACAGTGCGCACAGGGCACAGCGACCTAGCGCGGGGTCCCAGCGGCTCGCCAAATGGTCCCTGGCACCTCCCCAGCTCACGCACAGTCCCCAGTGACTTAACGTGGGTTCCCAGAGGCTCTCCAAACGGTCCTGGGCACCACCACAGCGCGCGCACGAGCACCAGCGACCCTGTGCGTAGTCCCAGCTGCTCGCCAAATGGTCCCTGGCACATCCCCAGCGTGCGCCTGGGGCCCAGCAACCCCGCACGGGGTGCCAGTGGCTCTCCAAATGGACCCTGGCACTTCCCAAGTGCGCGCTCGGACACTAGCGACCCCACGCGGGGTCCCAGCGGCTCGCCAAATGGTCTCTGGCACCTCCCCAGCGCCAGCACGGGCAACAGCGACTTCACGTGGGGTCCAAGCGGATCACCAAACTGTCCTTGGCACCTCATGAGTGCGCGCACGGGGGCCCACTGACTTTGCGCGTGGTCCAAGCGCCTTGCCAACTGTCCCTGGCACCTCCCAAGCGCGCGCATTGTGCCTAGCCACCCCGCGCGGTGTCCCAGCGGCTCGCCAAATGGTCCCTGACACTTCCCCAGCGCGCGCACGGGCAACAGAGACTTCGTGTGGTGTCCAAGTGGATCGCCAAACTGTCCTTGGCACCTCATCAGTGCGAGTTCGGGGCCTTAGCGACTTCTCGTGTGGTCCAAGCGCCTTGCCAACTGTCCCTGGCACCTCCGCAGTGCGCGCACAGGGACCAGAAACCTCACGGCGGGTCCCAGCAGCTCGCCAAATGGTCCCTCGTACCTCCCAAGCACGCGCACGGGGCCCAGCAACTTCGCGTGCGGGTCCCAGCGGGTCACTAAACGGTCCGTGGCACCTCACCAGCGAGCGCAGGGGCCCCAGCGACCTCACGCAGGGTCCCAGCGGCTCGCCAAATGTGCCTGGCACATCCCCAGCGCGAGCACGGACACTAACGACCACACGTGGGGTCCCAGTTGCCCGCCAAATGGTCCCTGTCTCTATGAGGGGCCGTTTCGGACAAAAGTCTGTCAAAAACGGAGAGTTCACTTTTCCGGCGGCGGGAAAGGTCTGTCAAAAGGTTTCGGAGGAATCAGGTTTCCTTTTTCGCGGGGAATCAGGTGTTCAGGGGGAATCAGGTTTCCGCCCGCTCAGGTTTCAAATCAGGTTTCCATGCGCGGGGAATCAGGTTTCCGCGCGCGGGAATCAGGTTTCAGGTTTTGTGCGCGGGGAATCATGTGTATCGCGGCGGGGAATCAGGTTTCAGAATCAGGTTTCTGCGCGCGGGGAATCAGGTTTCGCGCGCGGGAATCAGGTTTCAGCGGCGCGGGAATCAGGTTTCAGCGCGCGGGAATCAGGTTTTCAGCGCGGGGAATCAGGTTTCAGCGCAGGTTTCAGGGGGGATCAGGTTTTTCGGCGCGGGGAATCAGGTTTTTGCGGCGCGGGGAATCAGGTTTCTCGCGCGGGGAATCAGGTTTCAGCGCGCGGGGAATCAGGTTTTTAACGGCGCGGGGAATCAGGTTTCGGCGCGGGGGAATCAGGTTTCGGCGCGGGGAATCAGGTTTCGTAGCGCGGGAATCAGGTTTTCCGGCGCGGGGAATCAGGTTTTGCGGTTTCAGGTTTCAGCGCGCGGGAATCAGGTTTTTTTCGGGTTTTCGCGGCGCGGGGAATCAGGTTTCCGGCGCGGGGAATCAGGTTTCGGGCGGGTAATCAGGTTTTCAGGTTTTTTTTCAGGTTTCTTTGAGGGAGGAGTCGGCTTTATGAATTGACACAAGGAAATCAGTAAATCGTCATAAATAGAATAAAAATGGCAACTTGTATACATTTTTTCATTATAGTATTGTGCGCTATCTGTTCCGTTACTGACAATATCGAGGATCTGAATTTATATTTTTTGGAGCTGGATGACTGTTTAGAAGAAGTTCAACAGGCATTAGATACTAATGATTTTAATACATTTGACCATCTACATCGTTTACTCGAAGAACATGTAAGGATTTTGTCAACTTTAGCATCCGTCCTGGACAGTTGTGAAGTATTATTATTATTATTATTATTTATTTCTTAGCTGACGCCCTTATCCAGGGCGACTTACAATTGTTACAAGACATCACATTATTTTTACATACAATTACCCATTTATATAGTTGGGTTTTTACTGAAGCAATCTAGGTAAAGTACCTTGCTCAAGGGTACAACAGCAGTGTCCCCACCGGGGATTGAACCCACGACCCTCCGGTCAAGAGTCCAGAGCCCTAACCACTACTCCACACTGCTGCCCCTGAAGTAAGAACAATACCTTAGACTGGTTGTCTCAAAAATCTACTCTTTATTTGATGAATAGTGAAATGTAATGCATTTCTTAAAAAAAAATACATTAAGTAATAATACCAAAAAAATAACATGTACACAGACCAATTCGTACATTGACAGACAATAAAAGGAATACTATTTCATTATAGGACAAGTTACAGAAAAAAAAACTGTTTTACATGGTATTTAACTGAATTGGACTGTTTTACATGGTATTTTATCTGAACACCTGACCGATATTTGTCCCTAATTAATAATCAATTTGAATTTCTTTTCAACAGTCCCCTTGAAAGCACAAGAGGTCGCCGAGGGTATGGTTAAAAGCATTAAAGTATATTGATTTAAATGCTTATTGTATTGCTATTGCTACATTTTATGCTGAGAAAATGCACTGCCATATTTAATCAGAGTAATAATAATATGTGTTATTTTATTATTAAACAAATTACATTTAATGTTGCAGATACTGCATAACCAAAGATCAACTACAGCAACTACGTGCCACAGGAATGCCATGGTGTTCAATTGCAGCTTGCCTCTGCATAAGTGAGCGGACACTGATTCACAGAAGGCAGCAATATGGAATGACAGGAGAAAATTATGCCAACATCTCAAATAGTGAACTGGATAATATTATAAGGGAAATCCTGAGAGAAACGCCGAATGCAGGAGGCAACTATGTTCAAGGTAAAATACATTTTTCGCTGTAGAATTTTTGGTAATTGTTCATCAAAGGTGTGTAATAAAGCATAGGTCTCAATCAGTGCATATCCTCTAGAATTACTGTATTTCTATTTTCTTTGTTTACAGATGCCCTTACCCAGTGCAACTTAGAGGTTTCACAAAAAATACACATTTCAAGAGTTATTTGTTATATATATTGCATGTTATTTTAGGCAATACAGGTGAAAGTGTACTTGCATGTAGTTATGATTAGGTTTATTTAATTCGAACTAAACAACATTATGAACTATTGCTCTTATTCTAAGGTGGTGTCCTAGCCAGAGGATTAAGAGTTCAGAGAAGGAGAATTAGAGATCGATTAAATGCCCTGGACCCAGTTGGCAGAGCCCTTAGAAGATGGCATACAATTAGAAGGAGAATATATAATGTCAGAGGACCTAATCATTTATGGTAGGAACTTAAACATTTATATAATGATTAAGGAAAGTTTAAGGTAAAAATAAAGTTTAAGGTAAATTATAAATCCAGCAGTCCTGTACTGCTAGGGATTATATATATATTTTTAATATAATATATATATATATATATATAAACACTATTTGGTTGTGGATTCACAAGGTCCATTGTGTACATTATGTGTAAATTGTTTTATTGGAAACCATGGAAACCTAATACTTAAAACTTCTATTTTTTCTTTTGTCATTTCAGGCACATTGATTCAAATCACAAGCTTATTTCATGGAGATTTGTGTACCATGGATGCATTGATGGTTACAGTAGAATGATTATACACCTGACATGCTGTACAAACAATTGTGCAGCTACTGTTTTGAATTTCTTTGAAGAGGGTGTATCAAGGTATGGGTTACCACTGAGAGTTAGAGGGGATCGAGGTGGTGAAAACATTGATGTTGCTAGATACATGATTATGAGCCGTGGCAGAAACAGAGGAGGTTTTATTGCAGGCAGAAGTGTTCACAACCAGAGAATAGAGCGTCTTTGGG
>CM072712.1:6279143-6483862 GCA_036884735.1 Huso huso | reverse complement strand
ACGACCCTGCGTGATGTCCCAGTGGCTTGCCAAAAGGTCCGTGGCATCTCCCCAGCGTGCATGGATACTAGCGACACCAAGCAGGGTCCAGCGGCTTGCCAAATCGTCCCTTGCGCCTCCCCAGCGGCGCCAAGATAGCCCCAGCGACCCCACACGGGGTCACAGCTCCTCGTCAAATGTTCCATGGCCCCACCCAAGCGTGCTCACTGGACCCAGCGACTTCGCGCAGGGACCCAGCGGTTCGCCAACTGATCCCCGGCACTTCCCCAGCGTGCGCACAGGGCACAGCGACCCCGCGCAGGTTTCCAGAGGCTCGCCAACAGGTCCCTAGCACCTAACAAGCCCGTGCCCGGGGCCCAGCGACCCCGCGCAGGGTCCCAGCGGCTCGCCAAAGGGTCCCTGGCACCTCCCCAGCGAACGCATGGTCTCCACCAACCTCGCGCAATGTCCAAGCGGCTCGCCAAATGGTCACTGGCACCTCCCCAGCGCTCGCACAAGTCCTAGCGACACCGCTTGGGGTCCCAATGGCTTGCCAAAATATCCCTGGCACCTCACCAGCACACTCATGGGCCCCACCGACTTTGCGCAGGGTCCCAGCAGCTCACCAAATGGTCCCTGGCCTCTCCCAGCACACTCACGGGACCCAGCGACCCCACGCGAGGTCCCAGCGACTTGACAAATGGTCCCCTACCCCTCCCCAGCAGCGCCTAACTCACGGGCCCCACCGACCCCGCGCGTTGTCCCAGCGGCTCGCAAATGGTCCCTGGCACCTCCCCAGCGCGAACACGGGCCCCAGCGACTTCGCGTGGGGTCCCAGCGGCTCGCCAAACGGTCCCTGGCCACCCGAAGGCCCAGGGGGGCCCAGAGACACTGCGCTGGGTCCGAACGGCTCGCCAAAGGGTCCCTGGCACCTCCCCAGAGCGCGCACGGGCACCAGAGACCCAGCGCGGCGTCCAAGCGGCTCGCCAAATGGTCCCGGGCACCTCCCCAGCATGTGCACAGGCCACAGCGACCCGGCTTGGGGTCTCAGCGGCTCGTCGAACTATCCCTGGCACCTCCCCAGCGAACACGGGCCCCAGCGACTTCCCCCAGACGCCAACGACGGGCACCAGAGACCCAGCGCGGGGTCCAAGCGGCTCGCCAAATGGTCCCGGGCACCTCCCCAGCATGTGCACAGGCCACAGCGACCCGGCTTGGGGTCTCAGCGGCTCGCCAAACGATACCTGGCCCCTCACCAGCGCGCGCAGGGGGCCCAGAGACCCTGCGCGGGGTTTGAACGGCTCGCCAAAGGGTCCCTGGCACCTCCACAGCACGAGCACCGGCCCCAGCGACATCACATGTGGTTCCAGCGGCTTGCAAAACGGTCCCTGGCACCTCCCCAGCACACGCACGGGCCCCAGAGACCCTGAGCGGGGTCCGAGCGGCTCGCCAAATGGTCCATAGCGCCTCCCCAGCGTGGCGACGGGTCCCCAGCGACCCAAGACAGGGGTCTCAGATGCTTGCCAAATGGTCCCTTGCACCTCCCCAGCACAAGCACGGGGCCCAGCGACCCCCCAAGAGGGTCTCAGAGGCTCGCCAAACCGTCCCCTGGCACCTCCCCAGCATGCACACTGGCCCCAGTGACGCCAAGCGCTGGGTCCCAGCAGCTCGACAAATATTCCCTTAGCACCCCCCTGCGAGAGCACGGGCCCAGTGACCGCGTGGGGTCCCAGCTACTCGCCAAATGGTCCCTGGCACCTCCCCAGGATGCGGACAGACTCCAGCGTCCGTGCGTGGGGTCACAGCGGTTCGCAAAACGGTCCCTGGTTCCTTCCCAGCACGCATTGGGCCCAGCGACCCCGGACGGGGTCGTGAGCGGCTCGCAAATGGTCCCTGGCACATCCCCAGCATGCACTGCCCCCCAGAGACCCCGCAAGGGTCCCAGCAGCTCGCAAATGGTTCCTGGCTCATCCCCAGCACGCCAAGACAGGACCCAGCGACTCAAGGTGAAGTCCCAGCGGCTTGCCAAACGGTCCCTGGCATCTCCCCAGCACATGCACGGGCCCCACCGACCCAGCTCAAGTACCATCTGCTCGCCAAACGGTCCCTGGCACCTCCCCAGCACGCCAAGACTGAGCCAGCGACCCCGCCCGGGTCCCAGCCGCCACCAAATGGTCCCTGGCACCTCCCCAGCATGCGACTGTGCCCAGCAACCCCACGCCCGGAAACAGCAGCACGCCAAACGGTCCCTGGCACCTCCCAGCATGCAGTGTCCCAGCGACTGGTCAAACGGTCCCTGAACTTCCCCAGCATGCACACTGGCCCCAGCTACCCCATGCGAGGTCCGGGAGCAGCTCACCAAATGGTCCCTGGCCCTCCCCAACGTGCGTACCCAGTTTCCCAGCAACTCACCAAACGGTACAAGCCATCTCCCCAGCGAACACACGGTCTCCAGCGACCTCGCGCAGGGTCCGAGCGGCTCGCCAAATGGTCCCTGACACCTCCCCAGTGCACGCACGGGGCCTAGTGACAGCGTCCGGGTTCCGAGCGGCTCACTATATGGTCCCTGGCACCTCCCCAGGACACGCACAGACCTCAGCGATCCCGCGCGGGGTCCCAGCGGTTCGCAAAACAGTCCCTGGTTCCTCCCCAGCACGCGCACTGGGCCCATCGATCCCGGGCGGGGTCGTAGCGGCTCGCAAATGGTCCCTGGCACATCCCCAGCACGCACGGCCCCCAGAGACATCACGCGGGATTGTTGCGGCTCGAAAATACTCCCTGGCACATCAACAGCGCGCATAGCCCCCATAGACCTCACGCGGGGTCCGAGCGGGTCATGAAATGGTCCCTGGCCCCTCCCCAGCGACCCCGCGCAGATTACCAGCGGCTCGCCAAACAGTCCCTCGCACCTCCCCAGCACGTGCACAGACCCCCCAAAATCCAATGCGGGTCCCTGCTGCTCGGCCAAATGGTCCCTTGCAAATCCCCAGCACAAGCACGGGGCCCATCGACCCAGCGCGGGTCCCAGCGGCTCACCTGGAACCTCCCCAGCGCACTCACGGGCCCCAGACACCCCTCGATGGGTCAGAGCGGATCGCTAAATGGTACTTGGCACATCCCGAACATGCGCACGGGCCCCAGTGACACCACGCGGGATCCCAGCAGCTCGCCAAATAGTCCCTGGCACCTCCAAAGCATGCGGAAGGGGCCCAGCGACCCTGCGCGGGGTCCCAGCAGCTCGCAAATGGTCCCTGGCACATCTCCAGCGTGTGCATGGGCCCCACCGACCTGACGGGCGTCCCAGAGGACGCCAAATGATCCCTGGTACCTCCCCAGGATGCGCACGGTGCCGGGCGACCCCATTCATGGTCCCAGAGGCTCACCAAATGGTCCCTGGCTCCTCCCAGCGCATGCACGGGCCCAGAGACCGCATGTCGCTGGATACGAGTGGCTCGCCAAATATTCCCTGTCACCTCCCCAGAACGCGCATGTGCCCCAGAGTCCTACCGTGGGGTCCGAGCGGCTAGCCGAATGGTCCTTAGCCCCTCCCTAGTGCTCGCACGGAGAAGGGGACCCTGCTCGGGGTCCCAGCGGTTTGCCAAACGGTCCCTGGCACCACCCCAGCATGCGGCCTGGGCTCAGCGACCCCCACCCGGGTCCCAGCGGCACGCCAAATGGTCCCTGGCGCCTCCCCAGCACGCGCACGGGGCCCAGCGACCCCACTCGTGGGCCCAGCGGCTCACCAAATGGTTCCTGGCCCCTCCGCAGCACGTGCACGGGGCCCAGCGACCCCTCGCGGCATCCCAGCGACTCGCCAAATGGTCCCTGACACCTCCCCAGCACGCGCACGGTCCCCAGAGACCCTGCGCAATGTCCGAGCAGCTCGCCAAATGATCCCTGGCACCTCCCCAACACGCGCACGGAAAAGCGACCCATCGCGGGGTCCCAGCAGCTCACCAAACGATCCCTGGTACCTCCCCAGCAAGTGCACTGGTCCCAGAGACCCCGCGCGGGGTCCCAGCAGCTCGCAAATGGTTCCTGGCTCATCCCCAGCACGCGCACGGGGCCCAGCGACCACGCGTGGGGTCCCAGCGGCTAACAAATGGTCACTTGCATGTCCTCAGCGTGCGCACAGGGCCCAGCGACCCTGTGTGGGGTTCCAACCTCTCATCAAATGGTCCCAAGCAACTCCCCTGTGCGCGCACGGGCCCAGCGACCTCGCGCAGGGTCCCAGAGGCTAGCCAAATGGTCCCCGGCACATCCCCAGCGCGCGCACAGGCCCAAGCGACCTCGCGCGGGGTACCAGCGGCTCTCCAAATGATACCTAGCTCCTCCCCGGAGCGCACACGGGCCCAAGCAACCCTGCACGAGGTCCCAGCTGCTCGTCAAATGGTCCCAGCGGCTCGGCAAATGGTCCCTAGCACCTCCCCAGTGCACACGGGCCCCAGCTACAAGGCGGGAACCGAGCGACTCGACAAATGGTCCCTGGCACCTCCCAGTGCGTGCTCCAGCCCCAGCGACTTCGCGGGGTCCCAGCAGCTCGCCAAATGGTCCCTGGCACCTCCCCTGCACGCACACGGGCCCCAGCTACCAGGTGTGGAGTCCCAGCAGCTCCCCAAATGGCCCCTGGCATGTCCCCAGCGCCCAAAATACGGGCCCAGCGACCCCAGCAGTGTCCCAGCTGCTCGCCAGATGGTACCTGGCGCCCACCACAGCGCCCGGCCCCAGCGACCCCAAGACAGGGTACCAGTTGGTCGCCAAATGGTCCCTGCCACATCACCAGCAGCACGACTTTCACCAACGACCCCTGCAGGGGTTCCAACGTCTCGCAAAATGGTCCCAAGCAACCCTCCCAAAGACAGGCCCAAGCCCCTTCGCGGGGTACCAGCGGCTCCAAATGGTACCTAGCTCCTCCCCAGAGCGCACACGGGCCCAAGCGACCCTGCACGAGGTCCCAGCTGCTCGTCAAATGGTCCCAGCGGCTCGGCAAATGGTCAATAGCACATCCCCAGCGTGCACACGAGCCCCAGCTACCAGGCATGGAATCCCAAATGACTCGACAAATGGTCCCTGGCATCTCCCCAGTGCCGCTCGGGCCCCAGCGACCCCGCACAGGGTTCCACTTGCACGCCAAATGGTCCCTGGCGCCTCACCAGCACCCGCAGACTTTCCCCAGGGACCCAGTGCGGTGTCCCAACAGCTCAAAAAATGGTCCCTAGCTCCCTCCCCAGCAAGACGAGGCCCAATGACTTCGCATGGGGTCCTAGTGGCTCACAAATTGACCCTGGTCCCTCCCCAGCATGCGCACAGGGCCCAGCAACCTCAGACAGTGTCCCAGCGGCTCGACAAATTGTCTGTGGCCCATCCCCAGCGCCGCACAGGGCCCAGCGACCCTGCGTGGGGGGTCCAAGCGGCGCGCAAATGGTCCCTGGCACCACCCCAGAGCGCACACGGGCACCAGAGACTTCAAGCATGGTCCCAGTGGCTCGCCAAATAGTCCTTGGCACATTCCCAATGCGTGCACGGGCCCCAGCGACTTCAAGGAGTCCCAGCGGCTTGCAAAATGGTTCCTGGCCCTCCCTAGTGCCCTCACGGGCCCCTGCGACTGTGCAGGGTCCCAGCAGCTCGCCAAATGGTCCCTTGCCCCTCCCCATGGTGTGCATGGGGCACATCGACCCGTGTGGGGTCCCAGCAGCTCGCCAAATGGTCCCTGGCCTCCCCCAGGACGCACACAGGCCCCAGTGACATCACGCAGGGTCCCAGAGGCTCGCCAGCCCAAATGGTCCCTGGCACCTCCCCTCACACACAGGGCCCAGCGACCAGGTATGGAGTCCCAGTGGCTCCCCAAAGGTCCCTGTCACCTCCTCATCGCAAACACTGGTCAGCGACTTTGCGCGGGGTCCCAGCGACTTGCCAAATGGTCCCTGGCACCTCCCCACGACGGACAGACCCCAGCGACTTTCGTGGGGTCCAAGCGACTCACAAAATGGTCCCTAGTACCTCCATGGCACACACCTGGGCCCAGCCTCTCTGGCCCCTCCCTAGTGCCCCTCACAGAGCCCTGCGACTCCCCAGGGGACCCAGCTGCTAGCCAAATGGTCCCTTGCCCATCCCCATGGTGCGCACGTGGCACAGAGACGCCTTGCGGGGTCCCAGCGGCTCGCCAAATGGTCCCTGGCACCTCCCCAGCGCATGCACGGGGCCCAGCGACCTCGCGTAGGGTCCCAGCGGCTCGCCAAATTGTCCCTAGCGCCTTCCCCAGTACCCTCGGGCCCCAGCAACTACATGCGTGGTCCCAGTAGCTCGCAAATGGTCTCTGGCCCTCTCAAACGCTGCTGCGACGGGTCCCAGCGACTTAGCACGGTGTCCCAGCTGCTCGCCAAATTTCTCCGTGGGCCCATGCCCAGCATCCAAGACGAGGCCCAGCGACCCCGCTGGGTCCCTGCGGCTCGCCAAATGGTCCCTGGCGCCACAACAGTGCACGCCGGGCCCCAGCAACCACGCCCAGTTGCTCGCCAAATGGTCCCTGGCGCCACCCAGCACGCCAAGATTTTCACCAGCGACCCAGCTCAAGGGTCCCAGCGGCACGCCAAATAGTCCATGCTCCATCCCAGCACGCCCACAGGGCCCAGCAACCCAGCCCCAAGGGCCCCTGGAGTCAGAAATGGTCCCTCACACATCCCCAGTATCGCGGGGCCCCAGCGACTTAGCGGGGGTCACAGAGGCTCGCAAATAGTCCTTGGCACATACCCAGCATGCGCACGGGCCCAAGCGACTTCACTCAGGGTCCCAGCGGCTCGCCATATGGTCCCTGGCACCTCCCCAGAGCGCACACAGGGCCCAGCGACCCCGCGCAGGTTCCCTACGCCTTGCTAAATGGTCCATGGCACCTCCCCAGCGCGCATACGGGCCCCAGCTACCAGGTATGGAGTCCCAGCGGCCCCCAAAGATCCCTGGCACCCTCCTCAACGCAGCACTGGTCAGCGACTTCCCGGGGTCCCAGCGGCTCACCAAATGATCCCTGGCACCTCCTCAGTGCGCACTCGGGCCCCAGCGACCCCGCATTGGGTATCAGCGGCTCGTGAAATGGTCCCTGGCACCTCCCCAGCACGCAAACAGGGCCCAGCGACACCGCACGGGTCCCCACGGCTCACTAAATGCTCCCCTGGCACCGCCTCCAGGACACGGTCCCAGCAACTTCGACGGAGTCCCAACGGCTCGCCAAATGGTCCCTGGCACCTCCCCATCGCGCACAGGGGCCCAAGCTACCAGGCGTAAAGACACAGCGGCTCCCCAAATGACCCCTGGAATCTCCCCAGCTCGTGCATGGGGCCCAGCGACCTTGCGCTGGTTCCCCATCGGCTCGCCAAATGGTCCCTGGCGCCCCCCCAGTGAGCTGCACTGGCCCCAGCGACCACGCGGGGTCCTAGAGGCTGCAAAATGGTCGCTGGCCCCGCCCTAGCGCACGCTCTGGGCCCAGCGACCCAGCACAGGGTCTAAGCGGCTCTCCAAATGGTCCCTGGCACTTCACCAGTGCCCGCACAGACCCCAGCAACTTCGGACAGAGTCCCAGCAGCTCGCAAAATGATCCCTGGCACATCCCCAGAGGGCGCACGGGGCCAAGCGACTTAGCACGGTGTCCCAGCGGCTCGCCAAATGGTCCGTGGGCCCATCCCCAGCGCCAGGGGTCCCAGCGACCCCCTGCTGGGTCCCAATGGTCCCTGGTGGTCCCTGGTACCCCCCCGCACACGGGCCCCAGCTACCAGGCGTGGAGTCCCAGCGGCTCCCAAATGGCCCCTGGCACCTCCACAGCGTGCACATGGGCCCCAGCTACCAGGCGTGGAGTCCCAGAGGCTCCCAAATGGCCCCTGGCACCTCCCCAGCGCGTACACGGGGCCCAGTGACCTCGCGCAGGGTCCCAGCGGCTCGCCAAATAGTCCCTGGCGCCTCCACAGTGCCCGCCAGGCCCCAGCGACCACGCAAGGGGTCCCAGTAGGTCACCAAATGGTCCCTGGCCCCCCCAGCGCCCGACGGGTCCCAGCGACTTAGCACGGTGTCCCAGCTGCTCGCCAAATGGCCCGTGGCCCATCCCCAGAGCGCCAAGACGGGCCCAGCGACCCCGCTGGGTCCCAGCGGCTCGCCAAATGGTCCCTGGCACCTCCCCAGTGACGCACACGGGCCCCAGCTACCAGGCGGAGTCCCAGCGGTTCCCAAATGGCCCCTGGCACCTCCCCAGCACGCACGGGCCCAGCAACCCGCTACCGGGTCCCAGCGGCTCGACAGATGGTACCCTGGCGCCCACAGTGCGCCCGGGCCCCAGCAACCCCGCTGCAGGGTACCAGCGGTCGCCAAATGGTCCTGGCGCCACCAGCACGCGCGCTTTCCCGGCGACCCCGCGCGGGGTCCCAGCGGTCGCCAAATGGTCCCTGACCCCTCCCAGCACGCGCCAAGACGGGTCCCATTGACCCCATGGGGGTCCCAGCGGCTACCAAATGGTCCCTGTCACCTCCCCAGCAGCCAAGATGGGGCCCAGCGACCCATGGAGGGTCCCAGCGCCCGCCCCAAATAATCCCTGGCACGTCCCAGCGCGCGCGGGACCAAGTGACATGGGGGTCCCAGCGGCTCGCCAAATGTTACCTGGCTCATCCCCAGTGCATGCATGGGGCCCAGCGACCCGGGGGGTCCCAGCGTCTTGCTAAAATAATCCATGGCACGTGCCCAGCGCGCGCACGGGCCCCAGCGACATCGTGTGGGGTCCCAGCGGCTTGCCAAATGGTACCTGGCTCCTCCCCAGTGCGCGCACGGGGCCCCAGCGATCCTGCGGGGGGTCCCCAGCGACTCGCCAAATGATCCCTGGCACCTCACCAGGACGCAGGGTCCCAGTGACCACGCCAGGGGTCCCAGAGGCTCGACAATTGGTCCTCGCACATCCCCAGAGTGCGACAGGCCCAAGCGACTTCAAACACGGGGTCCCAGCAGCTCGCCAAATGGTACCTGGCCCCTCCTCAGCGTGTGCACGGGGCCCAGCGACCCCTCGCGGCATCCCAGCGACTCGCCAAATGGTCCCTGACACCTCCCCAGCATGCGCACAGTCCCCAGAGACCCTGCGCGCAATGTCTGAGCAGCTCCCCAAATGGCCCCTGGCACCACCCCAGCGCATGCACGGTGCCCAGCGACCAGCGTGGAGGTCCGGGCAACTCGCCAAATAGTCCCTGGCGCCTCAGCAGCACGCCAAGACTTTCCCCAGCGACCTCGCCGGGGTCCCAGCAACTCGCAAATGGTCCCTGTCACCTCCCCAGCGGGCGCATTGGCCCCAGAGACCCCGCACACGGGTCTCAGATGCTTGCCAAATGGTCCCTTGCATCTCCCCAGCACAAGCATCGGGCACAGCGACCCCGCCAAGGGGTCTCAGTGGCTCGCCAAACCGTCCCAGGCACCTCCCCAGCATGCACACTGGCCCCAGTGACGCTGCGCGGGGTCCCAGCAGCTCGCCAAATATTCCTTAGCACCCCCCGTGCGAGCACGGGACCCAGTGACCCTGGGTCACGGGGTCCAAGCTACTCGCCAAATGGTCCCTGGCACATCCCCAGCATGCACTGCCCCCAGAGACCTCTCGCGTGGTCCGAGCAGCACGCCAAACGGTTCCTGGCACCTCCCCAGCACGCGCACGGGGCCCAGCAACCCCAATGCGGGGTTCGAGCAGCTCGCCAAATGGTCCCTGGCCCCTCCCCAACGTGGGTACGGGGTCCAGCGACCCCGCGTGGGTTCCCAGCAACTCAGCAAACGGTCCAAGCCATCTCCCCAGCGGCTAGTGGCTCACAAATTGACCCTGGTCCCTCCCCAGCATGCGCACAGGGCCCAGCAACTTCGCACAGTGTCCCAGCGGCTCGACAAATTGTCTGTGGCCCATCCCCAGCGCTCGCACAGGGCCCAGCGACCCTGCGTGGGGTCCAAGCGGCGCGCAAAATGGTCCCTGGCACCACCCCAGAGCGCACACGGGCACCAGAGACTTCGCGTATGGTCCCAGTGGCTCGCAAATAGTCCTTGGCACATTCCCAATGCGTGCACGGGCCCCAGCGACTTCGCAAGGAGTCCCAGCGGCTTGCAAAATGGTTCCTGGCCCCTCCCTAGTGCCCTCACGGGGCCCTGCGACTTCGTGCAGGGTCCCAGCAGCTCGCCAAATGGTCCCTTGCCCCTCCCCATGGTGTGCATGGGGCACATCGACCCCGTGTGGGGTCCCAGCAGCTCGCCAAATGGTCCCTGGCCGCTCCCCAGGACGCACACAGGCCCCAGTGACATCACGCAGGGTCCCAGAGGCTCGTCAAATGGTCCCTGGCACATCCCCAGCCCGCGCACAGGCCCAAGTGACTTCGCGTGGGGTCCAAGCGGCTCGTCAAATGGTCCCTGGCACCTCCCCGCGCACACAGGGCCCAGCGACCAGGTATGGAGTCCCAGTGGCTCCCCAAAAGGTCCCTGGCACCTCCTCATCGCAAACACTGGTCAGCGACTTTGCGCGGGGTCCCAGCGACTTGCCAAATGGTCCCTGGCACCTCCCCACGACGCGGACAGACCCCAGCGACTTCGCGTGGGGTCCAAGTGACTCGCAAAATGGTCCCTAGTACCTCTGCAGCGCACACTCTGGGCCCAGCCTCTCTGGCCCCTCCCTAGTGCCCTCACAGAGCCCTGCGACTTCGCGCGGGGACCCAGCGGCTAGCCAAATGGTCCCTTGCCCATCCCCATGGTGCGCACGTGGCACAGAGATGCCCTTGGGGGGTCCAGCGGCTCGCCAAATGGTCCCTGGCACCTCCCCAGCGCATGCACGGGGCCCAGCGACCTCGCGAGGGGTCCCAGCGGCTCGCCAAATTGTCCCTAGCGCCTCCCCCAGTACCCGCCGGGCCCCAGCAACTACATGCGTGGTCCCAGTAGCTCGCAAATGGTCTCTGGCCCCTCTCAAACGCTGCCAAGACGGGTCCCAGCGACTTAGCACGGTGTCCCAGCGGCTCGCCAAATTCTCCGTGGGCCCATGCCCAGCGCCAAGACGAGGCCCAGCGACCCTGCAAGGTCCCTGCGGCTCGCCAAATGGTCCCTGGCGCCACAACAATGCACGCTCGGGCCCCAGCAACCACGCAGTTGCTCGTCAAATGGTCCCTGGCGCCTCACCAGCACGCGCACTTTCACCAGCGACCCCGTGCGGGGTCCCAGCGGCACGCCAAATAGTCCCTGCTCCATCCCAGCACGCCCACAGGGCCCAGCAACCCCGCGCGTGGGCCCCGGGAGCTCGCAAATGGTCCCTCACACATCCCCAGTATGCGCAAGGGCCCCAGCGACTTAGCGTGGGGTCACAGAGGCTCGCAAATAGTCCTTGGCACATACCCAGCATGCGCACGGGCCCAAGTGACTTCACTCAGGGTCCCAGCGGATCGCCATATGGTCCCTGGCACCTCCCCAGAGCGCACACAGGGCCCAGCGACCCCGCGCAGGTTCCCTACGCCTTGCTAAATGGTCCATGGCACCTCCCCAGCGCGCATACGGGCCCCAGCTACCAGGTATGGAGTCCCAGCGGCTCCCCAAAAGATCCCTGGCACCTCCTCATCGCGCGCACTGGTCAGCGACTTCCCGCGGGGTCCCAGCTGCTCACCAAATGATCCCTGGCACCTCCTCAGTGCGCACTCGGGCCCCAGCGACCCCGCATTGGGTATCAGCGGCTCGTGAAATGGTCCCTGGCACCTCCCCAGCACGCAAACAGGGCCCAGCGACACCGCACGGGGTCCCTACGGCTCACTAAATGCTCCCTGGCACCGCCTCCGCGCACACACGGGTCCCAGCAACTTCGGACGGAGTCCCAACGGCTCGCCAAATGGTCCCTGGCACCTCCCCATCGCGCACAGGGGCCCAAGCTACCAGGCGTAAAGACACAGCGGCTCCCCAAATGACCCCTGGAATCTCCCCAGCTCGTGCATGGGGCCCAGCGACCTTGCGCGGGTTCCCATCGGCTCGCCAAATGGTCCCTGGCGCCTCCCCAGTGAGCGCTCTGGCCCCAGCGACCACGTGCGGGGTCCTAGAGGCTGCAAAATGGTCGCTGGCCCCGCCCTAGCGCACGCTCTGGGCCCAGCGACCCAGCACAGGGTCTAAGCGGCTCTCGAAATGGTCCCTGGCACTTCACCAGTGCACGCACAGACCCCAGCAACTTCGGACAGAGTCCCAGCAGCTCGCAAAATGATCCCTGGCACATCCCCAGAGGGCGCACGGGGCCAAGCGACTTAGCACGGTGTCCCAGCGGCTCGCCAAATGGTCCGTGGCCCATCCCCAGCGCGCGCACGGGGCCCAGCGACCCCGCGCGGGGTCCCAGCGGCTCGCCAAATGGTCCCTGGTACCTCCCCCGCACGCACACGGGCCCCAGCTACCAGGCGTGGAGTCCCAGCGGCTCCCCAAATGGCCCCTGGCACCTCCACAGCGTGCACATGGGCCCCAGCTACCAGGCATGGAGTCCCAGCGGCTCCCCAAATGGCCCCTGGCACCTCCACAGCGTGCACATGGGCCCCAGCTACCAGGCATGGAGTCCCAGAGGCTCCCCAAATGGCCCCTGGCACCTCCCCAGCGCTGCACACATCGGGCCCAGTGACCTCGCCAAGCAGGGTCCCAGCGGCTCGCCAAATAGTCCCTGGCGCCCACAGTGCCCGCCAGGCCCCAGCGACCACGCAAGGGGTCCCAGTAGCTCGCAAATGGTCTCTGGCCCTCCCCAGCGCCGCCGCACGGGTCCCAGCGACTTAGCACGGTGTCCCAGCGGCTCGCCAAATGGCCCGTGGCCCATCCCCAGAGCGCCACGGGCCCAGCGACCCAGCCAGGTCCCAGCGGCTCGCCAAATGGTCCCTGGCACCTCCCCCGCACGCACACGGGCCCCAGCTACCAGGCGTGGAGTCCCAGCGGTTCCCCAAATGGCCCCTGGCACCTCCCCAGCTGCGGCACGGGCCCAGCAACCTCGCCCCGGTCCCAGCGGCTCGACAGATGGTACCTGGCGCCCACAGTGCGCCCTCGGCCCCAGCGACCCGCACAGGGTACCAGTTGGTCGTCAAATGGTCCTTGGCGCATCACCAGCACGCACGCCACCGACGACCCGTGCAAGGGGTCCCAGCGTCACCCAATGGTCCCTGACCCCTCCCCAGCGCAGACACGGGTCCCATTGACCCCACGCGGGGTCCCAGCGGCTAGCCAAATGGTCGCTGTCACCCCCAGCAGCGCCCCCAGCGACCCATGGAGGGTCCTAGCGCCTCGCTAAAATAATCCCTGGCACGGCCCACCATGGGGACCAAGTGACATCGCAGGGGTCCCAGCAGCTCGCCAGATGTTACCTGGCTCCTCCCAGTGGCATGGGGCCCAGCGACCATGGAGGGGTCCCAGCGTCTTCTAAAATAATCCATGGCACGTGCCAAGCGTGCCTATGGTCGACATCGTGGGGGTCCCAGTGGCTTGCCAAATGGTACCTGGCTCCTCCCCAGTGCCCAAGACGGGCCCCAGCGACTCGCCAAATGATCCCTGGCACCTCACCAGGACGTGCACGGGTCCCAGTGACCACGCGCAGGGTCCCAGAGGCTCGACAATTGGTCCTCGGCACATCCCCAGAGTGCGCACAGGCCCAAGCGACTTCGCACGGGGTCCCAGCAGCTCGCCAAATGGTACCTGGCCCCTCCTCAGCGTGTGCACGGGGCCCAGCGACCCCTCGCGGCATCCCAGCGACTCGCCAAATGGTCCCTGACACCTCCCCAGCATGCGCACAGTCCCCAGAGACCCTGCGCAATGTCTGAGCAGCTCCCCAAATGGCCCCTGGCACCTCCCCAGCGCATGCACGGTGCCCAGCGACCTCGCGCGAGGTCCGGGCAACTCGCCAAATAGTCCCTGGCGCCTCAGCAGCACGCGCACTTTCCCCAGCGACCTCGCTCGGGGTCCCAGCAACTCGCAAATGGTCCCTGTCACCTCCCCAGCGGGCGCACTGGCCCCAGAGACCCCGCACGGGGTCTCAGATGCTTGCCAAATGGTCCCTTGCATCTCCCCAGCACAAGCACGGGGCACAGCGACCCCGCGCAGGGTCTCAGTGGCTCGCCAAACCGTCCCAGGCACCTCCCCAGCATGCACACTGGCCCCAGTGACGCTGCGCGGGGTCCCAGCAGCTCGCCAAATATTCCTTAGCACCCCCCGTGCGAGCACGGGACCCAGTGACCGCGTGCGGGGTCCAAGCTACTCGCCAAATGGTCCCTGGCACATCCCCAGCATGCACTGCCCCCAGAGACCTCTATCGTGGTCCGAGCAGCACGCCAAACGGTTCCTGGCACCTCCCCAGCACGCGCACGGGGCCCAGCAACCCCAATGCGGGGTTCGAGCAGCTCGCCAAATGGTCCCTGGCCCCTCCCCAACGTGGGTACGGGGTCCAGCGACCCCGCGTGGGTTCCCAGCAACTCAGCAAACGGTCCAAGCCATCTCCCCAGCGAACACACGGTCTCCAGCGACCTCGAGCAGGGTCCCAGCAGCTCGCCAAATGGTCCCTGGCCTCTCCCAGCACACTCACGGGACCCAGCGACCCCGCGCGAGGTCCCAGCGACTTGGCAAATGGTCCCCTACCCCTCCCCAGCGCGCGCACGGGGCCCATCGACCCCGCGTGGTCCCAGCGGCTCGCAAATGGTCCCTGGCACCTCCCCAGCGCGAACACGGGCCCCAGCGACTTCGCGTGGGGTCCCAGCGGCTCGCAAAATGATCCCTGGCACATCCCCAGAGGGCGCACGGGGCCAAGCGACTTAGCACGGTGTCCCAGCGGCTCGCCAAATGGTCCTTGGCCCATCCCCAGCGCGCGCACGGGGCCCAGCGACCCCGCGCGGGGTCCCAGCGGCTCGCCAAATGGTCCCTGGTACCTCCCCCGCACGCACACGGGCCCCAGCTACCAGGCGTGGAGTCCCAGCGGCTCCCCAAATGGCCCCTGGCACCTCCACAGCGTGCACATGGGCCCCAGCTACCAGGCATGGAGTCCCAGAGGCTCCCCAAATGGCCCCTGGCACCTCCCCAGCGCGTACACGGGGCCCAGTGACCTCGCGCAGGGTCCCAGCGGCTCGCCAAATAGTCCCTGGCGCCTCCACAGTGCCCGCTCAGGCCCCAGCGACCACGTGCGGGGTCCCAGTAGCTCGCAAATGGTCTCTGGCCCCTCCCCAGCGCGCGCACGGGTCCCAGCGACTTAGCACGGTGTCCCAGCGGCTCGCCAAATGGCCCGTGGCCCATCCCCAGAGCGCGCACGGGGCCCAGCGACCCCGCGCAGGGTCCCAGCGGCTCGCCAAATGGTCCCTGGCACCTCCCCCGCACGCACACGGGCCCCAGCTACCAGGCGTGGAGTCCCAGCGGTTCCCCAAATGGCCCCTGGCACCTCCCCAGCGCGTGCACGGGGCCCAGCAACCTCGCGCCGTGTCCCAGCGGCTCGACAGATGGTACCTGGCGCCTCCACAGTGCGCCCTCGGGCCCCAGCGACCCCGCACAGGGTACCAGTTGGTCGTCAAATGGTCCTTGGCGCATCACCAGCACGCACGCTTTCACCGACGACCCCGTGCGGGGTCCCAGCGGCTCGCCAAATGGTCCCTGACCCCTCCCCAGCGCGCGCACGGGTCCCATTGACCCCACGTGGGGTCCCAGCGGCTAGCCAAATGGTCGCTGTCACCTCCCCAGCGCGCGCATGGGGCCCAGCGACCCATGGAGGGGTCCTAGCGTCTCGCTAAAATAATCCCTGGCACGTGCCCACCGCGCGCACGGGACCAAGTGACATCGTGTGGGGTCCCAGCGGCTCGCCAAATGTTACCTGGCTCCTCCCCAGTGCGTGCATGGGGCCCAGCGACCCCGGGAGGGGTCCTAGCGTCTTG
This sequence comes from Huso huso, assembly GCA_036884735.1. Lineage (NCBI taxonomy): Eukaryota > Metazoa > Chordata > Actinopteri > Acipenseriformes > Acipenseridae > Huso > Huso huso. The sequence continues at coordinate 6,467,993 of CM072712.1, read as the reverse complement.
CTAAAATAATCCATGGCACGTGCCCAGCGCGCGCACGGGCCCCAGCGACATCGTGTGGGGTCCCAGCGGCTTGCCAAATGGTACCTGGCTCCTCCCCAGTGCGCGCACGGGGCCCCAGCGATCCCGCGCGGGGTCCCCAGCGACTCGCCAAATGATCCCTGGCACCTCACCAGGACGTGCACGGGTCCCAGTGACCACGCGCAGGGTCCCAGAGGCTCGACAATTGGTCCTCGGCACATCCCCAGAGTGCGCACAGGCCCAAGCGACTTCGCACGGGGTCCCAGCAGCTCGCCAAATGGTACCTGGCCCCTCCTCAGCGTGTGCACGGGGCCCAGCGACCCCTCGCGGCATCCCAGCGACTCGCCAAATGGTCCCTGACACCTCCCCAGCATGCGCACAGTCCCCAGAGACCCTGCGCAATGTCTGAGCAGCTCCCCAAATGGCCCCTGGCACCTCCCCAGCGCATGCACGGTGCCCAGCGACCTCGCGCGAGGTCCGGGCAACTCGCCAAATAGTCCCTGGCGCCTCAGCAGCACGCGCACTTTCCCCAGCGACCTCGCTCGGGGTCCCAGCAACTTCATAAATGGTCCCTGTCACCTCCCCAGCGGGCGCATTGGCCCCAGAGACCCCATGACGGGGTCTCAGATGCTTGCCAAATGGTCCCTTGCATCTCCCCAGCACAAGCCACATCGGGCCCAGCGACCCAGCCAGCAGGGTCTCAGTGGCTCGCCAAACCGTCCCAGGCACCTCCCCAGCATGCACACTGGCCCCAGTGACGCCGCGGGGTCCCAGCAGCTCGCCAAATATTCCTTAGCACCCCCCGTGCGAGCACGGGACCCAGTGACCGCGTGCGGGGTCCAAGCTACTCGCCAAATGGTCCCTGGCACATCCCCAGCATGCACTGCCCCCAGAGACCTCTATCGTGGACCGAGCAGCACGCCAAACGGTTCCTGGCACCTCCCCAGCACGCGCAAGACGGGCCCAGCAACCCCAATGCGGGTTCGAGCAGCTCGCCAAATGGTCCCTGGCCCCTCCCCATCAACGCAGGTACGGGTCCAGCGACCCCGCTGGGTTCCCAGCAACTCAGCAAACGGTCCAAGCCATCTCCCCAGCGAACACACGGTCTCCAGCGACCCCGCGGGGTCCCAGCAGCTCGCCAAATGGTCCCTGGCCTCTCCCAGCACACTCACGGGACCCAGCGACCCCGCGCGAGGTCCCAGCGACTTGGCAAATGGTCCCCTACCCCTCCCCAGCGCCACAAGACGGGCCCATCGACCCAGCCAGGGGTCCCAGCGGCTCGCAAATGGTCCCTGGCACCTCCCCAGCCGAACACGGGCCCCAGCGACTCGCGGTCCCAGCGGCTCGCCAAACGGTCCCTGGCCACTCCGAGCGCGCGCAGGGGGCCCAGAGACACTGCGCGGGGTCCGAACGGCTCGCCAAAGGGTCCCTGGCACCTCCCAGAGCCAGACGGGCACCAGAGACCCAGCTGGGGTCCAAGCGGCTCGCCAAATGGTCCCGGGCACCTCCCCAGCATGTGCACAGGCCACAGCGACCCGGCTTGGGGTCTCAGCGGCTCGTCGAAATATCCCTGGCACCTCCCCAGCGCGAACACGGGCCCCAGCGACTTCCCCAGGGCTCACTATGCCCTGACGGGCACCAGAGACCCAGCGCCTGGGGTCCAAGCTGCTCGCCAAATGGTCCCGGCACCTCCCCAGCATGTGCACAGGCCACAGCGACCCGGCTTGGGGTCCAGCGGCTCGCCAAACGATACCTGGCCCTCCCAGCCAAGCGCGGGGGCCCCAGAGACCCCAGTTTGAACGGCTCGCCAAAGGGTCCCTGGCACCTCCACAGCACGAGCACCGGCCCCAGCGACATCACATGTGGTTCCAGCGGCTTGCAAAACGGTCCCTGGCACCTCCCCAGCACACGCACGGGCCCCAGAGACCCTGAGCGGGGTCCGAGCGGCTCGCCAAATGGTCCATAGCGACTCCCCAGCATGCGCACGGGCCCCAGCGACCCCGCACGGGGTCTCAGATGCTTGCCAAATGGTCCCTTGCACCTCCCCAGCACAAGCACGGGGCCCAGCGACCCCGCGCAGGGTCTCAGAGGCTCGCCAAACCGTCCCTGGCACCTCCCCAACATGCACACCGGCCCCAGTGACGCTGCGCGGGGTCCCAGCAGCTCGACAAATATTCCTTAGCACCCCCCGTGCGAGCACGGGGCCCAGTGACCGCATGCGGGGTCCGAGCTACTCGCCAAATGGTCCCTGGCACCTCCCCAGGATGCGGACAGACTCCAGCGTCCGTGCGTGGGGTCACAGCGGTTCGCAAAACGGTCCCTGGTTCCTTCCCAGCACGCGCACTGGGCCCAGCGACCCCGGACGGGGTCCCAGCGGCTCGCAAATGGTTCCTGGCTCATCCCCAGCACGCGCAAAGGCCCCAGCGACTTCGCGTGAAGTCCCAGCGGCTTGCCAAACGGTCCCTGGCATCTCCCCAGCACATGCACGGGCCCCACCGACCCAGCTCGAAGTACCATCTGCTCACCAAATGGTCCCTGGCACCTCCCCAGCATGCGCACTGTGCCAAGCAACCCCACGCCGGGAAACAGCAGCACGCCAAACGGTCCCTGGCACCTCCCCAGCATGCAGTGTCCCAGCGACTCATCAAACGGTCCCTGGAACTTCCCCAGCATGCACACTGGCCCCAGCTACCCCATGCGAGGTCCGAGCAGCTCGCCAAATGGTCCCTGGCCCCTCCCCAACGTGCGTACCCAGTTTCCCAGCAACTCACCAAACGGTACAAGCCATCTCCCCAGCGAACACACGGTCTCCAGCGACCTCGCGCAGGGTCCGAGCGGCTCGCCAAATGTTTCCTGGCACCTCCCGAGCGCACGCACGGGGCACAGTGACTCCGCGCGGTGTCCCAGCGGCACGCAAAACGGTCCCTCGCACCTCCCCAGCACGCGCACAGGCCCCAAAAATCCCATGCGGGGTCCCTGCGGCTCAGTTAAATAGTCCCTGGCACCTCCCCAGCATGCACACTGGTCCCAGCGACCCCGCAAGATGTCCCAGAGGCACGCCAAACGGTACCTGGCAACTCCCCAGCACTCGCACGGGGCCCAGCGATCCCGCGCGGGGTCGCAGCGGCTCGCCAAACGGTCCCTGGCACCTCTGCAGCGCGCGCACGGGCCCCAGCGACCCAGCATGGGGTCCCAGCGGCTCACCAAACTATCCCGAGTACTTCCCCAGTGCACGCACGGAGCCCAGCGACCCCACGCGGGGTCTCAGGGGCTCGCAAATGGTCCCTGGCACTTCTCCAGCGGTCGCACTGGGCCCATCGACTTCGCGCGGTGTCCCAGCTGCTCGACAAATGGTTCCAAGCACCTCCCTAGCGCGCATGGGGCCCAGCGACCCCGCGCGGGGTCCTAGCGTTTCGCCAAATGGTCCCTGGTACCTCCCCAGAGCGTGCACGGGGCCTCGCGACCCCGCAGGTCGTCCCAGCAGCTCGCAAATGGTCGCTCGCACAACCCCAGCACGCGCATGGGCCCCAGCGACTTCGCAACAGAGTTCCAGATGCTCACCAATGGTCCCTGGCACATCCCCAGCCAGCGCACAAGCCCAAGCGAATTCATGCAGGGTCCCAGCGGCTCGCCAAATGGTCCCTGACACCTCCCCAGTGCACGCACGGGGCCTAGTGACAGCGTCCGGGTTCCGAGCGGCTCACTATATGGTCCCTGGCACCTCCCCAGGACACGCACAGACCCCAGCGATCCCGGGCAGGGTCCCAGCGGTTCGCAAAACAGTCCCTGGTTCCTCCCCAGCACGCGCACTGGGCCCAGCGATCCCGGGCGGGGTCGTAGCGGCTCGCAAATGGTCCCTGGCACATCCCCAGCACGCATGGCCCCCAGAGACATCACGCGGGATTGTTGCGGCTCGAAAATACTCCCTGGCACATCAACAGCGCGCATAGCCCCCATAGACCTCACGCGGGGTCCGAGCGGTTCATGAAATGGTCCCTGGCCCCTCCCCAGCGACCCCAGCGCAGATTACCAGCGGCTCGCCAAACAGTCCCTCGCACCTCCCCAGCACGTGCACAGACCCCAAAAATCCAATGCGGGGTCCCTGCTGCTCGGCCAAATGGTCCCTTGCAAATCCCCAGCACAAGCACGGGGCCCATCGACCCAGCGCGGGTCCCAGCGGCTCGCCTGGATTCTCCCCAGCGCACTCACGGGCCCCAGACACCCCTCGATGGGTCAGAGCGGATCGCTAAATGGTACTTGGCACATCCCGAACATGCGCACGGGCCCCAGTGACACCACGCGGGATCCCAGCAGCTCGCCAAATAGTCCCTGGCACCTCCAAAGCATGCGGAAGGGGCCCAGCGACCCTGCGCGGGGTCCCAGCAGCTCGCAAAAGGTCCCTGGCACATCTCCAGCGTGTGCATGGGCCCCACCGACTTCGCACGGCGTCCCAGAGGACGCCAAATGATCCCTGGTACCTCCCCAGGATGCGCACGGTGCCGGGCGACCCCATTCATGGTCCCAGAGGCTCACCAAATGGTCCCTGGCTCCTCTCCAGCGTGCGCACGGGGCCAAGCGACCCCACGCGAGGTCCCAGCGGCTCGCCAAATGGTCCCTGGCACCTCGCTCATGCACGCACGGGCCCCAGAGACTCCGCGCAGGGTCCGAGCTGCTCAACAAATGGTCCCTGGCACCTCCCCAGTGCACACACTGGGCCCAGCGACCGCACGCGGGATACGAGTGGCTCGCCAAATATTCCCTGTCACCTCCCCAGAACGCGCATGTGCCCCAGAGTCCTACCGTGGGGTCCGAGCGGCTAGCCGAATGGTCCTTAGCCCCTCCCTAGTGCTCGCAGACGGGAAGGGGACCCCGCGCTGGGTCCCAGCGGTTTGCCAAACGGTCCCTGGCACCACCCCAGCATGCGGCCTGGGCTCGGCGACCCCGGGGTCCCAGCGGCACGCCAAATGGTCCCTGGCGCCTCCCCAGCACGCGCACGGGGCCCAGCGACCCCACCTCAGGCCCAGCGGCTCACCAAATGGTTCCTGGCCCCTCCGCAGCGCGTGCACGGGGCCCAGCGACCCCTCGCGGCATCCCAGTGACTCGCCAAATGGTCCCTGACACCTCCCCAGCACGCGCACGGTCCCCAGAGACCCTGCGCAATGTCCGAGCAGCTCGCCAAATGATCCTTGGCACCTCCCCAACACGCGCACGGAAAAGCGACCCATCGCGGGGTCCCAGCAGCTCACCAAACGATCCCTGGTACCTCCCCAGCAAGTGCACTGGTCCCAGAGACCCCGCGCGGGGTCCCTGCAGCTCGCAAATGGTTCCTGGCTCATCCCCAGCACGCGCACGGGGCCCAGCGACCACGCGTGGGGTCCCAGCGGCTAACAAATGGTCACTTGCCCGTCCCCAGCGTGCGCACAGGGCCCAGCGACCCTGTGTGGGGTTCCAACGTCTCATCAAATGGTCCCAAGCAACTCGCCTGTGCGCGCACGGGCCCAGCGACCTCGCGCAGGGTCCCAGAGGCTAGCCAAATGGTCCCCGGCACATCCCCAGCGCGCGCACAGGCCCAAGCGTCCTCGCGCGGGGTACCAGCGGCTCTCCAAATGATACCTAGCTCCTCCCCGGAGCGCACACGGGCCCAAGCGACCCTGCACGAGGTCCCAGCTGCTCGTCAAATGGTCCCAGCGGCTCGGCAAATGGTCCCTAGCACCTCCCCAGCGTGCACACGGGCCCCAGCTACAAGGCGTGGAATCCGAGCGACTCGACAAATGGTCCCTGGCACCTCCCCAGTGCGTGCTCCAGCCCCAGCGACTTTGCGCGGGGTCCCAGCGGCTTGCAAAATGGTTCCTGGCCCCTCCCTAGTGCCCTCACGGGGCCCTGCAACTTCGTGCAGGGTCCCAGCAGCTCGCCAAATGGTCCCTGGCACCTCCCCTGCACGCACACGGGCCCCAGCTACCAGGTGTGGAGTCCCAGCAGCTCCCCAAATGGCCCCTGGCACGTCCCCAGCACGTGCACGGGGCCCAGCGACCTCGCGCGGTGTCCCAGCGGCTCGCCAGATGGTACCTGGCGCCTCCACAGTGCGCCCTCGGGCCCCAGCGACCCCGCACAGGGTACCAGTTGGTCGTCAAATGGTCCCTGCCGCATCACCAGCACGCGCACTTTCACCAACGACCCCGTGTGGGGTTCCAACGTCTCGCCAAATGGTCCCAAGCAACTCCCCTGCGCGCGCACAGGCCCAAGCGTCTTCGCGCGGGGTACCAGCGGCTCTCCAAATGGTACCTAGCTCCTCCCCAGAGCGCACACGGGCCCAAGCGACCCTGCACGAGGTCCCAGCTGCTCGTCAAATGGTCCCAGCGGCTCGGCAAATGGTCAATAGCACATCCCCAGCGTGCACACGAGCCCCAGCTACCAGGCATGGAATCCGAGCGACTCGACAAATGGTCCCTGGCACCTCCCCAGTGCGCGCTCGGGCCCCAGTGACCCCGCACAGGGTTCCACTTGCACGTCAAATGGTCCCTGGCGCCTCACCAGCACCCGCACTTTCCCCAGGGACCCAGTGCGGTGTCCCAACAGCTCGCAAAATGGTCCCTAGCTCCTCCCTAGCGCGCGCACGAGGCCCAATGACTTCGTGCGGGGTCCTAGTGGCTCACAAATTGACCCTGGTCCCTCCCCAGCATGCGCACAGGGCCCAGCAACTTCGCACAGTGTCCCAGCGGCTCGACAAATTGTCTGTGGCCCATCCCCAGCGCTCGCACAGGGCCCAGCGACCCTGCGTGGGGTCCAAGCGGCGCGCAAAATGGTCCCTGGCACCACGCCAGAGCGCACACGGGCACCAGAGACTTCGCGTATGGTCCCAGTGGCTCGCAAATAGTCCTTGGCACATTCCCAATGCGTGCACGGGCCCCAGCGACTTCGCGAGGAGTCCCAGCGGCTTGCAAAATGGTTCCTGGCCCCTCCCTAGTGCCCTCACGGGGCCCTGCAACTTCGTGCAGGGTCCCAGCAGCTCGCCAAATGGTCCCTGGCCGCTCCCCAGGACGCACACCGGCCCCAGTGACATCACGCAGGGACCCAGAGGCTCGTCAAATGGTCCCTGGCACATCCCCAGCCCACGACAGGCCCATGTGACTTGGCAGGGGTCCAAGCGGCTTCGTCAAATGGTCCCTGGCACCTCCCCAGCGCAACACAGGGCCCAGCGACCAGGTATGGAGTCCCAGTGGCTCCCCCAAAGGTCCCTGGCACCTCCTCATCGCAAACACTGGTCAGCGACTTTGCGCGGGGTCCCAGCGACTTGCCAAATGGTCCCTGGCACCTCCCCACGACGTGGACAGACCACAGCGGCTTCACAGGGTCCAAGCGACTCAATAAAATGGTCCCTAGTACCTCCGCAGCGCACACTCTGGGCCCAGCCTCTCTGGCCCCTCCCTAGTGCCCTCACAGAGCCCTGCGACTTCGCGCGGGGACCCAGCGGCTAGCCAAATGGTCCCTTGACCATCCCCATAGTGCGCATGTGGCACAGAGACGCCTTGCGGGGTCCCAGCGGCTCGCCAAATGGTCCCTGGCACCTCCACAACGCGCGCATGGGGCCCAGCGACACCGTGCGGGTTCCAAGCGGCTCGCCAAATGGTCCCTGGCACATCCCCAGCGCGCACACGTGCCCCAGCTACCAGGCATGGAGTCCCAGCGGCTCGCCAAATGGCCCTTGGCACCTCCCCAGCGCATGCACGGGGCCCAGCGACCTCGCGTAGGGTCCCAGCGGCTCGCCAAATTGTCCCTAGCGCCTCCCCAGTACCCGCTCGGGCCCCAGCAACTACATGCGTGGTCCCAGTAGCTCGCAAATGGTCTCTGGCCCCTCTCAAACGCGCGCACGGGTCCCAGCGACTTAGCACGGTGTCCCAGCGGCTCGCCAAATTGTCTGTGGCCCATGCCCAGCGCACGCACGAGGCCCAGCGACCCCGCGCGGGGTCCCAGCGGCTCGCCAAATGGTCCCTGGCGCCACAACAATGCACGCTCAGGCCCCAGCAACCACGCACAGGGTCCCAGTTGCTCGTCAAATGGTCCCTGGCGCCTCACCAGCACGCGCACTTTCACCAGCAACCCCGTGCGGGGTCCCAGCGGCACGCCAAATAGTCCCTGCTCCATCCCAGCACGCCCACAGGGCCCAGCAACCCCGCGCGTGTGCCCCGGGAGCTCGCAAATGGTCCCTCACACATCCCCAGTACGCGCAAGGGCCCCAGCGACTTAGCCCAGCGGTTCACAGAGGCTCGCAATAGTCTTTGGCACATACCCAGCATGCGCACGGGCCCAAGCGACTTCACTCAGGGTCCCAGCGGCTCGCCATATGGTCCCTGGCACCTCCCCAGCATGCGCACAGGGCCCAGCAACTTCGCACAGTGTCCCAGCGGCTCGACAAATTGTCTGTGGCCCATCCCCAGCGCTCGCACAGGGCCCAGCGACCCTGCGTGGGGTCCAAGCGGCGCGCAAAATGGTCCCTGGCACCACCCCAGAGCGCACACGGGCACCAGAGACTTCGCGTATGGTCCCAGTGGCTCGCAAATAGTCCTTGGCACATTCCCAATGCGTGCACGGGCCCCAGCGACTTCGCGAGGAGTCCCAGCGGCTTGCAAAATGGTTCCTGGCCCCTCCCTAGTGCCCTCACGGGGCCCTGCAACTTCGTGCAGGGTCCCAGCAGCTCGCCAAATGGTCCCTGGCCGCTCCCCAGGACGCACACCAGCCCCAGTGACATCACGCAGGGACCCAGAGGCTCGTCAAATGGTCCCTGGCACATCCCCAGCCCGCGCACAGGCCCATGTGACTTCGCGCGGGGTCCAAGCGGCTCGTCAAATGGTCCCTGGCACCTCCCCAGCGCGCACACAGGGCCCAGCGACCAGGTATGGAGTCCCAGTGGCTCCCCCAAAGGTCCCTGGCACCTCCTCATCGCAAACACTGGTCAGCGACTTTGCGCGGGGTCCCAGCGACTTGCCAAATGGTCCCTGGCACCTCCCCACGACGTGGACAGACCACAGCGGCTTCGCGTGGGGTCCAAGCGACTCGCAAAATGGTCCCTAGTACCTCCATAGCGCACACTCTGGGCCCAGCCTGGCCCCTCCCTAGTGCCCCTCACAGAGCCCCTGCGACTTCGCTGGGACCCAGCGGCTAGCCAAATGGTCCCTTGACCATCCCCATAGTGCGCACGTGGCACAGAGACGCCTTGCGGGGTCCCAGCGGCTCGCCAAATGGTCCCTGGCACCTCCACAACGCGCGCATGGGGCCCAGCGACACCGTGCGGGTTCCAAGCGGCTCGCCAAATGGTCCCTGGCACATCCCCAGCGCGCACACGTGCCCCAGCTACCAGGCATGGAGTCCCAGCGGCTCGCCAAATGGCCCTTGGCACCTCCCCAGCGCATGCACGGGGCCCAGCGACCTCGCGTAGGGTCCCAGCGGCTCGCCAAATTGTCCCTAGCGCCTCCCCAGTACCCGCTCGGGCCCCAGCAACTACATGCGTGGTCCCAGTAGCTCGCAAATGGTCTCTGGCCCCTCTCAAACGCTGCCAAGACGGGTCCCAGCGACTTAGCACGGTGTCCCAGCGGCTCGCCAAATTGTCTGTGGCCCATGCCCAGCGCGCGCACGAGGCCCAGCGACCCCGCGCGGGGTCCCCGCGGCTCGCCAAATGGTCCCTGGCGCCACAACAATGCACGCTCAGGCCCCAGCAACCACGCACAGGGTCCCAGTTGCTCATTCAAATGGTCCCTGGCGCCACCAGCACGCCAAGACTTTCACCAGCAACCCCAAGGGGTCCCAGCGGCACGCCAAATAGTCCCTGCTCCATCCCAGCACGCCCACAGGGCCCAGCAACCCCGCTGCAGCCCCGAGCTCGCAAATGGTCCCTCACACATCCCCAGTACGCGCAAGGGCCCCAGCGACTTAGCGTGGGTTCACAGAGGCTCGCAAATAGTCTTTGGCACATACCCAGCATGCGCACGGGCCCAAGCGACTTCACTCAGGGTCCCAGCGGCTCGCCATATGGTCCCTGGCACCTCCCCAGAGCGCACACAGGGCCCAGCGACCCCGCGCAGGTTCCCTACGCCTTGCTAAATGGTCCACGGCACCTCCCCAGCGCGCATACGGGCCCCAGCTACCAGGTATGGAGTCCCAGCGGCTCCCCAAAAGATCCCTGGCACCTCCTCATCGCGCGCACTGGTCAGCGACTTCCCGCGGGGTCCCAGCGGCTCACCAAATGATCCCTGGCACCTCCTCAGTGCGCACTCGGGCCCCAGCGACCCCGCACTGGGTATCAGCGGCTCGTGAAATGGTCCCTGGCACCTCCCAGCACGCAAACAGGGCCCAGCGACACCGCCGGGGTCCCTACGGCTCACTAAATGCTCCCTGGCACCGCCTCCGCGCACACACGGGTCCCAGCAACTTCGGACGGAGTCCCAGCGGCTCGCAAAATGATCCCTGTCACATCCCCAGCACGCACACGGAGCCCTACGACTTCGCGCGGTGTCCCAGCGGCTCGCCAAATGGTCCCTGGCACCTCCCCATTGCGCACAGGGGCCCAAGCTACCAGGCGAAAACACAGCGGCTCCCAAATGACCCTGGAATCTCCCCAGCTCGTGCATGGGGCCCAGCGACCTTGCGCGGGTTCCCATCGGCTCGCCAAATGGTCCCTGGCACCTCCCCAGTGAGCGCTCTGGCCCCAGCGACCACGTGCGGGGTCCTAGAGGCTGCAAAATGGTCGCTGGCCCCGCCCTAGCGCACGCTCTGGGCCCAGCGACCCAGCACAGGGTCTAAGCGGCTCTCGAAATGGTCCCTGGCACTTCACCAGTGCCCGCACAGACCCCAGCAACTTCGGACAGAGTCCCAGCAGCTCGCAAAATGATCCCTGGCACATCCCCAGAGGGCGCACGGGGCCAAGCGACTTAGCACGGTGTCCCAGCGGCTCGCCAAATGGTCCGTGGCCCATCCCCAGCGCGCGCACGGGGCCCAGCGACCCCGCGCAGGGTCCCAGCGGCTCGCCAAATGGTCCCTGGCACCTCCCCCGCACGCACACGGGCCCCAGCTACCAGGCGTGGAGTCCCAGCGGCTCCCCAAATGGCCCCTGGCACCTCCACAGCGTGCACATGGGCCCCAGCTACCAGGCGTGGAGTCCCAGAGGTTCCCCAAATGGCCCCTGGCACCTCCCCAGCGCGTACACGGGGCCCAGTGACCTCGCGCAGGGTCCCAGCGGCTCGCCAAATAGTCCCTGGCGCCTCCACAGTGCCCGCTCAGGCCCCAGCGACCACGTGCGGGGTCCCAGTAGCTCGCAAATGGTCTCTGGCCCCTCCCCAGCGCGCGCACGGGTCCCAGCGACTTAGCACGGTGTCCCAGCGGCTCGCCAAATGGCCCGTGGCCCATCCCCAGAGCGCGCACGGGGCCCAGCGGCTCGCCAAATGGTCCCTGGCACCTCCCCCGCACGCACACGGGCCCCAGCTATCAGGTGTGGAGTCCCAGCGGTTCCCCAAATGGCCCCTGGCACCTCCCCAGCGCGTGCACGGGGCCCAGCAACCTCGCGCCGTGTCCCAGCGGCTCGACAGATGGTACCTGGCGCCTCCACAGTGCGCCCTCGGGCCCCAGCGACCCCGCACAGGGTACCAGTTGGTCGTCAAATGGTCCCTGGTGCATCACCAGCACGCACGCTTTCACCGACGACCCCGTGCGGGGTCCCAGCGGCTCGCCAAATGGTCCCTGACCCCTCCCCAGCGCGCGCACGGGTCCCATTGACCCCACGTGGGGTCCCAGCGGCTAGCCAAATGGTTCCTGGCACCTCCCCAGCACGCGCACTGGGCCCAGCGACCCCGCGCAGGGTCCCAGCGGCGCACAAATGGTCCCTGGCACATCTCCAGCATGCGCATTGGACCCACCGACTTCGCACGGGGTCCCAGAGGACACCAAATGATCCCTGGTACCTCCCCAGGATGCGCACGGTGCCGGGCGACCCCACTCATGGTCCCAGAGGCTCACCAAATGGTCCCTGGCCCCTCTCCAGCGTGCGCACGGGGCCAAGCGACCCCGCGCGAGGTCCCAGCGGCTCGCCAAATGGTCCCTGGCACCTCGCTCGTGCACGCACGGGCCCCAGAGACTCCGCACAGGGTCCGAGCGGCTCGACAAATGGTCCCTGGCACCTCCCCAGTGCACACACTGGGCCCAGCGACCGCACGCGGGATAGGAGTGGCTCGCCAAATACTCCCTGTCACCTCCCCAGAACGCGCATGTGCCCCAGAGACCTACCATGGGGTCCGAGCGGCTAGCCAAATGGTCCTTAGCCCCTCCCTAGTGCTCGACGGGAAGGGACCCGCGCGGGGTCCCAGCGGCTCGGCAAACGGTCCCTGGCACCTCCCCAGCACGGGCACGTGCCTCAGCGAGCCTGTGCGGGGCCCCAGCGGCTTGCCAAACGGTCCCTGGCACCACCCCAGCACGGCCTGGGCTCGGGCGCCAATGGTCCCAGTGGCACGCTAAATGGTCCCTGGCGCCACCAGGACGCACGGGTCCCAGTGACCACGCCGCAGGGTCCCAGAGGCTCGACAATTGGTCCTCGGCACATCCCCAGAGTGCGACAGGCCCAAGCGACTTCGCTCGGGGTCCCAGCAGCTCGCCAAATGGTACCTGGCCCCTCCGCAGCGTGTGCACAGGGCCCAGCGACCCCTCGCGGCATCCCAGCGACTCGCCAAATGGTCCCTGACACCTCCCCAGCATGCGCACAGTCCCCAGAGACCCTGCGCAATGTCTGAGCAGCTCCCCAAATGGCCCCTGGCACCTCCCAGCGCATGCACGGTGCCCAGCGACCTCGCCATGAGGTCCGGGCAACTCGCCAAATAGTCCCTGGCGCCTCAGCAGCACGCGCACTTTCCCCAGCGACCTCGCTCGGGGTCCCAGCAACTCGCAAATGGTCCCTGTCACCTCCCCAGCGCGCGCACTGGCCCCAGAGACCCCGCACGGGGTCTCAGAGGCTTGCCACATGGTCCCTTGCATCTCCCCAGCACAAGCACGGGGCCCAGCGACCCCGCGCAGGGTCTCAGAGGCTCGCCAAACCGTCCCAGTCACCTCCCCAGCATGCACACTGGCCCCAGTGACGCTGCGCGGGGTCCCAGCAGCTCGCCAAATATTCCTTAGCACCCCCCGTGCGAGCACGGGACCCAGTGACCGTGTGCGGGGTCCAAGCTACTCGCCAAATAGTCCATGGCACATCCCCAGCATGCACTGCCCCCAGAGACCTCTTGCGTGGTCCGAGCAGCACGCCAAACGGTTCCTGGCACCTCCCCAGCACGCGCATGGGGCCCAGCAACCCCAATGCGGGGTTCGAGCAGCTCGCCAAATGGTCCCTGGCCCCTCCCCAACGTGGGTACGGGGTCCAGCAACCCCGCGTGGGTTCCCAGTAACTCAGCAAACGGTCCAAGCCATCTCCCCAGCGAACACACGGTCTCCAGCGACCTCGCGCATGGTCCGAGCGGCTCGCCAAATGGTCCCTGACACCTCCCCAGTGCGCGCACGGGGCCTAGTGAAAATGTCCGGGGTCCGAGCAGCTCACTATATGGTCCCTGGCACTTCTCCAGGACACGCACAGACCCCAGCGATCCCGCGCGGGGTCCCAGCGGTTCGCAAAACAGTCCCTGGTTCCTCCCAAGCACGCACGGCCCCCAGAGACATCACGCGGGATCGTTGCGGCTCGAAAATACTCCCTGGCACATCAACAGCACGCACGGCCCCCATGGACGTCACGCGGGGTCCGAGCGGGTCACGAAATGGTCCCTGGTCCCTCCCCAGCACGCGCACGGGGCCCAGCGACCCCGCGCAGGGTACCAGCGGCACGCCAAACGGTCCCTGGCACCTCCCCAGCACGCACACAGGGCCCATCGACCCAGCGCGGGTCCCAGCGGCTCGCCAAATGGTCCCTGGAACCTCCCCAGCGCACTCACGGGCCCCAGACACCCCTCGATGGGTCCGAGTGGCTCGCTAATGGTCCCTGGTCACTCCCCAGCACGCACGGCCACCATAGACCTCATGCGGGTCCCAGCGGCACACCAAACGGTTCCTGGCACCTCCCCAGCGCAAGCACTGGGCCCAGCGACCCCGCACGGGGTCCCAGAGGCTCGCCAAATGGTCCCTGGCACATCCCGAACATGCGCATGGGCCCCAGTGACACCGCGCGGGACCCCAGCAGCTCGCCAAATAGTCCCTGGCACCTCCCCAGCACGCGCACTGGGCCCAGCGACCCCGCGCAGGGTCCCAGCGGCGCACAAATGGTCCCTGGCACATCTCCAGCATGCGCATGGGACCCACCGACTTCGCACGGGGTCCCAGAGGACACCAAATGATCCCTGGTACCTCCCCAGGATGCGCACGGTGCCGGGTGACCCCACTCATGGTCCCAGAGGCTCACCAAATGGTCCCTGGCCCCTCTCCAGCGTGCGCACGGGGCCAAGCGACCCCGCGCGAGGTCCCAGCGGCTCGCCAAATGGTCCCTGGCACCTCGCTCGTGCACGCACGGGCCCCAGAGACTCCGCACAGGGTCCGAGCGGCTCGACAAATGGTCCCTGGCACCTCCCCAGTGCACACACTGGGCCCAGCGACCGCACGCGGGATAGGAGTGGCTCGCCAAATACTCCCTGTCAACTCCCCAGAACGCGCATGTGCCCCAGAGACCTACCATGGGGTCCGAGCGGCTAGCCAAATGGTCCTTAGCCCCTCCCTAGTGCTCGCACGGGGAAGGGGACCCTGCGCGGGGTCCCAGCGGCTCGGCAAACGGTCCCTGGCACCTCCCCAGCACGGGCACGTGCCTCAGCGAGCCTGTGCGGGGCCCCAGCGGCTTGCCAAACGGTCCCTGGCACCACCCCAGCACGCGGCCTGGGCTCGGCGACCCCGCTCGGGGTCCCAGCGGCACGCCAAATGGTCCCTGGCGCCTCCCCAGCACGCGCACGGGGCCCAGCGACCCCACTCGTGGGCCCAGCGGCTCACCAAATGGTTCCTGGCCCCTCTGCAGCGCGTGCATGGGGCCCAGCGACCCCTCGCGGCATCCCAGCGACTCGCCAAATGGTCCCTGACACCTCCCCAGCACGCGCACGGTCCCCAGAGACCCTGCGCAATGTCCGAGCAGCTTGCCAAATGGTCCCTGGCACCTCCCCAAGACGTGCACGGAAAAGCGACCCATCGCGGGGTCCCAGCAGCTCACCCTGGCACCTCTGCAGCGCACGCACGGGCCCCAGCGACCCGGCATGGGGTCCCGGCTGATCGCCAAATATTAACTGGCACCACACCAGCATGCGCACGGGCGCTAGCGACCCCATGCGGGTCTCAGCAGCTCGCAAATGGTCCCTGGCACTTCCCCAGCGGTCGCACTGGGCCCATCGACTTCGCGCGGTGTCCCAGTTGCTCACCAAATGGTCCCTGGCCCCTCCCCAGAGCGCGCACGGGCCCCAGCCACCCAGCGCTGGGTCCCAGTGTCTCGCAAATGATACCTGGCATATACCCAGCGCGAGCACACACCCCAGCGACTTCGCGTGGGGTCCCAGTGGCTCGCCAAACGGTCCCTGGCACCTCCCCGGCGCTCACACTGGGCCCACCGACCGCATGCGGTGTCCCAGCCGCTCGACAAATGGTCCCAAGCACCTCCCTAGCGCGCATGGGCGCCAGCGACTGCGTGCGGGTTCCGAGCGGCTCGCCAAATGATCCCTGGCACATCCCCAGCGAACGCACGGTCTCCAGCGACCTCACGCAGGGTCCCAGCGGCACTCCAAATGGTACCTGGCTCGTCCCAAGTGCGCGCACAGGGCCCAGCTTCACCGCGCGGGGTTCCAGCGGTTCGCAAAACGGTCCCTGGTTCCTCCCCAGCACGCGCACTGGGCCCAGCGACCCTGGTAGTCGTCGTAGCGGCTCGCAAATGGTCCCTGGCACATCCCCAGCGCGCACGGTCCCCAGAGACCTCACGCGGGGTCCTAGCGTGACACGAAATGGTCCCTGGCCCCTCTCCAGCACGCGCACGGGGCCCAGCGACCAAGTGCGGGGTCCCAGCGGCTCGTCAAATGGTCCCTGGCACCTCACCAGAACGCGCACAGGCCCCTGCTACCCCGCGAGGGGTCCCAGCAGCTCGCCAAATAGTCCCTGGCACCTCCCCAGCATGCGCACGGGCCCCAGTGACCCCGCGCGGGGTTCCAGCAGCTCGCCAAATATTTCCTAGCACCTCCCCAGCATGCGCACTGGCCCCAGTGACCCTGAGCGGGGTCCTAGCGGCTTGCAAATGGTCCCTGGCACATCCCCAGCGCACGCACAGACCCCAGCAACTTCGCGGGAGGTCCCAACGGCTCGCCAAATGGTCCCTGGTATCTCCCCAGCGACCCCGCGCCGTGTCCCAGCGGCTCGCCAAACGGTCCCTGGCACCTCCCCAGCATGCACCCAGGGCCCAGCGACCCCGTGCGGTGTCCCAGTGGCCCGCCAAACGGTCTCTGGAACTTCCCCAGCATGCACACGGGCCCCAGCGACCCCTTGCGGGGTCCCTGTGGCTCACCAAATTGTCCCTGGTACATCCCCAGCGAACGCACTGGGACCAGCGATCCTACACGGGATCCTAGCGGCTCGTAAATAGTCCCTGTCACATCCCCAGCGCTCGCACGGGCACCAGCAGATTCGCGAGGGGTCCCAGCGGATCGCCAAACAGTCCCTGGAACCTCCCCAGCGAGTGCACGGGCTCCAACGACCTCGCGCTGGGTCCCAGCATCTCGCCAAATGGTCCCTGGCACCTCCCTAATGCGCACACAGGGCCCAGCGAACCCGCGCGGTGTCCCAGCGGCTCGCCAAAAGGTCCCTGGAACTTCCCCAGTATGTACACGGACCCCAGCGTCCCCCATGCGGGGTCCCTACGTCTCACCAAATGGTCCCTGGTACGTCCCCAGCGAACGCACTGGGACCAGCGACCACACACGAGGTCCCAGCTGCTCGCAAATAGTCCCTGGCACATCCCCAGCATGTGCACGGGCACCAACGACTTTGCGTGGGGTCCCAGCGGCTCGTCAAATGGTCCCTGGCACCTCCCCAGTGTGCGCACGGACACCAGCGACTGCGTGCGGGGTCCGAGCGGCTCACCAAATGATCCCTGGCACCTCCCCAGCATGAGCATGGGCCCCAGTGTCCCCACACGGGGTCCGAGCGGCTCGCCAAATGTTCCTGGCCCCTCCCCATCACGCTTACGGGGACCAGAGACCCCGCGCGGGTTCCCAGCAACTCGCCAAATTATCCCTGGCACCACCTCAGCGCACGCACAGGCCCCAGAGACACCGCGCGGGGTCCGAACTGCTCGCCAAAAGATCCCAGGCATGTCCACTGGGAACACACGGTCTCTAGCGACCTTGCGTAGGGTCCCAGCGACACGGCAAATGGACCCTGGCACCTCCCCAGCACAAGCACGGGGCCCAGCGACCCTGCGCGGGGTCCCAGCGGCTCGGCAAGTGGTCCCTGGCGCCTCCCCAGTGCGCGCTATGGCCCCAGCGACAGAATGCGGGGTCCTATCGGCTCTCCAAATGGTCGCTGACCCTTCCCTAGCGCACGCACGAAGACAAGTGACTTCGCGCGGGGTCCCAGCGGCTCGCAAATGGTCCCTGGCCCCTCCCCAGCGCGCACGCAGGTCCCAGCGACTTCGCACGGTGTCCCAGCGTCTCGCCAAATGGTCCGGGGCCCATGCCCAGCTCGCGCACGGGACCCAGCGACCCCATGCCGGGTCCCAGCGGCTCGCCAAATGGTCCCTGGAACCTCCCCAGCATGCGCACGGGCCCCAGCAACCCCACGCGGGGGTCCCAGAGGCTTGGCAAACGGACCCTGGCACCTCCCCAGCTCAAGCACAGGTCCCAGGCGACCCCGCGCAGGGTCCCAGCGGCTTGGCAAACGGACCCTGGCACCTCCCCAGCACGAGAACTGGGCCCAGTGACCCCGCGCAGGGTCCCAGTGGCTCGGCAAACAGTCCCTGGCACCTCCCCAGCTCAAGCACAGGTCCCAGGCGACCCCGCGCAGGGTCCCAGCGGATCGGCAAACTGACCCTGGCACCTCCCCAGCACGAGAACTGGACCCAACGACCAAGCGCAGGGTCTCAGCAGCTCCCCAAATAGTCCCTGGCAACCCCCCATCGCGCACACGGGCACCAGCTACCAGGTGTGGGGTCCCAGCGGAACGCCAAAAGGTCCCTGGCACCTCCCCAGCACAAGCACGTGGCCCAGGCGACCACGCACGGAGTCCCAGCGGCTTGCCAAATGGTCCCTGGCACCTCCCCAGCATGCGCACGGACCCCAGTGACCCCGCGCGGTTCCCAGCAGCTCCCCAAATAGTCCCTGGCACCTCCCCAGCACGCGCACTGGGCCTAGCGATAATGCGTGGGGTACCAGCGGCACACCAAACGGACCCTGGTACCTCCCCAGCACGCCAAGACGGGCCCCAGCAACCCCGCCAAGGAGTCCCAGCGGCTCCCAAATGGTCCCTGGCGCCTCCCAGTGCGCGACAGGTCCCAGCGACCCAGCACGGTGTCCCAACTGCTCGCCAAATGTTAACTGGCACCTCACCAGCATGCGCCGGGTGCTAGCGACCCCAAGATGGGGTCCCAGTTTCTCACAAAACGGTCCCTGGCACCTCCCAGCACGCACAGGCCCCAGCAACCCCACGCTGGGGTCCCAGAGGCTTGGCAAACGGACCCTGGCACCTCCCAGCTCAAGCACAGGTCCCAGGCGACCCCGCGCAGGGTCCCAGCGGCTTGGCAAAAGGACCCTGGCACCTCCCCAGCACGAGAACTGGGCCCAGTGACCCCGCGCGGGGTCCCAGCGGCTCGGCAAACAGTCCCTGGCACCTCCCCAGCTCAAGCACAGGTCCCAGGCGACCCCGCGCAGGGTCCCAGCGGATCGGCAAACTGACCCTGGCACCTCCCCAGCACGAGAACTGGGCCCAGTGACCCCGCGCGGGTTCCCAGCAGCTCCCCAAATAGTCCCTGGCACCTCCCCAGCACGCGCACTGGGCCTAGCGATAATGCGTGGGGTACCAGCGGCACACCAAACGGACCCTGGTACCTCCCCAGCACGCGCACGGGCCCCAGCAACCCCGCGCGGAGTCCCAGCGGCTCCCCAAATGGTCCCTGGCGCCTCCCCAGTGCGCGCACAGGTCCCAGCGACCCAGCACGGTGTCCCAACTGCTCGCCAAATGTTAACTGGCACCTCACCAGCATGCGCACGGGTGCTAGCGACCCCGCATGGGGTCCCAGTTTCTCACAAAACGGTCCCTGGCACCTCCCCAGCACGCACAGGCCCCAGCAACCCCACGCGGGGGTCCCAGAGGCTTGGCAAACGGACCCTGGCACCTCCCCAGCTCAAGCACAGGTCCCAGTCGACCCCGCGCAGGGTCCCAGCGGCTTGGCAAACGGACCCTGGCACCTCCCCAGCACGAGAACTGGGCCCAGTGACCCCGCGCGGGGTCCCAGCGGCTCGGCAAACAGTCCCTGGCACCTCCCCAGCTCAAGCACAGGTCCCAGTCGACCCCGCGCAGGGTCCCAGCGGATCGGCAAACTGACCCTGGCACCTCCCCAGCACGAGAACTGGGCCCAACGACCCAGTGTGGGGTCTCAGCAGCTCCCCAAATAGTCCCTGGCACCTCCCTAGCATGCAACCGGGCCCCAGTGACCCAGTGTGGGGCCCCAGAAGCTCCCCAAATACTCCCTGGCACCTCCCCATCGCGCGCACGGGCACCAGCTACCAGGTGTGGGGTCCCAGCGGAACGCCAAAAGGTCCCTGGCACCTCCCCAGCACAAGCACGTGGCCCAGGCGACCCCGCACGGAGTCCCAGCGGCTTGCCAAATGGTCCCTGGCACCTCCCCAGCATGCGCACGGGCCCCAGTGACCCCGCGCGGGTTCCCAGCAGCTCCCCAAATAGTCCCTGGCACCTCCCCAGCACGCGCACTGGGCCTAGCGATCCTGCGTGGGGTACCAGCGGCACACCAAACGGACCCTGGTACCTCCCCAGCACGCGCACGGGCCCCAGCAACCCCGCGGAGTCCCAGCGGCTCAACAAATGGTCCCTGGCGCCTCCCCACTGCGCGCACAGGTCCCAGCGACCTGGCACGGTGTCCCAACTGCTCGCCAAATGTTAACTGGCACCTCACCAGCATGCGACGGGCGCTTAGCGACCCCGCGTGGGGTCCCAGTTTCTCACAAACGGTCCCTGGCACCTCCCCAGCACGCACAGGCCCCAGCAACCCCACGGGGGGTCCCAGAGGCTTGGCAAACGGACCCTGGCACCTCCCCAGCTCAAGCACAGGTCCCAGTCGACCCAGCAGGGGGTCCCAGCGGCTTGGCAAACGGACCCTGGCACCTCCCCAGCACGAGAACTGGGCCCAGTGACCCCGCTCGGGGTCCCAGCGGCTCGGCAAACAGTCCCTGGCACCTCCCCAGCTCAAGCACAGGTCCCAGTCGACCCCGCGCAGGGTCCCAGCGGATCGGCAAACTGACCCTGGCACCTCCCCAGCACGAGAACTGGGCCCAACGACCCAGTGTGGGGTCTCAGCAGCTCCCCAAATAGTCCCTGGCACCTCCCTAGCATGCAACCGGGCCCCAGTGACCCAGTGTGGGGCCCCAGAAGCTCCCCAAATACTCCCTGGCACCTCCCCATCGCGCGCACGGGCACCAGCTACCAGGTGTGGGGTCCCAGCGGAACGCCAAAAGGTCCCTGGCACCTCCCCAGCACAAGCACGTGGCCCAGGCGACCCCGCACGGAGTCCCAGCGGCTTGCCAAATGGTCCCTGGCACCTCCCCAGCATGCGCACGGGCCCCAGTGACCCCGCGCGGGTTCCCAGCAGCTCCCCAAATAGTCCCTGGCACCTCCCCAGCACGCCAAGACTGGGCCTAGCGATCCTGCGTGGGGTACCAGCGGCACACCAAACGGACCCTGGTACCTCCCAGCACGCCAAGACGGGCCCCAGCAACCCCCAGCGGAGTCCCAGCGGCTCAACAAATGGTCCCTGGCGCCTCCCCAGTGCGCGCACAGGTCCCAGCGACCTGGCACGGTGTCCCAACTGCTCGCCAAATGTTAACTGGCACCTCACCAGCATGCGCACGGGCGCTAGCGACCCCGCGTGGGGTCCCAGTTTCTCACAAAACGGTCCCTGGCACCTCCCCAGCATGAGAACTGGGCCCAGTGACCCCGCGCGGGGTCCCAGTGGCTTGGCAAACTGACCCTGGCACCTCCGCAGCACGAGAACTGGGCCCAACGACCCAGCGTGGGGTCTCAGCAGCTCCCCAAATAGTCCCTGGCACCTCCCCAGCATGCAACCGGGCCCCAGTGACCCAGTGTGGGGTCCCAGAAGCTCCCCAAATAGTCCCTGGCACCTCCCCATCGCGCACACGGTCACCAACTACCAGGTGTGGGGTCCCAGCGGAACGCCAAAAGGTCCCTGGCACCTCCCAGCACGCGCACAGGGCCCAGCGACCCCGCATGGAGTCACAGCGGCTCGCCAAACGGTCCCGGGCACCTCCGCAGTGCACGCACGGGGCCCAGCGACAACGTGCGGGGTCCCAGCGGCTCGCCAAATGGTCCCTGGCACCTCCCCAGCACGCACACAGACCCCAGCGACTTCGCCTGGCGTTCCAGTGGCTCGGAAATACTCCTTGGCACATCCCCAGAGCGCGCACGGGCCCTAGCGACTTTGCGCGGGGTTCCAGCGGCTTGCAAAATGGTTCCTGGCCCCTCCCTAGTGCTCTCATGGATCCCTGCGACCCCGTGCGGGGTCCCAGAGGATCACCAAATGGTCCCTGGCCCCTCCCCAACGCGTGCACGGGCCCCAGCGACCGCGTGCAGGGTCCCAGAGTCTCGCCAAATGGTCCCTGGCACATCCCCAGCGCGCACACATGGCCCAGCGACCCCGCGCGGGGTCCCTATGTCTCGCTAAATGGTCCCTGGCACCTCACCAGCGCGCAAATGGGCCCCAGCTATTATTATTATTATTATTTATTTCTTAGCAGACGCCCTTATCCAGGGCGACTTACAATCGTAAGCAAATACATTTTAAGTGTTACAATACAAGTAATACAATACAGCTACCATGTATGGAGTCCCAGCGGCAACACAAAAGTTCCCTGGCACCTCCTCAGCGCGCGCACTTAGTCATCGACTTCGCGCGGGGTCCCAACGACTCGCCAAATGGTCCCTGGCCCCTAAACAGCTAGCGCACGGGGCCCAGCGACCCCAGTTGGGGTCCCAGCGACTACCAAAATGGTCCCTGTCACCTCCCCAGCGCATGCACGGGGCCCAGTGACCCAGCACGGGGTCTCAGCTGCTCGCCAAATGGTCTTTGGCACTTCACCAGCGCCCGCACGAGCCCCAGCAACGTCGGACAGGGTCCCAGCGGCTCGCCAAATGGTCCCTGGCACATCCCCAGTGTGCACGGGGCCCTACGACCCCGTGCGGGGTACCAGCGGCTCGCAAAATCGACCCTGGCACATCCCCAGTGCACGCACAGGGCCCAGCAACGACACGCAGGGTCCCAGAGGATCACAAATGGTCCTTCGCATATCCCCAGTGCGCGCACGGGCCCCAGCGACTTCGTGTGGGGTCCCAGTGGGTCGCAAATAGTCCTTGGCACATCCCCATTGTGCGCATAGGCCCCAGCGACTTCTTGCGGGGTCCCAGCGGCTTGCAAAATGGTGCCTGGCTCCTGTCTAGAGCGCACAAGGGGCCCAGTGACCCCATGCGGGATTCCAGCGGATCGCAAATGGTCCCTGGCACCTCCCCAGTGCACGCACTGAGCCCAGCGACCACACGAGGGTTCCCAGTGGCTCGAAAAATGGTCCCTGGCACCTCCCAGCGCGCACACGGGTCCCAGCTACCCGGCGTAGAGTCCCAGCGGCTCCCCAAATGGCCCCTGGCACCTCCCCAGCGCATGCACGGGGCCCAGCAACTTCGCACAGGGTCCTAGCGGCTTGCTAAATGATCCCTGGCACCTCCCCAGCGCGCACACAGGGCCCAGCGACCCAGTGCGCAGTACCAACGGCTCGCTAAATGGTCCCTGGCACCTCCCCAGCGCGCACACTGGCCCCAGCTACCAGAGATGGAGTCCCAGCGGCTCCCCAAGTGGTACCTGTCCCCTAAACAGCGAGTGCACGGGTCCCAGTGACCTCGCGCGGGGTCCCAGCGGCTCGCCAAATGATCCCTGGTACCTCCTCAGTGCGCAGTCGGGCCCCAGCGACCCCGCACAGGGTCCCAGTTGCTCGTCAAATAGTCCCTGGCGCCTCACCAGCACACGCACACGGGCCCCAACTACCAGGCGTGGAGTCCCAGCGGCTCCCCAAATGGCCCCTTGCACCTCCCCAGCGCGTGCACGGGGCCCAGCGACCTCGCGCGCTGTCCCAGCGGCTCGCCAAATGGTCACTGGCCCCACCCCAGCGCGCGCAAGGGGCCCAGCGACTTCGCACGGTGTCCCAGCAGCTCGTCAAATGGTCCCTGGCCCATCCCCAGCATGCGCACTGTGCCCAGCGATCCCCCGCAGTGTCCAAGCAGCTCGTCAAATGGTCCCTGGCCCATCCCCAGCACGCGCACTGTGCCCAGCGATCCCCCGCAGTGTCCCAGCAGCTCACCATATGATCCCTGGCACCTCCCCAGCGCACGCACAGGGCCCAGCAACCACGCGCAGGGTTCGAGCGCATCGCCAACAGTCCCTGGCACCTCCCCAGCCAGCGCACGGGCCCCTTCGCCCCCGTGCGGGGTCCCAGCGGCTCACCAAATTTCCCCTGGAACCTCGCCAGCGCACGCACAATCCCCAGCGACTACCGCATGGTGTCCCAGCGGCTCACCAAAATGTCCCTGGCACCACCCCAGAGGGCGCACTGGGACCAGCGACCCCGTGCGGGGTCCCAGCAGGTGGCCAAACGATCCCTGGTACCTCCCCAGCAAGCGCACTGGGCCCAGCGACCCCGCGCATGGTCCCAGCAGCTCGCAAATGGACCCGGAACATCCCCAGCGCACGCACGGGGTCCCAGCGGCACACCATATTGTCCATGGACCCTCCCCAGCGAGCATACGGGGCCCAGCGACGCCAGACGGGGTCCCAGCGGGTCGCCAAACGATCCCTGGTACCTCCCCAGCATGCGCACTGGGCCCAGCAACACCATGCGGGGTCCCAGCGGCACGCCAAACGGTCCCTGACAACTTCCCAACACGTGCACAGGCCCCAGCGATCCCTCGCATAGTCCCACCTGCTCGCCAAACTGACCCTGGCACCTCCCCAGCACAGGCACGGGGCCCAGAGACCCCACGCGGGGTCCCAGCGGCATGGCAAACTCTCCCTGGCACCACCCCAGCATGCGCATGGGGCCCAGCGACCCCGCATGTGGTCCCAGTGGCTCGCCAAATGGTCCCTGGCACCTCCCCAGCATGCGCACAGGGCCCAGAGACTCCGCTCAGGGTTCCAGCTGCTGGCAAAACAGTCCCTGGCACCTCCCCAGTGCACAAACATTCCCTAGCGACCCCACGCGGTGTCCCAACGGCTCGCCAAACCGACCCTGGCACCTCTCCAGCAAGCGCACTGGCCCCACCGACCCGCACGGGTTCCCGGCTGCTCGCCAAATGGTCCCTGGCGCCTCACCAGTCGCCGAACGGGCCCCAGCGACCCCGCGCAGGCTCCCAGCGGCTCGCCAAACGATCCCTGGCACTTCCCCAGCACGCCCCCAGCGACCACGCGCTGGATCAGGGCGGCACACCAAATGGTCACTGGCATCTACGCAGCACGCGCATGGGGCCCAGCGACTTCGCCCGGGGTACGTAAACTCGCGGGATCCCAGCGGCTCGCCAAATGGACCCTGGCAACCTCCCCAGCGCGCGCACGGGCCCCACAGACCCCACGCAGGGTCTGAGCGGCTCGCCAAATGATCCCTGGCCCCCCCAGCGCCGATTGGGCCCAGCAACAACACGCAGGGTCCCAGCAGCTCAGAAATAGTCTGGGGCACATCCCAGCACGCACTCAAGACCAGCGACCAAGATCGCCAAACGGTCCCTCTACTAGCTGGCTACTAGCTTCCCAGCGACAGCGTGGGAAGCGACATCGTGGGAGAAGTACAGTCGTGGACAAGTACAGCGCGGTTAGAAGCAGAAAGGAGGAATTACATCTTTAAATCTGGAGTTGCTTTAATCAGAAAACATTGCAGCTTAAAGCCTTGCAGCTCCTGATAAGCTGAAACTTCCCTGATTCAAATCCCGGCGTTCTGGGACACGGGGGAGGAGCGGACACGCAGCACAAACACAACAAACAAAAGGCAGGCAGTCTTCCTAGCGACAGCGTGTGGAAGCGACCGTGGACAAGTACAGCGCAGTTAGAAGCAGTTTGAAAGCAGGTTGACAGCTGCAGAAGCTACACTAAACAAAAAAATGGTCTTCAAGCCAGTAATCTGTGACAACTGCATGATGTGGGAAATCCGAGAAAACCCAACAGAGCTCAACCAAGTCTGTGTAAAGTGCCGCACCATCCAGGACTTGTTTCAGCGATTAAGCCTGCTAGAAAAGGAGATGGAGGAAATGAGACAGCAACAGGAGCTTGAGGAGCTGACACACCCACAATTCATGGAAGTCTGCACCCTAGCAGACTGAAAGCCACCAGGGAGATGGAAGAGAGTCGAAACAGCTGGGTTCAAATAGGCAGAAGCAGGGAAAAAAAAGAAACTTCAAACACAACCACCAGAAATCCAGACATCCAACACATTTGAGCCACTTCAACAGTTAGATGACCAAAACCAACATCAAGAGAATGAAAAAACAACACCCAGGACCCTATAAACAGTGCTGACCAGCCAGCAAAAAGAAGGGAGGTCATGATTGTTGGGGACTCCATACTGAGAAACACAGCAAGTTCAGTTCGCAGTTTGGACCCCCCTTACACAACAGTGTGCTGCCTTCCAGGAGCCTCTGTCAAGCACATCACTGAGAAACGTGGACAGGCTCCTAGAACGAACTGGAGATGACCCGGTAGTAGTCGTCCACATTGGTACAAACAACATTGGAAGAGACAGGCCAAGATCCCTGCAGAACAAATTCAGAGAGCTAGGAAGGAAATTAAAAGACAAGACCAAAACTGTGGTATTTTCTGGGATACTGCCGGCGCCTTGCAAAGGACCATATGGACAGCTGGAAATACAAAATCAAAATGCATGGCTGAAATCATGGTGCACACAGGAAGGCTTCACCTTTCTTGAACATTGGAGCACTTTCTACAACAAGGACTATCTATACAGGTGGGACGGACTGCACTTAAACAGAAAGGGAACCAATCTACTGGGAGAAAGGATCCTTCAGGGCGGTACAGAAGCATTTAAACTAGAAAGGAAGGGGGAAAAAAAAAAAAACAGAAGGGAGACTACATCAAAACAAGGGCAACAACTCAGGTAAGACCACTATTAAATGTATTTATCTTAATGCTAGAAGTCTCAGAAACAAAATGTTAGAACTTGAAGCTACTGCACTAACAAGTAACTACGATGTGATAGGTGTTACAGAAACTTGGTTGTCTGAGAGTGATGGAGATCAAATATAATATCAGTGGGTACACACTGTATAGGAAAGACAGGCAGGACAGAAGAGGCGGAGGGGTAGCCATAAGAAATAGCCTTGAAGCCCAGGTGTTAAATCAGGACAAAGAAAACAATGCAGAATCAATATGGGTCAGAATAATGGACACAAATTCAAAGGGCATAATAATAGGAGCATGCTATAGACCGCCAAATTCAGACTGGCTGAGCAAAATAATCTGTTGTACAATGACATTAGAAATGCGGTCCCAAGGAGAAGCCATACTAATGGGGATTTCAACTTCCCTGTATAAAATGGGAAAACCCGATGGGGGGGCACACGGACGAAATTGAAATGGTGGAAATGACAAATGACTGCTTCCTAACAGTCAAGGCACCGACTAGAGGGGAGGCATGCCTTGATTTAGTCTTTTCAAATAATGAAGACAGAATAACTAAAACAGAGGTCAGAGAGCCATTGGCAAACTCAGACCACAACATGGTCTCATTTGAAATATTTTTTAAAACCCCAAAAGTAATGACTAAAGCTAAGGTTTACAATTTTAGAAAAGCAAACTATGAAGGTATGAAACGGAGACTAACAGAAGTAGATTGAGTAAAATAGAGAAAACATCCACAGAAAAAGGGTGGCTGTCTTTTAAAAATGTAGTACTAGAGGCACAAAACAATTACATCCCAAAAGTAGACAAATCTAAATCTAAAACAAAATGGCCAAAATGGTTTAATAGATCAATTAAAAAAAAATATTCAGCGAAAAAAGGCCCTTTACAGAGCGTTTAAAAGGGACCAAAACAAAGCACACAGAAAGAGTACTTGGAACTGCAAACACAAGTCAAAAAGGAAGTTAGAAAGGCCAAGAGAGATAGAAATCAATATTGCTAAGGGGCTAAAACCAATTCCAAAATGTTTTTCCAATATTATAACAGCAAAGAGAACATTCAAAGAGGAGGTTAAATGTCTAAGAGACACAAATGGCAAAATCATAGATGAAGAAAAAAAAAAATAAAATATATTAAATGATTACTTTTCACAGATTTTTACAAAAGGACCGGACAACATGCCCCCATGTCGACCTGTTCCTATCCAGTTTTAAATAACTTTAGCATAACAGAGGCAGAAGTGTTAAAGGGACTAGGAGCTCTTAAAATAAACAAATCCCCTGGGCCGGATGAGATCCTCCCAATAGTACTCAAAGAAATGAAAGAAGTTATTTACAAGCCGCAACCAAGATCATGCAACAGTCTCTTGACACAGGGTTGTACCCAGACTGGAAAATAGCAAACGTAATACCGATCCACAAAAAGGGACAAAAAACTGAACCAGGTAACTACAGACCAATAAGCCTGACTTCTATTATATGTAAACTTATGGAAACTATAATAAGATCCAAAATGGAAAATTACCTATATGGTAACAATATCCTGGGTGACAGCCAGCATGGTTTTAGGAAAGGGAGATCATGTCTAACTAACCTACTTGACTTTTTGAGGATGCAACATTGAAAATGGACAACTGCAAAGCATACGACATGGTCTATTTAGATTTCCAGAAAGCTTTTGACAAAGTCCCCATAAAGATTAATTCTCAAACTGAATGCAGTAGGGATTCAAGGAAATGCATGCACATGGATTAGGGGAGTGGTTAACAGGTAGAAAACAGAAAGTACTGATTAGAGGAGAAACTCTCGAAATGGAGTGAGGTAACCAGTGGTGTACCACAGGGATCAGTATTAGGTCCTCTGCTATTCCTAATCTACATTAATGATTTAGACTCTGATATAGTAAGCAAACTCGTTAAATTTGCAGACGACAAAAAAATAGGAGGAGTGGCCACTGTTGAAGCAGCAAAGGTCATTCAAAATGATCTAGACCGCATTCAAAATTGGGCAGACACATGGCAAATGAAATTTAATAGAGAAAAGTGTAAAGTATTGCATGGGGCAATAAAAATGTTCATTATAAATATCATATGGGAGATAGTGAAATTGAAGAAGGGAACTATGAAAAAGACCTAGGAAATGTTGACTCAGAAATGTCTTCATCTAGACAATGTGGGAAGCTATAAAAAAAAGGCTAACAAGATGCTTGGATATATTGTGAGAAGTGTTGAATTTAAATCAAGGGAAGTAATGTTAAAACTCTACAATGCATTAGTAAGACCTCACCTAGAATATTGTGTTCCCTGGTCACCTCGTTACAAAAAGGATATTGCTGCTCTAGAAAGAGTGCAAAGAAGAGCAACCAGAATTATCCCGGTTTAAAAGGCATGTCGTATGCAGACAGGCTAAAAGAATTGAATCTATTCAGTCTTGAACAAAGAAGACTACATCTGATTCAAACATTCAAAATCCTAAAAGGTATAGACAATGTCAATCCGGGGGACTTCCTTGAAAAAAGAAAAAGGACCAGGGGTCATAAATGGAGATTAGATAAAGGGCATTCAGAACAGAAAATAGGAGGCACTTTTTACACAGAGAATTGTGAGGGTCTGGAACCAACTCCCCAGTAATGTTGTTGAAGCTGACACCCTGGGATCCTTCAAGAAGCTGCTTGATGAGATTCTGGGATCAATAAGCTTAACAACCAAACGAGTGGGCTGAATGGCCTCCTCTCGTTTGTAAACTTTCTTATGTTCTTATGTTCTTACTACCCAGCGTGTGCACGGGGCCCAGCGACCCAGCGGGCCCCAGCTGCTCACCAAATGGTCCCTGGCCCTTCCTGTGCGAAAGAGGGGCCCAACGTCCCAGCGGCACGCCAAACGGTTCCTGGCACCTCCCAGCACGCACACAGGGCCCAGCGAACCCACATGGAGTCACAGCGGCTCTCCAAACGGTCCCAGGCACCTCCGCAGTGCACGGGGGACCAGCAACCCTGCGGCTCGACAAATGGTCCCTGGCACCTCCCCAGCGTGCGCACAGGCACCAGCGACCAGGTGTGGAGTCCCAGCGGGTCGTCAAATGGTCCCTGGCAGGTCCCCAGCACACACACCAGGCCCAGCGACCCCGCGCGGGGTCTTAGCAAATAGCCAAATGGTCCCTGGCACCTCCCAGTGCCACATTCCCAGCACAGAAACGGTCCCTGGCGTCTCCGCAGCACGCACACGAGCTGCAGCGACTTCGTGTGGGGTCCCAGCGACTCGCCAAATGGTCCCTGGCACTTCCCCAGCGCGCGCACGGGCCCCAGAGACCCTGCACAGGGTCCGAGCGGCTCGCTAAGTGGTACCTGGCCCATCCCCAGCACGTGCACGGGACCCAGCGACCCCGCGCGGGGTCCCTGCAACTCGCCAAATGTTTCCTGGTACCTCCCCAGCGCACGCGGGGTCCCAGCGGCTGGTAAATGGTCCTTGGCACCTCCCCAGCACACGCACTAGGCCCAGCAACACCGCACGAGGTCCCAGCGGCACGCCAAACGGTCCCTGACACCTCCCCAACACACGCATGGGGCCCAGCGATCCCGCGCAGGGTCCAACCAGCTATCCAAACTGTCCGTGGCACCTCCCAGCACACGCATCGGGGCCCAGCGACCCTCGCACGGGGTCCAAGCGGCCCCCTGGCCCCTCCCAGCACACGCACGGGACACAGCAATCTCCGCGACCCAGCGGCTCTGCAAATGATCCCTGGCAAATCCCAGTAATGCAGACGAGGTCCTTCCCCAGTCCCAGCGGCACGGCAAACTTTCCCTGGCACCACCCCAGCATGTTCACGGGCCCCAACCACCCCACGCGGGGTCACAGCAGCTCGCCAAACTGTCCCTGGCACCTCCCCAGCACACGCATAGAGCCCAGCGACCCCAAGCGGAATCCCAGCGGCAAAATGATCCCTGGCCCCTCCCAGCATGCGCATGGGGCCCAGTGACCCCGCCAGCAGCTCTGCAAATGGTCCCTGTCACCTACCCAGCACGCGCGCACGGGCCCCAGCAACCCCGGCAGGGTCCCAGCCAATCCCTGGCACTTCCCAGCACGCGGATCGGGCCCAGCGACTCCGCTCGGGGTCCCAGCTGCTGGCAAAACGAAAACCTGGCATCTTCCCAGCACGGTCACCAGCGACCCTAAGCGGTGTCCCAGCGAAGCCAAACGAACCCTCCCCAGCGGCCCCAGCCAAACAATCCCTGGCACACCAGACGGTCCCTGGCACCCTCGCAGCATGCGCGCAGACGGGGCCCGCACACCGCCTTGAGGTCCCAGTGGCATGCCAAACGGTCCCTGGCACCTCACCAGCACGGCTCCCAACCCCGCGCGGGGTCCCAGCCACACCCTGGCACCTCCCCAGTGCACACGAACCCCAGCGACTTCGAAAAGGGTCCACCATGCCAAACTGTCCCTGGCACCTCACCAGCACTCGCTGGGAGGGCCCCAGTCCCAGCATGGGGTCTGAGAGGCTCGCTAAATGGTCCCTGGCCCCTGCACGCACCACGCCCAGCGACTGTCAAATGGCCCCTGGTCCCGCAACAGCGCCCGCCACGGGCCCAGCAGCGGGGGGTCCCAGACACTCGCCAAATGGTTCCTGGTACCTCCACAGCACGCCACAGCAACTGTAAAGGGGTCCCAGCGGGCTCGCCAAATGATCCTTGGCACCTCCCTAGTGAGAGCATCGGGCCCAGAGACCTCTAGCGGGGTCCCAGCAGCTCGAAAATGATCCTTGTCACCTCCCAGCAAGCACATGGGCTCCCAGCAAGGTCCCAGCGGCTTGCCACAGTCCCTGGCACCTCCCAGCGACGGGACCCAGGGTCCCCTAGCGGATAGCCAAATGGTCCCTGGCACCTCCCAGTGCACACATTCACCAGCGAACGGGGTCCCTGGTGTCTCAACCACACGAGCTGCAGCGACTTCGGCGACTTCGCCAAATGGTCCCTGGCACTCCAAGCGGCCAGACGGGGCCCCAGAGACCCTGCACAGGGTCCCCAGCTGCTCGCCCTGGCCCATCCCCAGCACGCGCAGGACCCAGCGACCCCCGGGGTCCCAGCGGCTCGCAAATTGTTCCTGGCCCCTCCCAGCACGCGCCCCAGCGACGACGGTGTCCCAGCAGCTCGTCAAATGGTCCCTGGCCCATCCCCAGCATGCGCACTGTGCCCAGCGATCCCCCGCAGTGTCCAAGCAGCTCGCCAAATGGTCCCTGGCACCTTCCCAGCGCGCGCACAGGGCCCTACAACCCTGTTCGGGGTCCCAGCAGCTCGCCATATGATCCCTGGCACCTCCCCAGCGCACGCACAGGGCCCAGCAACCACGCGCAGGGTTCGAGCGCATCAACAACAGTCCCTGGCACCTCCCCAGCCAGCGCACGGGCCCCTTCGCTGGGACTCCGACTACCGCATGGTGTCCCAGCGGCTCACCAAAATGTCCCTGGCACCACCCCAGAGGGCGCACTGGGACCAGCGACCCCGTGTGGGGTCCCAGCAGGTGGCCAATCGATCCCTGGTACCTCCCCAGCAAGCGCACTGGGCCCAGCGACCCCGCGCATGGTCCCAGCAGCTCGCAAATGGACCCGGAACATCCCCAGCGCACGCACGGGCCCGAGCAACTTCGCACGGGGTCCCAGCGGCACACCATATGGTCCATGGACCCTCCCCAGCGAGCATACGGGGCCCAGCGACGCCAGACGGGGTCCCAGCGGGTCGCCAAACGATCCCTGGTACCTCCCCAGCGCACGCACTGGGCCCAGCAACACCGCACGAGGTCCCAGCGGCACGCCAAACGGTCCCTGACAACTTCCCAACACGTGCACAGGCCCCAGCAATCCCGCACAGGGTCCAACCAGCTATCCAAACTGTCCCTGGCACCTCCCCAGCACACGCACGGGGCCCAGCGACCCCGCACGGGGTCCAAGCGGCTTGCCAAATAATCCCTGGCCCCTCCCCAGCACGCGCACGGGACACAGCAATCTCCGCGCGGGGACCCAGCAGCTCTGCAAATGGTCCCTGGCAAATACCCAGTACGTGCACAGGTCCCAGCGACCCCACGCGGGGTCCCAGCGGCACGGCAAACTTTCCCTGGCACCACCCCAGCATGTTCACGGGCCCCAACCACCCCACGCGGGGTCACAGCAGCTCACCAAACTGTCCCTGGCACCTCCCCAGGACACACGCATAGGGCCCAGCGACCCCAAGCGGAATCCAAGCGGCACGCCAAATGATCCCTGGCCCCTCCCCAGCATGCGCACGGGGCCCAGTGACCCCGCGCGGGGTTCCAGCAGCTCTGCAAATGGTCTCTGTCACCTACCCAGCACGCGCACGGGCCCCTGCAACCCCGGGCAGGGTCCCAGCGGCTCGCCAAACGGTCCCTGGCACTTCCCCAGCACGCGCACGGGGCCCAGCGACTCCGCTCGGGGTCCCAGCTGCTGGCAAAATGAAACCTGGCATCTTCCCAGCGCACGTACGGTCACCAGCGACCCTAAGCGGTGTCCCAGCGGCAAGCCAAATGATCCCTGGCACCTCACCAGCATGCACATGGGCCCCAGCGACCACGCCCTGGATCCGAGCGGCACACCAGACGGTCCCTGGCACCTAAGCAGCATGCGCACGGGGCCCAGCAACACCGCGCGAGGTCCCAGTGGCATGCCAAACTGTCCCTGGCACCTCCCCAGCACACGCACGGGGCCCAGCGACCCCGCACGGGGTCCAAGCGGCTTGCCAAATAATCCCTGGCCCCTCCCCAGCACGCGCACAGGACACAGCAATCTCCGCGCGAGGACCAAGCGGCTCTGCAAATGGTCCCTGGCAAATACCCAGTACGTGCATGGGTCCCAGCGACCCCACGCGGGGTCCCAGCGGCACGGCAAACTTTCCCTGGCACCACCCCAGCATGTTCACGGGCCCCAACCACCCCACGCGGGGTCACAGCAGCTCACCAAACTGTCCCTGGCACCTCACCAGCACTCGCTGGGGCCCCAGTGACCCCGCATGGGGTCTGATAGGCTCGCTAAATGGTCCCTGGCCCCTCCCCAGCACGTGCACCATGCCCAGCGACTCGTCAAATGGCCCCTGGCCCCGCAACAGCGCGTGCACGGGGCCCAGCGACCCCGCGCGGGGTCCCAGACACTCGCCAAATGGTTCCTGGTACCTCCCCAGCGCACGCACCTGGCCCAGTGACCCCGTGTGGGATAAGAATGGCTCACCAAATGGTCCCTGTCACCTCCCCAGCGCGCACACATCCCCCAGCGACTTCGCCTGGGGTCCCAGTGGCTCGCAAATACTCATTGGCACATCCCCAGCACGCACACGGGAACCAGAAACTTCGCGCGGTGTCCCAGCTGCTTGCAAAATGATTCCTGGCCCCTCCCTAGTGCCCTCACGGAGCCCTGCGACTTCGCGCGGGGTCCCAGTGGCTAGCCAAATGGTCCCTGGTACCTCCTCAGTGCGCAATCGGGCCCCAGCGACCCCGCACAGGGTCCCAGTTGCTCGTCAAATAGTCCCTGGTGCCTCACCAGCACACGCACACGGGCCCCAGCTACCAGGCGTGGAGTCCCAGCGGCTCCCCAAATGGCCCCTTGCACCTCCCCAGTCCCTGGCCCCTCCCCAGCGCGCGCACGGGCCCCAGCGACCTCGCGCAGGGTCCCAGAGGCTCGCCAAATGGTCCCTGGCACATCCCCAGCCCGCGCACAGGCCCAAGTGACTTTGCACGGGGTCCCAACAGCTTGCAAAATGGTCCCTGGCACCTCACCAGCGCGCACATTGGCCACAGCTATCAGGTATGGAGTCCCAGCGGCTCGCCAAATGGTCCCTGGCCCCTAAACAGAGAGCGCACGGGGCACAGCGACCACACGTGGGGTCCAAGAGACTCTCAAAATGGTCCCTAGTACCTCCCCAGCGCACGCTCTGGGCCCAGCGACCCCACGTGGAGTCCCAGCGACTACCAAAATGGTCCCTGGCACCTCCCCAGTGCACGCATGGGGCCCAGCGACCCAGCACGGGGTCTCAGCTGCTCGCCAAATTGTCCCTGGCACTTCACCAGCGCGGGCACGGGCCCCACCAACTTCGGACGGGGCCTCAGCGGCTCGCCAAATAGTCCCTGGCCCCTCCACAGTGCACGCTCGGGCCCCAGCAACCCTGCACAGAGTCCCAGCGGCTTGCCAAATGGTCGCTGGCCCCTCCCTAGCACGCATGGTGCCCAGTGACTTCGTGCGGGGTCCCAGCGGCTCTCAAATGGTCAATGGCCCCTCACCAGCACGCGCACGTGGCCCAGCGACTTTGCACGGTGTCCCAGCTGATCGCCAAATGGTCCTTGGCCCATCTCCAGCACCCCGCACGGGGTCCCAGCGGTTCGCCAAATGGTCTCTGGCACCTTCCCAGCACGTCCACTGGGTCCAGCGACCTCGCACGGGGTCCAAGCGGATCTCCAAATGGTCCCTGGCACATCCCCAGCATGCACTGCCCCCAGAGACCCCGCGCGGGGTCCCAGCAGCTCGCAAATGGTTCCTGGCTCATCCCCAGCATGCGCACAGGCCCCAGCGACTTCGCGTGAAGTCCCAGCGGCTTGCCAAACGGTCCCTGGCATCTCCCCAGCAAATGCACGGGCCCCACCGACCCAGCTCGAAGTACCATCTGCTCGCCAAACGGTCCCTGGCACCTCCCCAGCACGCAGCACTGAGCCAGCGACCCCGCGTCGGGTCCCAGCCGCTCACCAAATGGTCCCTGGCACCTCCCCAGCATGCGCACTGTGCCCAGCAACCCCACGCCGGGAAACAGCAGCACGCCAAACGGTCCCTGGCACCTCCCCAGCATGCAGTGTCCCAGCGACTCGTCAAACGGTCCCTGGAACTTCCCCAGCGTGCGCACGGGGCCAAGCGACCCCGCGCGAGGTCCCAGCGGCTCGCCAAATGGTCCCTGGCACCTCGCTCATGCACGCACGGGCCCCAGAGACTCCGCGCAGGGTCCGAGCTGCTCAACAAATGGTCCCTGGCACCTCCCCAGTGCACACACTGG
This sequence comes from Huso huso, assembly GCA_036884735.1. Lineage (NCBI taxonomy): Eukaryota > Metazoa > Chordata > Actinopteri > Acipenseriformes > Acipenseridae > Huso > Huso huso. The sequence goes on along the minus strand of CM072712.1, from coordinate 6,432,493 downwards.
GCCCAGCGACCGCACGCGGGATACGAGTGGCTCGCCAAATATTCCCTGTCACCTCCCCAGAACGCGCATGTGCCCCAGAGTCCTACCGTGGGGTCCGAGCGGCTAGCCGAATGGTCCTTAGCCCCTCCCTAGTGCTCGCACGGGGAAGGGGACCCTGCGCGGGGTCCCAGCGGCTTGCCAAACGGTCCCTGGCACCACCCCAGCATGCGGCCTGGGCTCGGCGACCCCGCTCGGGGTCCCAGCGGCACGCCAAATGGTCCCTGGCGCCTCCCCAGCACGCGCACGGGGCCCAGCGACCCCACTCGTGGGCCCAGCGGCTCACCAAATGGTTCCTGGCCCCTCCGCAGCGCGTGCACGGGGCCCAGCGACCCCTCGCAGCATCCCAGCGACTCGCCAAATGGTCCCTGACACCTCCCCAGCACGCGCACGGTCCCCAGAGACCCTGCGCAATGTCCGAGCAGCTTGCCAAATGATCCCTGGCACCTCCCCAACACGCGCACGGAAAAGCGACCCATCGCGGGGTCCCAGCAGCTCACCAAACTCGGAGCAGCTGATTCAAATCCCGCGGCGTTCTGGGACACGGGGGAGGAGCAGAGCACGCAGCACAAACACAAACGAACAAAAGGCAGGCAGTCTTCCAAGCGACAGCGTGTGGAAGCGACATCGTGGGAGAAGTACGAGTGGACAAGTACAGCGCAGTTAGAAGCAGTTTGAAAGCAGGTTGACAGCTGCAGAAGCTACACTAAACAAAAAATGGTCTTCAAGCCAGTAATCTGTGACAACTGCATGATGTGGGAAATCCGAGAAAACCCAACAGAGCTCAACCAAGTTTGTGTAAAGTGCCGCACCATCCAGGACTTGCTTCAGCGATTAAGCCTGCTAGAAAAGGAGATGGAGGAAATGAGACAGCAACAGGAGCTTGAGGAGCTGACACACCCACAATTCATGGAAGTCTGCACCCCTAGCAGACTGAAAGCCACCAGGAGATGGAAGAGAGTCGAAACAGCTGGGTTCAGATAGGCAGAAGCAGGGAAAAAAGAAACTTCACAAACACAACCACCAGAAATCCAGACATCCAACACATTTGAGCCACTTCAACATTTAGATGACCAAAACCAACATCAAGAGAATGAAAGAAACAACACCCAGGACCCTATAAACAGTGCTGACCAGCCAGCAAAAAGAAGGAGGTCATGATTGTTGGGGACTCCATACTGAGAAACACAGCAAGTTCAGTTCGCAGTTTGGACCCCTTACTACAACAGTGTGCTGCCTTCCAGGAGCCTCTGTCAAGCACATCACTGAGAACGTGGACAGGCTCCTAGAACGAACAGGAGATGACCCGGTAGTAGTCGTCCACATTGGTACAAACAACATTGGAAGAGACAGGCCAAGATCCCTGCAAAACAAATTCAGAGAGCTAGGAAGGAAATTAAAAGACAAGACCAAAACTGTGGTATTTTCTGGGATACTGCCGGCGCCTTGCAAAGGACCATATGGACAGCTGGAAATACAAAATCAAAATGCATGGCTGAAATCATGGTGCACACAGGAAGGCTTCACCTTTCTTGAACATTGGAGCACTTTCTACAACAAGGACTATCTATACAGGTGGGACGGACTGCACTTAAACAGAAAGGGAACCAATCTACTGGAGAAAGGATCCTTCAGGCGGTCCAGAAGCATTTAAACTAGAAAGGAAGGGGGAGAAAACAAAAAAACAGAAGGGAGACTACATCAAAACAAGGGCAACAACTCAGGTAAGACCACTATTAAATGTATTTATCTTAATGCTAGAAGTCTCAGAAACAAAATGTTAGAACTTGAAGCTACTGCACTAACAAGTAACTACGATGTGATAGGTGTTACAGAAACTTGGTTGTCTGAGAGTGATGGAGACGAATATAATATTAGTGGGTACACACTATATAGGAAAGACAGGCAGGACAGAAGAGGCAGAGGGGTAGCGCTATACATAAGAAATAGTCTTGAAGCCCAGGTGTTAAATCAGGACAAAGAAAACAATGCAGAATCAATATGGGTCAGAATAATGGACACAAATTCAAAGGGCATAATAATAGGAGCATGCTATAGACCGCCAAATTCAGACGCTGAGCAAAATAATCTGTTGTACAATGACATTAGAAATGCGTGTAGAAAAGGAGAAGCCATACTAATGGGGATTTCAACTTCCCCATATAAAATGGGAAAACCCAATGGGGGCACGACGGACGAAATTGAAATGGTGGAAATGACAAATGACTGCTTCCTAACGCAATTTGTCAAGGCACCGACTAGAGGGGAGGCATGCCTTGATTTAGTCTTTTCAAATAATGAAGACAGAATAACTAAAACAGAGGTCAGAGAGCTATTGGCAAACTCAGACCACAACATGGTCTCATTTGAAATATTTTTAAAACCCCAAAAGTAATGACTAAAGCTAAGGTTTACAATTTTAGAAAAGCAAACTATGAAGGTATGAAACAGAGACTAACAGAAGTAGATTGAGAAAAGAGAAAACATCCACAGAAAAAGGGTGGCTGTTTTTTAAAAAGTAGTACTAGAGGCACAAAACAATTACATCCCAAAAGTAGACAAATCGAAATCTAAAACAAAATGGCCAAAATGGTTTAATAGATCAATTAAAAAAAATATTCAGCGAAAAAAGGCACTTTACAGAGCGTTTAAAAGGGACCAAAACAAAGCACACAGAAAGAGTACTTGGAACTGCAAACACAAGTCAAAAAGGAAGTTAGAAAGGCCAAGAGAGAGATAGAAATCAATATTGCTAAGGGGGCTAAAACCAATTCCAAAATGTTTTTCCAATATTATAACAGCAAGAGAACATTCAAAGAGGAGGTTAAATGTCTAAGAGACACAAATGGCAAAATCATAGATGAAGAAAAAAAGTAGCAAATATATTAAATGATTACTTTTCACAGGTTTTTACAAAGGAGGACACGGACAACATGCCCCACATGTCGACCTGTTCCTATCCAGTTTTAAATAACTTTAGCATAACAGAGGCAGAAGTGTTAAAGGGACTAGGAGCTCTTAAAATAAACAAATCCCCTGGGCCGGATGAGATCCTCCCAATAGTACTCAAAGAAATGAAAGAAGTTATTTACAAGCCGCTAACCAAGATCATGCAACAGTCTCTTGACACAGGGGTTGTAATCGACAGACTGGAAAATAGCAAACGTAATACCGATCCACAAAAAGGAGACAAAACTGAACCAGGTAACTACAGACCAATAAGCCTGACTTCTATTATATGTAAACTTATGGAAACTATAATAAGATCCAAAATGGAAAATTACCTATATGGTAACAATATCCTGGGAGACAGCCAGCATGGTTTTAGGAAAGGAGATCATGTCTAACTAACCTACTTGACTTTTTTGAGGATGCAACATTGAAAATGGACAACTGCAAAGCATACGACATGGTCTATTTAGATTTCCAGAAAGCTTTTGACAAAGTCCCGCATAAAAGATTAATTCTCAAACTGAACACAGTAGGGATTCAAGGAAATGCATGCACATGGATTAGGGAGTGGTTAACATGTAGAAAACAGAAAGTACTGATTAGAGGAGAAACCTCGAAATGGAGTGAGGTAACCAGTGGTGTACCACAGGGATCAGTATTAGGTCCTCTGCTATTCCTAATCTACATTAATGATTTAGACTCTGATATAGTAAGCAAACTCGTTAAATTTGCAGACGACACAAAAATAGGAGGAGTGGCAGACACTGTTGAAGCAGCAAAGGTCATTCAAAATGATCTAGACCGCATTCAAAATTGGGCAGACACATGGCAAATGAAATTTAATAGAGAAAAGTATAAAGTATTGCATGCGGGCAATAAAAACGTTCATTATAAATATCATATGGGAGATAGTGAAATTGAAGAAGGAAACTATGAAAAAAAGACCTAGGAGTTTATGTTGACTCAGAAATGTCTTCATCTAGACAATGGGGGAAACTATAAAAAGGCTAACAAGATGCTTGGATATATTGTGAGAAGTGTTGAATTTAAATCAAGGGAAGTAATGTTAAAACTCTACAATGCATTAGTAAGACCTCACCTAGAATATTGTGTTCAGTTCTGGTCACCTCGTTACAAAAAGGATATTGCTGCTCTAGAAAGAGTGCAAAGAAGAGCAACCAGAATTATCCCGGTTTAAAAAGGCATGTCGTATGCAGACAGGCTAAAAGAATTGAATCTATTCAGTCTTGAACAAAGAAGACTACGCGGCGATCTGATTCAAACATTCAAAAATCCTAAAAGGTATAGACAATGTCAACCCGGGGACTTCTTTGACTTGAAAAAAAAAAAGGACCAGGGGTCATAAATGGAGATTAGATAAAGGGGCATTCAGAACAGAAAATAGGAGGCACTTTTTTACACAGAGAATTGTGAGGGTCTTGAACCAACTCCCCAGTAATGTTGTTGAAGCTGACACCCTGGGATCCTTCAAGAAGCTGCTTGATGAGATTCTGGGTTCAATAAGCTACTAACAACCAAACGAGCAAGATGGGCTGAATGGCCTCCTCTCGTTTGTAAACTTTCTTATGTTCTTATGTTCAAACGATCCCTGGTACCTCCCCAGCAAGTGCACTGGTCCCAGAGACCCCGCGCGGGGTCCCAGCAGCTCGCAAATGGTTCCTGGCTCATCCCCAGCACGCGCACGGGGCCCAGCGACCACGCGTGGGGTCCCAGCGGCACGCCAAACTGTCCCTGTCACCTTCCCAGCACACGCACGGTGCCAGCAACCCCTCGCGAGATCCCAGCAGCTCGCCAAACGGTCCCTGGCACCTCCCCATCACGTGCATGGGGCCCAGCCACCCCGCGCGGGATTCCAGCTGCTCCCCAGACGGTCCATGGCACCTCCCCAGCGGGCACACATGCACCGGCGACAGCACGCCGGGTCCCAATGGCTCGCCAAACCGACCCTGGCGCCTGCCAAGTGCGTGCACAGGTCCCAGCGACCCCGCACGGGGGTGCCAGCTGCTCGCCGAATGTTTCCTGGCACTTCCCGAGCGCACGCACAGGCCCCAAAAATCCCATGCGGGGTCCCTGCGGCTCAGTTAAATAGTCCCTGGTACCTCCCCAGCATGCACACTGGTCCCAGCGACCCCGCAAGATGTCCCAGAGGCACGCCAAACGGTACCTGGCAACTCCCCAGCACTCGCACGGGGCCCAGCGATCCCGCGCGGGGTCGCAGCAGCTCGCTAAACGGTCCCTGGCACCTCTGCAGCGCGCGCACGGGCCCCAGCGACCCAGCATGGGGTCCCAGCGGCTCATCAAACTATCCCGAGTACTTCCCAGTGCACGCATCGAGCCCAGCGACCCCACAGCGGGGTCTCAGGGGCTCGACAAATGGTCCCTGGCAATGGACTTCCCCAGCGGTCGCACTGGGCCCATCGACTTTTGACAAAGTCCGTGTCCCAGCTGCTCGACAAATGGTTCCAAGCACCTCCCTAAGTAGAAAACAGGGGTCAGCGACCCCGCGGGGTCCCAGCGTTTACCGCCAAATGGTCCCTGGTACCTCCCCAGAGCGTGCACGGGGCCTAGCGACCCCGCAGGTGGTCCCAGCACGCGCATGGGCCCCAGCGACTTCGCAACGGAGTCCCAGATGCTCACCAATGGTCCCTGGCACATCCCCAGCCAGCGCACAAGCCCAAGCGAATTCATGCAGGGTCCCAGCGGCTCGCCAAATGGTCCCTGGCACCTCCCCAGCGCACACACAGGGTCCAGCGACCCCGCGCGGGGTCCCAACGGCTTGCTAAATGGTCCCTGGCACCTCCCCAGCGAGCACACGGGTCCCAGCTACCAGGTATGGAGTCCCAGCGGCTAACAAATGGTCACTTGCCCGTCCCCAGCGTGCGCACAGGGCCCAGCGACCCTGTGTGGGGTTCCAACGTCTCGCCAAATGGTCCCAAGCAACTCCCCTGCGCGTACACGGGCCCAAGCAACCCTGCACGAGGTCCCAGCTGCTCGTCAAATGGTCCCAGCGGATTGGCAAATGGTCCCTAACACCTCCCCAGCGTGCACACGGGCCCCAGCTACAAGGCCTGGAATCCGAGCGACTCGACAAATGGTCCCTGGCACCTCCCCAGTGCGCGCTCCGGCCCCAGCGGCTTGCAAAATGGTTCCTGGCCCCTCCCCTGTGCGCGCACGGGCCCAGCGACCTCGCGCAGGGTCCCAGAGGCTAGCCAAATGGTCCCCGGCACATCCCCAGCGCCAGCAAGACAGGCCCAAGCGCCCTCGCCCTGGGGTACCAGCGGGGGCCTCCAAATGATACCTAGCTCCTCCCCATGGCTTTACACGGGCCCAAGCGACCCTGCACGAGGTCCCAGCTGCTCGTCAAATGGTCCCAGCGGCTCGGCAAATGGTCCCTAGCACCTCCCCAGCGTGCACACGGGCCCCAGCTACAAGGCGAGAACCCCAGCGACTCGACAAATGGTCCCTGGCACCTCCCAGTCGTGCTCCAGCCCCAGCGACTTCGCCGGGGTCCCAGCGGCTTGCAAAATGGTTCCTGGCCCCTCCCCAGTGTGCCCTCACGGGCCCTGCAACCGTGCAGGGTCCCAGCAGCTCGCCAAATGGTCCCTGGCACCTCCCCTGCACGCACACGGGCCCCAGCTACCAGGTGTGGAGTCCCAGCAGCTCCCCAAATGGCCCCTGGCACGTCCCCAGCGCGTGCACGGGGCCCAGCGACCTCGCGCGGTGTCCCAGCGGCTCGCCTGATGGTACCTGGCACCTCCACAGTGCGCCCGGCCCCAGCTAATCCCCCAAGACAGGGTACCAGTTGGTCGTCAAATGGTCCCTGCCGCATCACCAGCACGCGCACTTTCACCAACGACCCCGTGTGGGGTTCCAACGTCTCGCCAAATGGTCCCAAGCAACTCCCCTGCGCGCGCACAGGCCCAAGCGTCTTCGCACGGGGTACCAGCGGCTCTCCAAATGGTACCTAGCTCCTCCCCCAGAGCGCACACGGGCCCAAGCGACCCTGCACGAGGTCCCAGCTGCTCGTCAAATGGTCCCAGCGGCTCGGCAAATGGTCAATAGCACATCCCCAGCGTGCACCGAGCCCCAGCTACCAGGCATGGAATCCAGCGACTCGACAAATGGTCCTGGCACCTCCCAGTGCGTGCTCGGCCCCAACCCGCACAGGGTTCCACTTGCACGTCCCCTGGCGCCTCACCAGCACCCGCACTTTCCCAGGGACCCAGTGCGGTGTCCCAACAGCTCGCAAAATGGTCCCTAGCTCCTCCCAGTGCGCTCCGGCCCCAGCGGCTTGCAAATGGTCCTGGCCCTCCCCTGGTCCATCCAAGACGGGCCCAGCGACTGCGGGGTCCCAGAGGCTAGCCAAATGGTGGCATCCCCAGGCTCACACAGGCCCCAAATGGTCCAAATGATACCTCCCCAGGCGACCCAGACCCTGCACGAGGTCCCAGCTGTCCCAAATGGTCCCAGCGGCTCGGCAAATGGTCCCTAGCACCTCCCAGCGTGCACACGGGCCCCAGCTACAAGGCGAACCCAGCGACTCGACAAATGGTCCCTGGCACCTCCCAGTGTGCTCCAGCCCCAGCGACTTCGTGCAGGGGTCCCAGCGGCTTGCAAAATGGTTCCTGGCCCCTCCCTAGTGCCACGGGCCCCTGCAACTTGCACCCAGGTCAAATGGTCCCTGGCACCTCCCCTGCAGCACACGGGCCCCAGCTACCAGGTGTGGAGTCCCAGAAATGGCAGGGGTGTCCCAGCTGCTACGCTCCCATGGTAAACCTCCACTGTCCCCAGCTGGCTCAGGGTCCCAGTTGGTCGCCAAATGGTCCCTGCCGCATCACCAGGCCCAGCCAACGTCTCCCAATGGTCCCAAGAACTCCCCTGGGTCCAAGACAGGCCCAAGCGCCTTCGGCGCTGGTCCCTCCAAATGGTACCACCCCAGAGCGCACACGGGCACCAGAGAGGTCCCAGCTGCTCTCAAATGGTCCCAGACCTCGGCAAATGGTCCCCCCAGCGCACCACGAGCCCCAGCTGGCAAATCCGAGGTTCCAAATGGTCCCTGGCACCTCCCAGTGCGTGCTCGGGCCCCAGCGACCCCAAGACAGGGTTCCACTTGCACCCCTGGCGCCTCACCAGCACCCGTGACTTTCCCCAGGGACCCAGTGCGGTCCCAACAGCTCGCAAAATGGTCCCTAGTCCTCCCTAGGGCCCAATGACTTGTGCAAGGGTCCCAGTGGCTCACAAATTGACCCTGGTCCATCCCAGCATGACAGGGGCCCAGAAACAGCAGTGTCCCAGCGGCAAAATGGTCCCCCAAGCGCCACACAGGGCCCAGCGACCCTGCGTGGGGTCCAAGGGCGCACAAAATGGTCCCTGGCACCACCCCAGAGCGCACACACGGCACCAGAGACTTGGTATGGTCCCAGCGGCTTGCAAAATGGTTCCTGGCCCCTCCCTAGTGCCCTCACGGGGCCCAGCGACTTGTGCAGGGTCCCAGCAGCTCGCCAAATGGTCCTTGCCCCTCCCATGGTGTGCATGGGGCACATCGACCCCCTCCCAGCAGCTTCGCCAAATGGTCCCTGGCCGCTCCCAGGACCACACAGGCCCCAGTGACATCACGCAGGGTCCCAGAGGCTCGTCAAATGGTCCCTGGCACATCACCAGCCAGCGCACAGGCCCAAGTGACTTGGCGCGGGGTCCAAGCAAAATGGTCCCTGGCACCTCCCCAGCGCGCACACAGGGCCCAGCGACCAGGTATGGAGTCCCAGTGGCTCCCCAAAGGTCCCTGGCACCTCCTCATCGCAAACACTGGTCAGCGACTTTGCGCGGGGTCCCAGCGACTTGCCAAATGGTCCCTGGCACCTCCCCACGACGCGGACAGACCCCAGCAACTTCGCGTGGGGTCCAAGCGACTCGCAAAATGGTCCCTAGTACCTCCGCAGCGCACACTCTGGGCCCAGCCTCTCTGGCCCCTCCCTAGTGCCCTCACAGAGCCCTGCGACTTCGCGCGGGGACCCAGCGGCTAGCCAAATGGTCCCTTGACCATCCCCATGGTGCGCACGTGGCACAGAGACGCCTTGCGGGGTCCCAGCGGCTCGCCAAATGGTCCCTGGCACCTCCACAGCGCGCGCACGGGGCCCAGCGACACCGTGCGGGTTCCAAGCGGCTCGCCAAATGGTCCCTGGCACATCCCCAGCGCGCACACGTGCCCCAGCTACCAGGCATGGAGTCCCAGCGGCTCCCAAATGGCCCTTGGCACCTCCCCAGCGCATTTAATGGCCCAGCGACCTCGCGTAGGGTCCCAGCGGCTCGCCAAATTGTCCCTAGCGCCTCCCCAGTACCCGCTCGGGCCCCAGCAACTACATGCGTGGTCCCAGTAGCTCGCAAATGGTCTCTGGCCCCTCTCAAACGCGCGCACGGGTCCCAGCGACTTAGCACGGTGTCCCAGCGGCTCGCCAAATTGTCCGTGGCCCATGCCCCGCGGGGTCCCAGTGGCTCGCCAAATTGTCCCTGGTGCCACAACAATGCACGCTCGGGCCCCAGCAACCACGCACAGGGTCCCAGTTGCTCGTCAAATGGTCCCTGGCGCCTCACCAGCACGCGCACTTTCACCAGCGACCCCGTGCGGGGTCCCAGCGGCACGCCAAATAGTCCCTGCTCCATCCCAGCACGCCCACAGGGCCCAGCAACCCCGCGCGTGGGCCCCGGAGCTCGCAAATGGTCCCTCACACATCCCCAGTACGCGCAAGGGCCCCAGCGACTTAGCGTGGGGTCACAGAGGCTCGCAAATAGTCCTTGGCACATACCCAGCATGCGCACGGGCCCAAGCGACTTCACTCAGGGTCCCAGCGGCTCGCCATATGGTCCCTGGCACCTCCCCAGAGCGCACACAGGGCCCAGCGACCCCGCGCAGGTTCCCTACGCCTTGCTAAATGGTCCACGGCACCTCCCCAGCACGCATACGGGCCCCAGCTACCAGGTATGGAGTCCCAGCGGCTCCCCAAAAGATCCCTGGCACCTCCTCATCGCGCGCACTGGTCAGCGACTTAGCACGGTGTCCCAGCGGCTCGCCAAATGGTCCGTGGGCCCATCCCCAGCACGGCCAAGACGGGCCCAGCGACCCCCGCTGGGTCCCAGCGGCTCGCCAAATGGTCCCTGGTACCTCCCCCGCACGCACACGGGCCCCAGCTACCAGGCGTGGAGTCCCAGCGGTTCCCCAAATGGCCCCTGGCACCCCCCAGCCCGCCGCATCGGTCCCATTGACCCCATTAGGGGTCCCAGCGGCTCAGGCCAAATGGTCCCTGTCACCTCCCCAGCCCTGCCGCATGGGGCCCAGCGACCCGGGAGGGGTCCCAGCGTCTTGCTAAAATAATCCATGGCACGTGCACAGCGTGCGCACGGGCCCCAGCGACATCGTGTGGGGTCCCAGCGGCTCGCCAAATGGTACCTGGCTCCTCCCCAGTGCGCGCACGGGGCCCAGCGATCCCGCGCGGGGTCCCCAGCGACTCGCCAAATGATCCCTGGCACCTCACCAGGACGTGCACGGGTCCCAGTGACCACGCGCAGGGTCCCAGAGGCTCGACAATTGGTCCTCGGCACATCCCCAGAGTGCGACAGGCCCAAGCGACGCCGCATCGGGTCCCAGCAGGTCGCCAAATGGTACCTGGCCCCCTCCAAGCAGCGCAGGCACGGGCCCAGCGACCTGCGGCATCCCAGTGACTCGCCAAATGGTCCCTGACACCTCCCCAGCATGCGCACAGTCCCCAGAGACCCTGCGCAATGTCTGAGCAGCTCGCCAAATAGTCCCTGGCGCCTCAGCAGCACGCGCACTTTCCCCAGCGACCTCGCTCGGGGTCCCAGCAACTCGCAAATGGTCCCTGTCACCTCCCCAGCGCGCTGATTGGCCCCAGAGACCCCGCACGGGGTCTCAGATGCTTGCCAAATGGTCCCTTGCATCTCCCCAGCACAAGCACGGGGCCCAGCGACCCCGCGCAGGGTCTCAGAGGCTCGCCAAACCGTCCCAGGCATCTCCCCAGCATGCACACTGGCCCCAGTGACGCTGCGCGGGGTCCCAGCAGCTCACCAAATATTCCTTAGCACCCCCCGTGCGAGCACGGGACCCAGTGACCGCGTGCGGGGTCCAAGCTACTCGCCAAATGGTCCCTGGCACATCCCCAGCATGCACTGCCCCCAGAGACCTCTCGCGTGGTCCGAGCAGCACGTCAAACGGTTCCTGGCACCTCCCCAGCACGCGCACGGGGCCCAGCAACCCCAATGCGGGGTTCGAGCAGCTCACCAAATGGACCCTGGCCCCTCCCCAACGACACGTACGGGTCCAGCGACCCCGCAGGGGTTCCCAGCAGCTCAGCAAAACGGTCCAAGCCATCTCCCCAGCGAACACACGGCCCCCAGCGACATCACGCGGTCCGAGCGCCTGCCAAATGGTCCCTGACACCTCCCCAGTGCTCCTGGCCTAGTGACAATCCGGGGTCCGACAGCTCACTATATGGTCCCTGGCACGCCCCCAGGACACCACAGGGCCCCAGCGATCCCCACGCGGGGTCCCAGCGGTTCGCAAAATGGTCCCTGGTCCCTCCCCAGCACGCACGCCAGAGACATCACGGCCCAGCGACCCCTGGCACATCAACAGCGCGGGACGCCAGCGGCACGCCAAACGGTCCCTGGCACCTCCCCAGCACGCACACAGGGCCCATCGACCTAGCACCTCCCAGCACGCACAGGTCCCAGCGGCTCGCCAAATGGTCCTTGGAACCTCCCAGCGCACTCACGGGCCCCAGACACCCTCGATGGGTCCGAGCGGCTCGCTAATGGTCCCTGGTCACTCCCCAGCATGCACGGCCACCATAGACCTCACGCGGGTCCCAGCGGCACACCAAACGGTTCCTGGCACCTCCCCAGCGCAAGCACTGGGCCCAGCGACCCATGGGGGTCCCAGAGGCTCGCCAGATGGTCCCTGGCACATCCCGAACATGCGCATTGGCCCCAGTGACACCGCGCGGGATCCCAGCAGCTCGCCAAATAGTCCCTGGCACCTCCCAGCACGCCGCACTAGGTCCAGCGACCCCTGCCAGCGGGGTCCCAGCGGCACGCAGACGCATCCCTGGCACCTCCCAACATGCGACTGGGCCCAGCGACCCCACTCGTGGGCCCAGCGGCTCACCAAATGGTTCCTGGCCCCTCCGCAGCGCGTGCATGGGGCCCAGCGACCCCTCGCGGCATCCCAGCGACTCGCCAAATGGTCCCTGACACCTCCCAGCACGCCAAGACGGTCCCCAGAGACCCTGCGCAATGTCCGAGCAGCTTGCCAAATGGTCCCTGGCACCTCCCAAGACGTGCGGAAAAAGCGACCCATCGGGGGTCCCAGCAGCTCACCCTGGCACCTCTGCAGCGCACGCACGGGCCCCAGCGACCCGGCATGGGGTCCCGGCTGATCGCCAAATATTAACTGGCACCACACCAGCATGCGCACGGGCGCTAGCGACCCCATGCGGGTCTCAGCAGCTCGCAAATGGTCCCTGGCACTTCCCCAGCGGTCGCACTGGGCCCATCGACTTCGCGCGGTGTCCCAGTTGCTCACCAAATGGTCCCTGGCCCCTCCCCAGAGCGCGCACGGGCCCCAGCGACCCAGCGCTGGGTCCCAGTGTCTCGCAAATGATACCTGGCATATACCCAGCGTGAGCACACACCCCAGAGACTTCGCGTGGGGTCCCAGTGGCTCGCCAAACGGTCCCTGGCACCTCCCCGGCGCTCACACTGGGCCCACCGACCGCACGCGGTGTCCCAGCTGCTCGACAAATGGTCCCAAGCACCTCCCTAGCGCGCATGGGCGCCAGCGACTGTGTGCGGGTTCCGAGCGGCTCGCCAAATGATCCCTGGCACATCCCCAGCATGCACTGCCCCCAGAGACCTCTCGCGTGGTCCGAGCAGCACGCCAAACGGTTCCTGGCACCTCCCCAGCACGCGCACGGGGCCCAGCAACCCCAATGCGGGGTTCGAGCAGCTCGCCAAATGGTCCCTGGCCCCCCCAACGTGGGTACGGGGTCCAGCGACCCCGCGTGGGTTCCCAGCAACTCAGCAAACGGTCCAAGCCATCTCCCCAGCGAACACACGGTCTCCAGCGACCTCGCGCATGGTCCGAGCGGCTCGCCAAATGGTCCCTGACACCTCCCCAGTGCGCGCACGGGGCCTAGTGACAATGTCCGGGGTCCGAGCAGCTCACTATATGGTCCCTGGCACGTCCCCAGGACACGCACAGACCCCAGCGATCCCGCGCGGGGTCCCAGCGGTTCGCAAAACAGTCCCTGGTTCCTCCCCAGCACGCACGGCCCCCAGAGACATCACGCGGGATCGTTGCGGCTCGAAAATACTCCCTGGCACATCAACAGCACGCACGGCCCCCATGGACGTCACGCGGGGTCCGAGCGGGTCACGAAATGGTCCCTGGTCCCTCCCCAGCACGCGCACGGGGCCCAGCGACCCCGCGCAGGGTACCAGCGGCACGCCAAACGGTCCCTGGCACCTCCCCAGCACGCACACAGGGCCCATCGACCCAGCGCGGGTCCCAGCGGCTCGCCAAATGGTCCTTGGAACCTCCCCAGCGCACTCACGGGCCCCAGACACCCCTCGATGGGTCCAAGCGGCTCGCTAATGGTCCCTGGTCACTCCCCAGCATGCACGGCCACCATAGACCTCACGCGGGTCCCAGAGGCTCGCCAGATGGTCCCTGGCACATCCCGAACATGCGCATGGGCCCCAGTGACACCGCGCGGGATCCCAGCAGCTCGCCAAATAGTCCCTGGCACCTCCCCAGCACGCGCACTAGGTCCAGCGACCCCGCGCGGGGTCCCAGCGGCACGCCAGACGATCCCTGGCACCTCCCCAACATGCGCACTGGGCCCAGCGACCCCACTCGTGGGCCCAGCGGCTCACCAAATGGTTCCTGGCCCCTCCGCAGCGCGTGCATGGGGCCCAGCGACCCCTCGCGGCATCCCAGCGACTCGCCAAATGGTCCCTGACACCTCCCCAGCACGCGCACGGTCCCCAGAGACCCTGCGCAATGTCCGAGCAGCTTGCCAAATGGTCCCTGGCACCTCCCCAAGGCGTGCGGGCGACCCATCGCGGGGTCCCAGCAGCTCACCCTGGCACCTCTGCAGCGCCGCCACGGGGCCCCAGCGACCCGGCATGGGGTCCCGGCTGATCGCCAAATATTAACTGGCACCACACCAGCATGCGCACGGGCGCTAGCGACCCCATGTGGGTCTCAGCAGCTCGCAAATGGTCCCTGGCACTTCCCCAGCGGTCGCACTGGGCCCATCGACTTCGCGCGGTGTCCCAGTTGCTCACCAAATGGTCCCTGGCCCCTCCCCAGAGCGCGCACGGGCCCCAGCGACCCAGCGCTGGGTCCCAGTGTCTCGCAAATGATACCTGGCATATACCCAGCGTGAGCACACACCCCAGCGACCCCGGCGTGGGGTCCCAGTGGCTCGCCAAATTATCCCTGGCACCTCCCCTCGCGCTCACACTGGGCCCACCGCCCCCGACCGCACGCTGTGTCCCAGCTGCTCGACAAATGGTCCCAAGCACCTCCCTAGCGCGCATGGGCGCCAGCGACTGTGTGCGGGTTCCGAGCGGCTCGCCAAATGATCCCTAGCACATCCCCAGCGAACGCACGGTCTCCAGCGACCTCACGCAGGGTCCCAGCGGCACTCCAAATTGTACCTGGCTCGTCCCAAGTGCGCGCACAGGGCCCAGCATCACTGCGCGGGGTTCCAGCGGTTCGCAAAACGATCCCTGGTTCCTCCCCAGCACGCGCACTGGGCCCAGCGACCCTGGTAGGGGTCGTAGCGGCTCGCAAATGGTCCCTGGCCCCTCTCCAGCACGCGCACGGGGCCCAGCGACCAAGTGCGGGGTCCCAGCGGCTCGTCAAATGGTCCCTGGCACCTCACCAGAACGCGCACAGGCCCCAGTGACCACGCGCGGGGTCCCAGAGGCCCGCCAAACGGTCCCTGGCACCTCCCCAGCATGCACACAGGCCCCTGCTACCCCGCGAGGGGTCCTAGCGGCACACCAAACGGTCCCTGGCACCTCCCCAGCATGCACACGGGCCCCAGTGACCCCGCGCGGGGTTCCAGCAGCTCGCCAAATATTTCCTAGCACCTCCCCAGCATGCGCACTGGCCCCAGTGACCCTGAGCGGGGTCCTAGCGGCTTGCAAATGGTCCCTGGCACATCCCCAGCGCACGCACAGACCCCAACAACCTCGCGGGAGGTCCCAACGGCTCGCCAAATGGTCCCTGGTATCTCCCCAGCGGCCGCACGTGGCCCAGCGACCCAGTGCGCGGGGTCCCAGAGGCTAGCCAAATGGTCCCTGGCACCTCCCCAGCGAGCGCACCGTCTCCAGCGACCTCGAGCAGGGTCCCAGCTGCTCACCAAATGATCCATGGTATCTCACCAGCACGCGCACAGGCACCAGCGACCCCGCGCGGCGTCCCAGCGGCTCATCAAATGGTCCCTGGCACCACCCCAGCATGCACCCAGGGCCCAGCGACCCCGCGCCGTGTCCCAGCGGCTCGCCAAACGGTCCCTGGCACCTCCCCAGCATGCACCCAGGGCCCAGCGACCCCGCGCGGTGTCCCAGCGGCCCGCCAAACGGTCTCTGGAACTTCCCCAGCATGCACACGGGCCCCAGCGACCCCTTGCGGGGTCCCTGTGGCTCACCAAATTGTCCCTGGTACATCCCCAGCGAACGCACTGGGACCAGCGATCCTACACGGGATCCTAGCGGCTCGTAAATAGTCCCTGTCACATCCCCAGCGCTCGCACGGGCACCAGCAGATTCGCGAGGGGTCCCAGCGGATCGCCAAACAGTCCCTGGAACCTCCCCAGCGAGTGCACAGGCTCCAACGACCTCGCGCTGGGTCCCAGCATCTCGCCAAATGGTCCCTGGCACCTCCCTAATGCGCACACAGGGCCCAGCGAACCCAGCCAAATGTGTCCCAGCGGCCCAAAAGGTCCCTGGAACTTCCCCAGTATGTACACGGACCCCAGCGTCCCCCATGCGGGGTCCCTACGTCTCACCAAATGGTCCCTGGTACGTCCCCAGCGAACGCACTGGGCCCAGCGACCACACACGAGGTCCCAGCTGCTCGCAAATAGTCCCAGGCACATCCCCAGCATGTCCACGGGCACCAACGACTTTGCGTGGGGTCCCAGCGGCACGCCAAACGGTCCCTGGCACCTCCCCAGCGAGCTCACGGGCTCCAACGACCTTGCACAGGGTCCCAGCGGCTCGTCAAATGGTCCCTGGCACCTCCCCAGCGCGCGCACGGACACCAGCGACTGCGTGCGGGGTCCGAGCGGCTCACCAAATGATCCCTGGCACCTCCCCAGCATGAGCATGGGCCCCAGTGTCCCCACACGGGGTCCGAGCGGCTCGCCAAATGTTCCCGGCCCCTCCCCATCGCGCTTACGGGGACCAGAGACCCCGCGCGGGTTCCCAGCAACTCGCCAAATGGTCCCTGGCACCACCTCAGCGCACGCACGGGCCCCAGAGACACCGCGCGGGGTCCGAACTGCTCGCCAAAAGATCCCAGGCATGTCCACTGGGAACACACGGTCTCTAGCGACCTTGCGTAGGGTCCCAGCGACACGCCAAATGGTCCCTGGCACATCCCCAATGCACGCACTGGGCCCAGCGACCCCACATGGGGTCCCAGCGGCTCACAAATGGTCCCTGGCACTACCCCAGCACGCACACGGGCCCCAGCGACTTCGCGCGCGGTACCAGTGGCTCACCAAAAGGTCTCTGGCCCCTCCCCAGCGCAGGCACAGGGCCCAGTGACCCCGCGCGGGATCCCAGCTGCTCGCCAAACAGTCCTTGGAACCTCCCCAGCACGCGCACTGGGCCTAGCGATCCTGCGTGGGGTACCAGCGGCACACCAAACGGACCCTGGTACCTCCACAGCACGCGCACGGGCCCCAGCAACCCCGCGCAGAGTCCCAGCGGCTCCCCAAATGGTTCCTGGCGCCTCCCCAGTGCGCGCACAGGTCCCAGCGACCTGGCACGCTGTCCCAACTGCTCGCCAAATGTTAACTGGCCCTCACCAGCATGCGCACGGGCGCCAGCGACCCCGCATGGGGTCCCAGTGGCTTGGCAAACTGACCCTGGCACCTCCCCAGCACGAGAACTGGGCCCAACGACCCAGCGTGGGGTCTCAGCAGCTCCCCAAATAGTCCCTGGCACCTCCCCAGCATGCAACCGGGCCCCAGTGACCCAGTGTGGGGTCCCAGAAGCTCCCCAAATAGTCCCTGGCACCACCCCATCGCGCACACGGGCACCAACTACCAGGTGTGGGGTCCCAGCGGAACGCCAAAAGGTCCCTGGCACCTCCCAGCACGCGCACAGGGCCCAGCGACCCCGCATGGAGTCACAGCGGCTCGCCAAACGGTCCCGGGCACCTCCACAGTGCACGCACGGGGCCCAGCGACAACGTGCGGGGTCCCAGCGGCTCTGCAAATGGACCCTGGCACCTCCCCAGCACAAGCACGGGGCCCAGCGACCCTGCGCGGGGTCCCAGCGGCTCGGCAAGTGGTCCCTGGCGCCTCCCCAGTGCGCGCTATGACCCCAGCGACAGAATGCGGGGTCCTAACGGCTCTCCAAATGGTCGCTGACCCTTCCCTAGCGCGCGCACGAAGACAAGTGACTTCGCGCGGCGTCCCAGCGGCTCGCAAATGGTCCCTGGCCCCTCCCCAGCGCGCACGCAGGTCCCAGCGACTTCGCACGGTGTCCCAGCGTCTCGCCAAATGGTCCGGGGCCCATGCCCAGCTCGCGCAAGGGACCCAGCGACCCCATGCCGGGTCCCAGCGGCTCGCCAAATGGTCCCTGGCACCTCCCCAGCATGCGCACGGGCCCCAGTGACCCCGCGCGGGTTCCCAGCAGCTCCCCAAATAGTCCCTGGCACCTCCCCAGCACGCGCACTGGGCCTAGCGATCCTGCGTGGGGTACCAGCGGCACACCAAACGGACCCTGGTACCTCCCCAGCACGCGCACGGGCCCCAGCAACCCCGCGCGGAGTCCCAGCGGCTCAACAAATAGTCCCTGGCGCCTCCCCAGTACGCGCACAGGTCCCAGCGACCTGGCACGGTGTCCCAACTGCTCGCCAAATGTTAAATGGCACCTCACCAGCATGCGCACGGGCGCTAGCGACCCCGCGTGGGGTCCCAGTTTCTCACAAAACGGTCCCTGGCACCTCCCCAGCACGCACGGGCCCCAGCAACCCCACGCGGGGGTCCCAGAGGCTTGGCAAACGGACCCTGGCACCTCCCCAGCTCAAGCACAGGTCCCAGGCGACCCCGCGCAGGGTCCCAGCGGCTTGGCAAACGGACCCTGGCACCTCCCCAGCACAAGAACTGGGCCCAGTGACCCCGCGCAGGGTCCCAGCGGCTCGGCAAACAGTCCCTGGCACCTCCCCAGCTCAAGCACAGGTCCCAGGCGACCCCGCGCAGGGTCCCAGCGGATCGGCAAACCGACCCTGGCACCTCCCCAGCACGAGAACTGGACCCAACGACCCCGCGCAGGGTCTCAGCAGCTCCCCAAACAGTCCCTGGCACCTCCCCAGCATGCAACCGGGCCCCAGTGACCCAGTGTGGGGTCCCAGAAGCTCCCCCAAATACTCACTGGCACCTCCCCATCCACCAGCTACCAGGTGTGGGGTCCCAGCGAACGCCAAAAGGTCCCTGGCACCTCCCAGCACAAGCACGTGGCCCAGGCGACCCGCCGCATCGAGTCCCAGCGGCTTGCCAAATGGTCCCTGGCACCTCCCCAGCACGCACGGGCCCCAGCGACCCCGCGCGGAGTCCCAGCGGCTCCACAAATGGTCCCTGGCGCCTCCCCAGTGCGCGCACAGGTCCCAGCGACCCAGCACGGTGTCCCAACTGCTCGCCAAATGTTAACTGGCACCTCACCAGCATGCGCACGGGCGCTAGCGACCCTTCAAGACATGGGGTCCCAGTTTCTCCTGAAACAGTCCCTGGCACCTCCCCAGCACGCACAGGCCCCAGCAACCCCACGCGGGGGTCCCAGAGGCTTGGCAAACGGACCCTGGCACCTTCCCAGCTCAAGCACAGGTCCCTGGCGACCCCGCGCAGGGTCCCAGCGGCTTGGCAAACGGACCCTGGCACCTCCCCAGCTCAAGCACAGGTCCCAGGCGACCCCGCGCAGGGTCCCAGCGGATCGGCAAACTGACCCTGGCACCTCCCCAGCACGAGAACTGGGCCCAACGACCCAGTGTGGGGTCTCAGCAGCTCCCCAAATAGTCCCTGGCACCTCCCTAGCATGCAACCGGGCCCCAGTGACCCAGTGTGGGGCCCCAGAAGCTCCCCAAATACTCCCTGGCACCTCCCCATCATCGGCAAGGGGCACCAGCTACCAGGTGTGGGGTCCCAGCGAACGCCAAAGGTCCCTGGCACCTCCCAGCACAAGCACGTGGCCCAGGCGAACCCGCCGCGAGGAGTCCCAGCGGCTTGCCAAATGGTCCCTGGCGCCTCCCCAGCATGCGCACGGGCCCCAGTGACCCCGCGCGGGTTCCCAGCAGCTCCCCAAATAGTCCCTGGCACCTCCCCAGCACGCGCACTGGGCCTAGCGATCCTGCGTGGGGTACCAGCGGCACACCAAACGGACCCTGGTACCTCCCAGCACGCCGCGGGCCCCAGCAACCCAGCCCGAGTCCCAGGGCTCCCAAATGGTTCCTGGCGCCTCCCCAGTGCGCGCACAGATCCCAGCGACCTGGCACGGTGTCCCAACTGCTCGCCAAATGTTAACTGGCACCTCACCAGCATGCGCACGGGCGCCAGCGACCCCGCGTGGGGTCTCAGTTTCTCACAAAACGGTCCCTGGCACCTCCCCAGCACGAGAACTGGGCCCAGTGACCAAGCGTGGGGTCCCAGTGGCTTGGCAAACTGACCCTGGCACCTCCCCAGCACGAGAACTGGGCCCAACGACCCAGCGTGGGGTCTCAGCAGCTCCCCAAATAGTCCCTGGCACCTCCCCAGCATGCAACCAGGCCCCAGTGACCCAGTGTGGGGTCCCAGAAGCTCCCCAAATAGTCCCTGGCACCTCCCCATCGCGCACACGGGCACCAACTACCAGGTGTGGGGTCCCAGCGGAACGCCAAAAGGTCCCTGGCACCTCCCAGCACGCGCACAGGGCCCAGCGACCCCGCATGGAGTCACAGTGGCTCGCCAAACGGTCCCGGGCACCTCCGCAGTGCACGCACGGGGCCCAGCGACAACGTGCGGGGTCCCAGCGGCTCGGCAAATGGACCCTGGCACCTCCCTAGCACGAGAACTGGGCCCAACGACCCAGCGTGGGGTCTCAGCAGCTCCCCAAATAGTCCCTGGCACCTCCCCAGCATGCACCCAGGGCCAAGTGACCCTGCGCGGGGTCCCAGCGGCTCGCCAAGTGGTCCCTGGCACCTCCCCAGTGCGCGCTATGGCCCCAGCGACAGAATGCGGGGTCCTAGCAGCTCTCCAAATGGTCGCTGTCCCCTCCCTAGCACGCGCACGAAGACAAGTGACTTCGCGCGGGGTCCCAGCGGCTCGCAAATGGTCCCTGGCCCCTCCGCAGCGCGCACGCAGACCCCAGCGACTTCGCCTGGGGTTCCAGTGGCTCGGAAATACCCTTGGCACATCCCCAGGCCCCCCGGGCCCCAGCGACTTTGGCGGGGGTTCCAGCGGCTTGCAAAATGGTTCCTGGCCCCTCCCTAGTGCTCTCATGGATCCCCTCAGCGACCCCGTGCAAGGGGTCCCAGAGGATCGCCAAATGGTCCCTGGCCCCTCCCCAACGCGTGCACGGGCCCCAGCGACAGCGTGCAGGGTCCCAGAGTCTCGCCAAATGGTCCCTGGCACATCCCCAGCCCGCGCACAGGCCCAAGCGACTTCGCGCTGGGTCCCAGCGGCTTGCCAAATGGTCCCTGGCACCTCCCCAGCGCGCACACATGGCCCAGCGACCCCGCGCGGGGTCCCTATGTCTCGCTAAATGGTCCCTGACACCTCACCAGCGCGCAAATGGGCCCCAGCTATTATTATTATTATTATTTATTTCTTAGCAGACGCCCTTATCCAGGGCGACTTACAATCGTAAGCAAATACATTTCAAGTGTTACAATACAAGTAATACAATACAGCTACCATGTATGGAGTCCCAGCGGCAACACAAAAGTTCCCTGGCACCTCCTCAGCGCGCGCACTGGTCATCGACTTCGCGCGGGGTCCCAACGACTCGCCAAATGGTTCCTGGCCCCTAAACAGCTAGCGCACGGGGCCCAGCGACCCCAGTTGGGGTCCCAGCGACTACCAAAATGGTCCCTGTCACCTCCCCAGCGCATGCACGGGGCCCAGTGACCCAGCACGGGGTCTCAGCTGCTCGCCAAATGGTCTTTGGCACTTCACCAGCGCCCGCACGAGCCCCAGCAACGTCGGACAGGGTCACAGCGGCTCGCCAAATGGTCCCTGGCACCTCCACAGTGTGCGCACGAGGCCCAGCGACCCCGCGCGGGTTCCCAGCGGCTCGCCAAATAATCCCTGGTACCTCATCAGTGCACATTCGGGCCCCAACGACCCCGCACGGGGTCCCAGTTGCTCGTCAAATAGTCCCTGGCGCCTCACCAGCACGCGCACACTGGGCCCCAGAGTCCCAGCGGCTAGCCAAATGATCCCTGGCACCTCCCCAGCGCACGCACAGAGCCGAGCAACCACGCGCGGGGTCCCAGCGGATCGCCAAATGGTCCCTGGCTCCCTGTCAGCGTGCACATTTAGAGACCCCGCGCAGGGTCCCAGTAGCTTGTCAAATGGTCGCTGGCCCCTCCCTAGCGCGCACGGGGCCCAGTGACTTCACGCGGGGTCCAAGCAGCTCGTCAAATGCTCCCTGGCACATCCCCAGTGTGCACGGGGCCCTACGACCCCGTGCGGGGTACCAGCGGCTCGCAAAATCGACCCTGGCACATCCCCAGTGCACGCACAGGGCCCAGCAACGACGCGCAGGGTCCCAGAGGATCACAAATGGTCCTTCGGCATATCCCCAGGCGCGCGGGCCCCCAGCGACTTGGTGGGGTCCCAGTGGGTCGCAAATAGTCCTTGGCACATCCCCATTGTGCGCACAGGCCCCAGCGACTTCTTGCAGGGTCCCAGCGGCTTGCAAAATGGTGCCTGGCTCCTGTCTAGAGCGCACAAGGGGCCCAGTGACCCCATGCGGGATTCCAGCGGATCAAAATTGTCCCTGGCACCTCCCAAGCGCGCGCACTGAGCCCAGCGACCACCGCGAGGGTTCCCAGTGGCTCAAAAAATGGTCCCTGGCACCTCCCAGCGCACGCGGGTCCCAGCTACCCTGGCGTGGGGTCCCAGCGGCTCCCAAATGGCCCCTGGCACCTCCCCAGCGCATGCACGGGCCCAGCGACTTCGCACAGGGTCCCAGCGGCTTGCTAAATGATCCCTGGCACCTCCCCAGCGCGACACAGGGCCCAGCGACCCAGTGCGCGAGTACCAATGGCTCGCTAAATGGTCCCTGGCACCTCCCCAGCGCGCACACTGGCCCCAGCTACCAGAGATGGAGTCCCAGCGGCTCCCCAAGTGGTACCTGTCCCCTAAACAGCGAGTGCACGGATCCCAGTGACCTCGCGCGGGGTCCCAGCGGCTCGCCAAATGATCCCTGGTACCTCCTCAGTGCGCAGTCGGGCCCCAGCGACCCGCTGGGGTCCCAGTTGCTTTCGTCAAATAGTCCCTGGCGCCTCACCAGCACACGCACACGGGCCCCAGCTACCAGGCGTGGAGTCCCAGCGGCACACCATATTGTCCATGGACCCTCCCCAGCGAGCATACGGGGCCCAGCAACGCCAGACGGGGTCCCAGCGGGTCGCCAAACGATCCCTGGTACCTCCCCAGCATGCGCACTGGGCCCAGCAACACCGTGCGGGGTCCCAGCGGCACGCCAAACGGTCCCTGACAACTTCCCAACACGTGCACAGGCCCCAGCGATCCCTCGCATAGTCCCACCTGCTCGCCAAACTGACCCTGGCACCTCCCCAGCACAGGCACGGGGCCCAGAGACCCCACCTCCCATACCCAGCGGGGACAAACTCTCCTGGCACCACCCCAGCATGCGCATGGGGCCCAGCGACCCCGCATGTGGTCCCAGTGGCTCGCCAAATGGTCCCTGGCACCTCCCCAGCATGCGCACAGGGCCCAGCGACTCCGCTCGGGGTTCCAGCTGCTGGCAAAACAGTCCCTGGCACCTCCCCAGTGCACAAACATTCCCCAGCGACCCCGCGCAGGCTCCCAGCGGCTCGCCAAACGATCCCTGGCACTTCAGCACACCCCCAGCGACCACGCGCTGGATCAGGGCGGCACACCGAATGGTCACTGGCATCTACGCAGCACGCGCATGGGGCCCAGAGACTTCGCCCGGGGTACTGGCGGCTCCCCAAATGGTCCCTGGCCCCTCCCCCAGCGCACGCATGGGCCCCAGAGACCCAGCGCTGGATCCGAGCGGCACACCAAACGGTCCCTGGCACCTATGCAGAACGCGCAAGGGGCCCTGCAACCCCGGGCGGGGTCCCAGCGGCTCGCCAAATGGTCCCTGGCGCCTCCGCAGCACGTGCATGGGCCGCAGAGATTTCGCGTGCGGTCCCAGCGACTTGCCAAACGGTCCCTGGCACCTCCCCAGCGAGCACACTAGCCCCAGCACCCCCGCGCGGGGTCCCAGCGGCTCGCCAAATGGTCCCTGGCACCTCCCCAGCACCACACAATCCCCAGCGACCCCGCGTGGGGTCACAGCGGCTGGGCAAACAGTCCCTGGCACCTGCCCAGAGCGCACACTAGACCCAGCGACCAAGCACGGGGTCCAAGTGGCACGCCAAACGCTCCGTGGCACCTCCCCAGCACACGCATAGGGCCCAGCGACCCCGCGCAGGGTCCCAGCGGCTCGGAAAACATTCCCTGGCACCTCCCAGCACGCACACGTTCACCAGCGACCCCACGCGGAGTCCCAGCGGCTCGCAAAATGGTCCCTGGCACCTCCCCAGCACGCGCACGGGCAAAAGCGACCACTCGCGGGATCCCAGCGGCTCGCCAAATGGACCCTGGCAACCTCCCCAGCGTGCGCACGGGCCCCACAGACCTGCAAATGGTCCCTGGCAAATACCCAGTATGCATGCATCGTCCCTGCGACCCCAGCACGGGTCCCAGCGGCACGGCAAACTTTCCTGGCACCACCCCCAGCATGTTCACGGGCCCCAACCACCCCACGGGGTCACAACAGCTCGCCAAACTGTCCCTGGCACCTCCCCAGCACACGCATAGGGCCCAGCGACCCCAAGCGGAATCCAAGCGGCACGCCAAATGATCCCTGGCCCCTCCCCAGCATGCGCATGGGGCCCAGTGACCCCGCGCGGGGTCCCAGCAGCTCTGCAAATGGTCCCTGTCACTTACCCAGCACGCGCACGGGCCCCAGCAACCCCGGGCAGGGTCCCAGCGGCTCGCCAAACAATCCCTGGCACTTCCCCAGCACGCGCACGGGGCCCAGCGAATCCGCTCGGGGGCCCAGCTGCTGGCAAAACGAAACCTGGCATCTTCCCAGCGCACGTACGGTCACCAGCGACCCTAAGCGGTGTCCCAGCGGCAAGCCAAACGATCCCTGGCACCTCCCCAGCATGCGCATGGGCCCCAGCGACCAGCCCTGGATCCCCAGCGGCACACCAGGCGGTCCCTGGCACCCGGGCCCCACGACAATACAGCGCCAGCGGCTCAACAACACCCTGGCGATCCCCCCGGTGGCATGCCAGGTCCCAGCACCTCACCCCAGGGGCCCAGCGTCACACAAATGGTCCTGGCACCTCCCCAGTGCTTGTCACGAACCCCAGCGACTGAGGCGGGGTCCCAGCTGCATGCCAAACTGTCCCCTGGCACCTCCCAGCGCATGCTGGGGCCCCAGTGACCCGCGCGGGGTCTGAGAGGTTCGCAAATGGTCCCTGGCCCCTCCCCAGCACGTGCACCACCCCATGCGACTTCGTCAAATGGCCCCTGGCCCCCCCAGCAAAAGCTACGCACTTCACAGGCCCAGCCCACCCACCCAGGGGGTCCCAGAACCTCGCCAAATGGTTCCTGGTACCTCCCAAAGCGTGCACGGGTCCCAGGGCCCGTAGCGGTGTCTTAGCGGCCCACCAAACGGTCCCTGACACCTCCACAGCACGCTCACGGGGCTCAGCGAACTGTAGCGGGGTCCCAGCGGCTCGCCAAATGATCCTTGGCACCTCCCTAGTGAGAGCACGGGGCCCAGAAACCTCTAGCGGGGTCCCAGCAGCTCGCCAAATGATCCTTGTCACCTCCCCAGCAAGCGCATGGGCTACAGCGATCTCGCGCAAGGTCCCAGCGGCTTGCCAAACGGTCCCTGGCACCTCCCCAGCGCACGCACGGGACCCAGCGACCCCGCGCGGGGTCCTAGCGGATAGCCAAATGGTCCCTGGCACCTCCCCAGTGCGCACACATTCACCAGTGAATCCGCGCGGGGTCCCAGCGGCTCGTAAAACGGTCCCTGGTGTCTCCGCAGCACGCACACGGGCTGCAGCGACTTCGTGTGGGGTCCCAGCGAGTCGCCAAATGGTCCCTGGCACTTCCCCAGCGCGCGCACGGGCACCAGAGACCCTGCACAGGGTCAGAGCGGCTCGCTAAGTGGTACCTGGCACATCCCCAGCACGTGCGCGGGGTCCCAGCGGCTCGCAAAATGTTCTGGCCCCTCCCCAGCACGCGCAAGGGGCCCAGCGACTTCGCACGGTGTCCCAGCAGCTCGTCAAATGGTCCCTGGCCCATCCCCAGCATGCGCACTGTGCCCAGCGATCCCCCGCAGTGTCCAAGCAGCTCGCCAAATGGTCCCTGGCACCTTCCCAGCGTGCGCACAGGGCCCTACAACCCTGTGCGGGGTCCCAGCAGCTCACCATATGATCCCTGGCACCTCCCAGCGCACGCGCACAGGGGCCCAGCAACCACGCGCCGGGGTTCCAAGCGCATCACCAACAGTCCCTGGCACCTCCCCAGCCAGCAGGGCCCCTTCCCCCGTCGCGAGGGGTCCCAGCCTCACCAAATTTCCCCTGGAACCTCCCCAGCACAATCCCCAGCGGTCCCATGGTGTCCCAGCGGCTCCAAAATGTCCCTGGCACCACCCAGCGGGCTAGGGACCAGCGACCCGATCCCCAGCAATCCCTGGTACCTCCCAGCAAGCGCACTGGGCCCAGTCCCAGCATGGTCCCACCTCGCAAATGGACCCGGAACATCCCCAGCGCGCGCACCACCCCAGAGGGCCCAGCGGCACACCATATGGTCCATGGACCCTCCCCAGCGAGCATGCAGGGGCCCAGCGACGCCAGACAGGGTCCCAATCGTAAACGATCCCTGGTACCTCCCCAGCATGCGCACTGGGCCCAGCAACCCGCAGGGGTCCCAGCTGCCGCAAACGGTCCCGACAACTTCCCAACACGCACACAGGCCCCCAGGCCCTCGCAGGTCCCACCTGCGCCAAACTGACCCTGGCAACTCCCCAGCACAGGCACGGGGCCCAGTCCCCAAGACCCCCAGCGGCACATACTCTCCCTGGCACCACCCCAGCGACGCGCACGGGCCCAGCGACTCGGGGTTCCAGCTGCTGGCAAAACAGTCCCTGGCACCTCCCCAGCATGCGCATTCCCCAGGGCCCAGCAAAACCGACCCTGGGTCCCAGCGGCACGCAGGCCCCAGCGACCCAGTCCTCCCAGCAACTTCCCAAAACGTCCACAGGCCCCCCAGCGATCCGGCACATAGTCACTGGCATCCTGGGGCCCCAAACCCCACCCTGGCAACCCTGGCCCCAGCACAGGCATGGGGCCCAGAGACCCCTGGATCGGCCACCCCAGGTCCCTGGCACCTATGCCCAGAACAAACGGGCCTGCCCCAGGCACCCAGCCCAGCCAAATGGTCCCTGGCACCTCCCAGAACGACGGGCCCCAGAGACCCCAGCGGGGTCTGGGCGGCTTCGGTCCCTGGGCCTCCAGCCTGCTGGCAAAACAGTCCCCAGCGCTATGCCAAACCTCCCAGCGCAGCACAAGCCCCAGCACCCCCGCCACCCAGCGGCTCGCAAACGGTCCCTGGCACCTCCCAGCGCCGCTGACATCCCCAACCCCAACACGGGGTCCCCGGCTGGCAAACAGTCCCCTGGCACCTCCCCAGGCGCACACCCCCAGCGACCAAGCACCTCAAATGGGTCCCAGTGGGGTTGGTCCGTGGCACCTCCCCCACCTCCCCAGCGACCCACGCAGGGGCAACCCCCAGCGGCTTCCCCTGAAACATTCCCTGGCACCTACCCAGCGCGCACCGGGACCCCAGTCCCAGCCGCCAAAATGGTCCCTGGCACCTCCCCAGCCTCAATTTCGGGCAAACAGCGACCACTCCCTGGGATCCCAGCGGCTGCCAAATGGACCTGGCAGGCTCCCAGCGGAGGCGAGGCAGACCCAACGACCCAGCCGCCCAATGGCTCCCAAGCCAAATGATCCCTGGCCCCTCCCCAGCACACGCATTGGGCACAGCAACAACACGCAGGGTCCCAGCGGCTCGTAAATAGTCTGGGGCACATTCGCAGCACGCACTCAAGACCAGCGACCCCGGGCGGGGTCCCAGCAGATCGCCAAACAGTCCCTGGCTACTACCCAGCACGTGCACGGGCCAAACGACCAGGCGTGGGGTCCCAGCGGCACGCCAAACGGTTCCTGGCACCTCCCAGCACGCACACAGGGCCCAGCGACCCCACATGGGAGTCACAGCGGCTCTCCAAACGGTCCCAGGCACCTCCGCAGTGCACGCACAGGGCCCAGCAACCCCGCGGCTCGACAAATGGTCCCTGGCACCTCCCCAGTGCGCACACATTCCCCAGCGGCTCGTAAAACGGTCCCTGGCGTCTCCGCAGCATGCACACGGGCTGCAGCGACTTCGTGTGGGGTCCCAGCAACTCGCCAAATGTTCCCAGGCACTTCCCCAGCGCGCGCACGGGCCCCAGAGACCCTGCACAGGGTCCGAGCGGCTCGCTAAGTGGTACCTGGCCCATCCCCAGCACGCAGCATTTGACCCAGCGACCCAATGCGGGTCCCTGCAACTCGCCAAATGTTTCCTGGTACCTCCCCAGCGCACGCGGGGTCCCAGCGGCTGGTAAATGGTCCTTGGCACATCCCCAGCACACGCACTGGGCCCAGCAACACCGCACGAGGTCCCAGCGGCACGCCAAATGGTCCCTGACACCTCCCCAACACGCGCATGGGGCCCAGCAATCCCGCGCAGGGTCCAACCAGCTATCCAAACTGTCCCTGGCACCTGCCCAGCGACCCCGCACGGGGTCCAAGCGGCTTGCCAAATAATCCCTGGCCCCTCCCCAGCACGCGCACGGGACACAGCAATCTCCGCGCGGGGACCCAGCGGCTCTGCAAATGGTCCCTGGCAAATACCCAGTACGTGCACGGGTCCCAGCGACCCCACGCGGGGTCCCAGCGGCACGGCAAACTTTCCCTGGCACCACTCCAGCATGTTCACGGGCCCCAACCACCCCACGCGGGGTCACAGCAGCTCACCAAACTGTCCCTGGCACCTCCCCAGCACACGCATAGGGCCCAGCAACCCCAAGCGGAATCCAAGCGGCACGCCAAATGATCCCTGGCCCCCCCAGCATGCGCCAACTCCCAGCAGCTCTGCAAATGGT
Organism: Huso huso; assembly: GCA_036884735.1. NCBI lineage: Eukaryota > Metazoa > Chordata > Actinopteri > Acipenseriformes > Acipenseridae > Huso > Huso huso. Next base: position 6,403,705 of record CM072712.1, on the reverse strand, counting down.
CCCTGTCACCTACCCAGCACGCGCACGGGCCCCTGCAACCCTGGGCAGGGTCCCAGCGGCTCGCCAAACGGTCCCTGGCACTTCCCCAGCACGCGCACGGGGCCCAGCGACTCCGCTCGGGGTCCCAGCTGCTGGCAAATGAAACCTGGCATCTTCCCAGCGCACGTACGGTCACCAGCGACCCTAAGCGGTGTCCCAGCGGCAAGCCAAACGATCCCTGGCACCTCCCCAGCATGCGCGTGGGCCCCAGCGACCACGCCCTGGATCCGAGCGGCACACCAGACGGTCCCTGGCACCTACGCAGCATGCGCACGGGGCCCAGCAACACCGCGCAAGGTCCCAGTGGCATGCCAAACTGTCCCTGGCACCTCCCAGACCCCCATCCACGGGGTCCAAGCTGCTGCCAAATAATCCCTGGCCCCCCTCCCCAGCACGCGCCACGGGACACAGCAATCTCCGCGGGGACCCAGCGGCTCTGCAAATGGTCCCTGGCAAATGCCAGACATGGGTCCCAGCGACCCCACGCGGGGTCCCAGCGGCACGGCAAACTTTCCCTGGCACCACCCCAGCATGTTCACGGGCCCCAACCACCCCACGCGGGGTCACAGCAGCTCACCAAACTGTCCCTGGCACCTCACCAGCACTCGCTGGGGCCCCAGTGACCCCGCATGGGGTCTAATAGGCTCGCTAAATGGTCCCTGGCCCCTCCCCAGCACGTGCACCACGCCCAGCGACTCGTCAAATGGCCCCGGGCCCCGCAACAGCGCGTGCACGGGGCCCAGCGACCCCGCGCGGGGTCCCAGACACTCGCCAAATGGTTCCTGGTACCTCCCCAGCGCACGCACCTGGCCCCAGAGACCCGTGTGGGGATAAGAATGGCTCACCAAATGGTCCCTGTCACCTCCCCAACGCGAGCACATCCCCAGCGACAACCCTGGGGTCCCAGTGGCTCGCAAATGGTCATTGGCACATCCCCAGCAAGCACCATCGCCCCAGAAACCCCGGCGGTCCCCAGCTGCTTGCAAAATGATTCCTGGCCCCTCCCTAGTGCCCTCACGGGCCCTGCGACCGGCGGTCCCAGTGGCTAGCCAAATGGTCCCTGGTACCTCCCAGTGCGCAATCGGGCCCCAGCGACCCCGCACAGAGTCCCAGTTGCTCGTCAAATAGTCCCTGGCACCTCCAGCACACACACACGGCCCCAGCTACCAGGCGTGGAGTCCCAGCGGCTCCCAAATGGCCCCTGGCACCTCCCCAGTCCCTGGCCCCTCCCCCAGCGCCCCAGCGAGCACGGGGTCCCAGAGGCTCACCAAATGGTCCCTGGCACATCCCCAGCCACGCACAGGCCCAAGTGACTTTGCCGCGGGTCCCAACAGCTTGCCAAATGGTCCCTGGCACCTCACCAGCGCGCACACATTGGCCACAGCTATCAGGTATGGAGTCCCAGCGGCTCGCCAAATGGTCCCTGACCCCTAATCAGAGAGCGCCAAGGGGCACAGCGACCACGTGGGGTCCAAGAGACTCTCAAAAAATGGTCCCTAGTACCTCCCCAGCGCACGCTCTGGGCCCAGTGACCCCACGTGGAGTCCCAGCGACTACCAAAATGGTCCCTGGCACCTCCCCAGTGCACGCATGGGGCCCAGCGACCCAGCACGGGGTCTCAGCTGCTCGCCAAATTGTCCCTGGCACTTCACCAGCGCGGGCACGGGCCCCACCAACTTCGGACGGGGCCTCAGCGGCTCGCCAAATAGTCCCTGGCCCCTCCACAGTGCACGCTCGTGTAGCAGACACGATCCTGCTGCTACGATATTTTTCTCTGCGCTGCTTCATAAACCACACGAGTGCTAACGAGTGTTGATTCAGTCTCTGTTTATTGTGCCTGTTTAACAGAAAATAAAAAGAACACCAGCACATGCAGATCACTCCAGACGTTCTCTCCCCTCAGCATTAACAACATGGCGACTCGCTAATTACATTTTTTTCTTGTAGCAATCAGACATGTACCAATTCATAGTAAATTAAATAAAAACAAAAACAATAAACAATTTCTTCTTTTTTAGATCGTATAGTGGTATTACAGGTTTCTTTTGTCTTTTGTTCCTACAAATTAAAAGTTTACAATGCACATCCTTATTACTCGGATTCTAATTGTTTTTTTTCTATCTTTCCTCTACACGCACACACATGTTTCAGGCAAAGACAGCGCACGCGGGGTCCCAGCGGCTGGTAAATGGTCCTTGGCACCTCCCCAGCACACGCACTGGGCCCAGCAACACCGCACGAGGTCCCAGCGGCACGCCAAATGGTCCCTGACACCTCCCAACACGCGCATGGGGCCCAGCAATCCCGCGCGCGGGTCCAACCAGCTATCCAAACTGTCCCTGGCACCTGCCCAGCGACCCCGCACGGGGTCCAAGCGGCTTGCCAAATAATCCCTGGCCCCTCCCCAGCACGCGCACGGGACACAGCAATCTCCGCTGGGGACCCAGCGGCTCTGCAAATGGTCCCTGGCAAATACCCAGTACGCAGATCGGTCCCAGCGACCCCACGCTGGGTCCCAGCGCACGGCAAACTTTCCCTGGCACCACTCCAGCATGTTCACGGGCCCCAACCACCCCACGCGGGGTCACAGCAGCTCACCAAACTGTCCCTGGCACCTCCCCAGCACACGCATAGGGCCCAGCAACCCCAAGCGGAATCCAAGCGGCACGCCAAATGATCCCTGGCCCCTCCCCAGCATGCGCGCGGGGTCCCAGCAGCTCTGCAAATGGTCCCTGTCACCTACCCAGCACGCGCACGGGCCCCTGCAACCCTGGGCAGGGTCCCAGCGGCTCGCCAAACGGTCCCTGGCACTTCCCCAGCACGCCAAGACGGGCCCAGCGACCGCCGGGTCCCAGCTGCTGGCAAAATGAAACCTGGCATCTTCCCAGCGCACGTACGGTCACCAGCGACCCTAAGCGGTGTCCCAGCGGCAAGCCAAACGATCCCTGGCACCTCCCCAGCATGCGCATGGGCCCCAGCGACCACGCCCTGGATCCGAGCGGCACACCAGACGGTCCCTGGCACCTACGCAGCATGCGCACGGGGCCCAGCAACACCGCGCAAGGTCCCAGTGGCATGCCAAACTGTCCCTGGCACCTCCCCAGACCCCGCACGGGGTCCAAGCGGCTTGCCAAATAATCCCTGGCCCCTCCCCAGCACGCGCACGGGACACAGCAATCTCCGCGCGGGGACCCAGCGGCTCTGCAAATGGTCCCTGGCAAATACCCAGTACGTGCATGGGTCCCAGCGACCCCACGCGGGGTCCCAGCGGCACGACAAACTTTCCCTGGCACCACCCCAGCATGTTCACGGGCCCCAACCACCCCACGCGGGGTCACAGCAGCTCACCAAACTGTCCCTGGCACCTCACCAGCACTCGCTGGGGCCCCAGTGACCCCGCATGGGGTCTAATAGGTCACTAAATGGTCCCTGGCCCCTCCCCAGCACGCACCACGCCCAGCGACTTCGTCAAATGGCCCCGGCCCCGCAACAGCCACGGGGCCCAGCGACCCCCGCGGGTCCCAGACACTAAAAATGGTTCCTGGTACCTCCCAGCGCCCGCACCTGGCCCAGCTGACCCTGTGTGGGGATAAGAATGGCTCACCAAATGGTCCCTGTCACCTCCCCAGCGCGCACATCCCCCCAGCGACTTCGCCTGGGGTCCCAGTGGCTCGCAAATACTCATTGGCACATCCCCAGCACGCACACGGGAACCAGAAACAGGCGGGTGTCCCAGCTGCTTGCAAAATGATTCCTGGCCCCCTCCCTAGTGCCCTCACGGAGCCCTGCGACTTAATTGGGGTCCCAGTGGCTAGCCAAATGGTCCCTGGTACCTCCTCAGTGCGCAATCGGGCCCCAGCGACCCCGCACAGAGTCCCAGTTGCTCGTCAAATAGTCCCTGGCGCCTCACCAGCACACGCACACGGGCCCCAGCTACCAGGCGTGGAGTCCCAGCGGCTCCCCAAATGGCCCCTTGCACCTCCCCAGTCCCTGGCCCCTCCCCAGCGCGCGCAGGGTCCCAGAGGCTCACCAAATGGTCCCTGGCACATCCCCAGCCCGCGCACAGGCCCAAGTGACTTTGCACGGGGTCCCAACAGCTTGCCAAATGGTCCCTGGCACCTCACCAGCGCGCACATTGGCCACAGCTATCAGGTATGGAGTCCCAGCGGCTCGCCAAATGGTCCCTGACCCCTAATCAGAGAGCGCACGGGGCACAGCGACCACACGTGGGGTCCAAGAGACTCTCAAAATGGTCCCTAGTACCTCCCCAGCGCACGCTCTGGGCCCAGTGACCCCACGTGGAGTCCCAGCGACTACCAAAATGGTCCCTGGCACCTCCCCAGTGCACGCATGGGGCCCAGCGACCCAGCACGGGGTCTCAGCTGCTCGCCAAATTGTCCCTGGCACTTCACCAGCGCGGGCACGGGCCCCACCAACTTCGGACGGGGCCTCAGCGGCTCGCCAAATAGTCCCTGGCCCCTCCACAGTGCACGCTCGTGTAGCAGACACGATCCTGCTGCTACGATATTTTTCTCTGCGCTGCTTCATAAACCACCACGAAAAGCTAACAGTGTTGATTCAGTCTCTGTTTATTGTGCCTGTTTAACAGAAAATAAAAAGAACACCAGCACATGCAGATCACTCCCCTCAGCATTAACAACATGGCGACTCGCTAATTACATTTTTTTTCTTGTAGCAATCAGACATGTACCAATTCATAGTAAATTAAATAAAAACAAAAACAATAAACAATTTCTTCTTTTTTAGATCGTATAGTGGTATTACAGGTTTCTTTTGTCTTTTGTTCCTACAAATTAAAAGTTTACAATGCACATCCTTATTACTCGGATTCTAATTGTTTTTTTTTCTATCTTTCCTCTACACGCACACACAGGCAAAGACTTATCAGTTTTACATTTTTTTAGACCACAAAATAACTAGTCGGAAACATACCTGTTTAACAGAAAATAAAAAGAACACCAGCACATGCAGATCACTCCAGACGTTCTCTCCCTATATAAAACAACAACCATTAGAAGTGCGCAACACTACACTCTCAATAATACAACACGAGTTATCAAGAAAAAATAATAGTTTTAACACGATTTGATGAGCGAGTTATTATTAACACATCATGAATACATATTACAACATGAGTTACAACAGTTTTCTCCATGTACAAATGTATTTTAAATAAAGATTCTAGTCTATAAAAGAGAGAGAACATGAAACATGTCTTACCCTCAGCATTAACAACATGGCGACTGAGGGATTACTGGGTAATTCTTACATGTGCTTGGTCTTAAAGTCGTATTCCCTATTAATGACCTCCGACTAAAATTAAAGGAAACCAACATTTTCCTTTGAAACAAAACAGCAAATTAACATGAAACTTTGGTGAAACTCAAAAAAATAAAATAACAAATTACACTTGTTACACCCTCCCCACTGAATTTCACCAAAATTTTTACAAAAATCATTGACAATTAACAAAAATAAAACATCTTAATTATCCCATTACTCTTCACATTTGAGCTTTAACCGCTTCAGCACACAACATGTCATTTATTACCAGGACTATTATATTACACAATATGCAACATCCAGTTACCCAACTAAGGGAAAGTAACAGAAGAAAGCAGCGCAAAACTCTCATTCTGTCACCCGCTTCACAAGGTGCCCTATACACCTCACATTGAATCCTAAATGACTTCACCATGTAATTAACGATGTTTCAACAAAATACTGTAAATTGTCAATCAGAATATGCTTCTTTAAATGGATCTCTATTTTAATTCACTGCAGTTGAAATTAACGATTTAGCCCATTTTCTAACAGAAACACTGGGTTTTTTTTCTTCACTCTGTTGTGTCATATTCTGTATAAGCCTGTTTACTGGCTTCACAAGTCTACCCACTCTTGTTCTAATCTGTGTAACAGTTCCAGAAACAGGTGGCGACTTAATTGTTAATATTTTCTCAGAAGCTTTGGACACAGTTTCCAGTCTTGAAGATCCATCGTCCATGTTCACGATCTTCTCCCTCACACTTGGGACTTCACAAGAAACGTCTATTGGATCCTTCTGAAGTGGACTGCCATTACTCCAAGTTTTTGGTTCATCATCAACTTCATCCACAACCATCCTCTCCCCCCGAAATGGAGGTTTGCATAACCCAATCAGCCGTCCGACTCAGTCTGCTTGATTCTTGCAAATCTTCTGATAGCTCCTGAACAGGCTCTCCGCTTGCAGAGTTTGATTCGGATAGCTCACTGAGTGGAAACTCCTCAGATTCACTTACTGTTACAATTGGCAAGAAATTAGCCAACATTAGCAAATTGCGATGGACTATTTTCTCCAGTCCTGTTCTGGAATTTTTGATTTTGTAAGTGTGACATTTTGCATTCTTAGCAACTACAGTATACAAAGTAGACTCCCATTTATCTGCTAATTTTCTGCGCCCTCGTTCCCCCTTGTTGGCAAGAAGGACCTGATCACCTACTTCAATATCAGCACCCTTGATCCTTTTATTGTACAATTCGGCCTGACGTTGTTGACCTTTTGTGGCATTGTCTTGAGCTAACTTTAAAGCCTCCTGAAGGTCCTTTCGCAGGGCAACAACATACTTGTCATAGTCTGTGAAATCACAATTTCTCTCCACATTGTGGAACATGACATCTACTGGTAACCGTGGCACTCTTCCATACATCAAATAAAATGGGGGGTACCCGGTAGTCTCGTGTGCAGTACAATTGTAAGCAAATGTCAATGTTTGCAACAATTGTGGCCACTTTTTTTTTCTCTTGGTGACAACGCTCGAATCATATTGCCCAGTGTTCTGTTAAACCGTTCAACGTTACCATTCCCCATGGGATGATAAGCAGTGGTCCTAGATTTCCCTACTCCAGCTACTTGCAGCAGTTCATGTATCAACTGGCTCTCAAAATTAGCTCCCTGATCTGAATGAATTCTTTCTGGGAATCCGTAAATGCAGAAATACTTGTCCCACAGCTGACGGGCTACTTGTTTTGCAGACTGATCGTGACAAGGGAATGCATGAGCTAATTTAGTAAAATGGTCTGTAACCACTAACACATCCACTCTTCTGTTACTGGAGTCTTCCGCAGACCAAAAATCGATACAGACCAGTTCCAATGGGCTTGTTGTTTTGACACTTTCAAGGGGAGCTCTCCCCTCAGGCTCAACAGCCTTACTTCCTACGCAACGTTTACAAGACCTGACGTAATCTCGAACATCCCTCTCCATATCTACCCAGAAAAACCTCTGTCTTGCCAAATACAATGTCCGATACTGGCCCTGATGCCCTGCCTCGTCATGTACACCCTGCAGCACATGTTTCAGTAAAGTAGCAGGCACAACGTACTGATACCTCTTTTTACCAGACAGGGGATCTTTAGACACCCTATAAAGAATCCCATCAAGCAACTTAAGAACATAAGAACATAAGAACATAAGAAAGTTTACAAACGAGAGGAGGCCATTCAGCCCATCTTGCTCGTTTGGTTGTTAGTAGCTTATTGATCCCAGAATCTCATCAAGCAGCTTCTTGAAGGATCCCAGGGTGTCAGCTTCAACAACATTACTGGGGAGTTGGTTCCAGACCCTCACAATTCTCTGTGTAAAAAAGTGCCTCCTATTTTCTGTTCTGAATGCCCCTTTATCTAATCTCCATTTATGACCCTGGTCCTTTTTTTTTTTCAAGTCAAAGAAGTCCCCGGGTTGACATTGTCTATACCTTTTAGGATTTTGAATGTTTGAATCAGATCGCCACGTAGTCTTCTTTGTTCAAGACTGAATAGATTCAATTCTTTTAGCCTGTCTGCATACGACATGCCTTTTAAACCCGGGATAATTCTGGTTGCTCTTCTTTGCACTCTTTCTAGAGCAGCAATATCCTTTTTTTTTAACGAGGTGACCAGAACTGAACACAATATTCTAGGTGAGGTCTTACTAATGCATTGTAGAGTTTTAACATTACTTCCCTTGATTTAAATTCAACACTTCTCACAATATATCCAAGCATTTTGTTAGCCTTTTTATAGTTTCCCCACATTGTCTAGATGAAGACATTTCTGAGTCAACATAAACTCCTAGGTCTTTTTTTCATAGTTCCTTCTTCAATTTCACTATCTCCCATATGATATTTATAATGAACATTTTTATTGCCCGCATGCAATACTTTACACTTTTCTCTATTAAATTTCATTTGCCATGTGTCTGCCCAATTTTGAATGCGGTCTAGATCATTTTGAATGACCTTTGCTGCTTCAACAGTGTCTGCCACTCCTCCTATTTTTGTGTCGTCTGCAAATTTAACGAGTTTGCTTACTATACCAGAATCTAAATCATTAATGTAGATTAGGAATAGCAGAGGACCTAATACTGATCCCTGTGGTACACCACTGGTTACCTCACTCCATTTCGAGGTTTCTCCTCTAATCAGTACTTTCTGTTTTCTACCTGTTAACCACTCCCTAATCCATGTGCATGCAATTCCTTGAATCCCTACTGCGTTCAGTTTGAGAATTAATCTTTTATGCGGGACTTTGTCAAAAAAGCTTTCTGGAAATCTAAATAGACCATGTCATATGCTTTGCAGTTGTCCATTTTCAATGTTGCATCCTCGAAAAAGTCAAGTAGGTTAGTTAGACATGATCTCCCTTTCCTAAAACCATGCTGGCTGTCACCCAGGATATTGTTACCATATAGGTAATTTTCCATTTTGGATCTTATTATAGTTTCCATAAGTTTACATATAATAGAAGTCAGGCTTATTGGTCTGTAGTTACCTGGTTCAGTTTTGTCTCCTTTTTGTGGATCGGTATTACGTTTGCTATTTTCCAGTCCATCGGTACAACCCCTGTGTCAAGAGACTGTTGCATGATCTTGGTTAGCGGCTTGTAAAGAACTTCTTTCATTTCTTTGAGTACTATTGGGAGGATCTCATCCGCCCAGGGGATTTGTTTATTTTAAGAGCTCCTAGTCCCTTTAACACTTCTGCCTCTGTTATGCTAAAGTTATTTAAAACTGGATAGGAACAGGTCGACATGTGGGGCATGTTGTCCGTGTCCTCCTTTGTAAAAAAATCTGTGAAAAGTAATCATTTAATATATTTGCTATTTTTTTTTCATCATCTATGATTTTGCCATTTGTGTCTCTTAGACATTTAACCTCCTCTTTGAATGTTCTCTTGCTGTTATAATATTGGAAAAACATTTTTGGAATTGGTTTTAGCCCCTTAGCAATATTGATTTCTATCTCTCTTTGGCCTTTCTAACTTCCTTTTTTTTTTGTGTTTGCAGTTCCAAGTACTCTTTCTGTGTGCTTTGTTTTTGGTCCCTTTTAAACGCTCTGTAAAGTGCCTTTTTTCGCTGAATATTTTTTTTTTTTTGATCTATTAAACCATTTTGGCCATTTTGTTTTAGATTTAGATTTGTCTACTTTTGGGATGTAATTGTTTTGTGCCTCTAGTACTACATTTTTTAAAAAGACAGCCACCCTTTTTCTGTGGATGTTTTCTCTTTTTTACTCAATCTACTTCTGTTAGTCTCTGTTTCATACCTTCATAGTTTGCTTTTCTAAAATTGTAAACCTTAGCTTTAGTCATTACTTTTGGGGTTTTTAAAAAATATTTCAAATGAGACCATGTTGTGGTCTGAGTTTGCCAATGGCTCTCTGACCTCTGTTTTAGTTATTCTGTCTTCATTATTTGAAAAAGACTAAATCAAGGCATGCCTCCCCTCTAGTCGGTGCCTTGACAAATTGCGTTAGGAAGCAGTCATTTGTCATTTCCACCATTTCAATTTCGTCCGTCGTGCCCCCCCATCGGGTTTTCCCATTTTATACAGGGGAAGTTGAAATCCCCCATTAGTATGGCTTCTCCTTTTCTACACGCATTTCGAATGTCATTGTACAACAGATTATTTTGCTCAGCGTCTGAATTTGGCGGTCTATAGCATGCTCCTATTATTATGCCCTTTGAATTTGTGTCCATTATTCTGACCCATATTGATTCTGCATTGTTTTCTTTGTCCTGATTTAACACCTGGGCTTCAAGGCTATTTCTTATGTATAGCGCTACCCCTCCGCCTCTTCTGTCCTGCCTGTCTTTCCTATACAGTGTGTACCCACTGATATTATATTCGTCTCCATCACTCTCAGACAACCAAGTTTCTGTAACACCTATCACATCGTAGTTACTTGTTAGTGCAGTAGCTTCAAGTTCTAACATTTTGTTTCTGAGACTTCTAGCATTAAGATAAATACATTTAATAGTGGTCTTACCTGAGTTGTTGCCCTTGTTTTGATGTAGTCTCCCTTCTGTTTTTTTGTTTTCTTTCCCCTTCCTTTCTAGTTTAAATGCTTCTGTACCGCCTGAAGGATCCTTTCTCCGAGTAGATTGGTTCCCTTTCTGTTTAAGTGCAGTCCGTCCCACCTGTATAGATAGTCCTTGTTGTAGAAAGTGCTCCAATGTTCAAGAAAGGTGAAGCCTTCCTGTGTGCACCATGATTTCAGCCATGCATTTTGATTTTGTATTTCCAGCTGTCCATATGGTCCTTTGCAAGGCGCCGGCAGTATCCCAGAAAATACCACAGTTTTGGTCTTGTCTTTTAATTTCCTTCCTAGCTCTCTGAATTTGTTCTGCAGGGATCTTGGCCTGTCTCTTCCAATGTTGTTTGTACCAATGTGGACGACTACTACCGGGTCATCTCCAGTTCGTTCTTGTTCCACTGCTTTAACACTTTTACAGCTCTGGTTGGTTCTTTAAACTTCTCCCTCCTGGATGGTCTTCGGCCCCTGCCAACATAATGAAATACTCTGGACAGTATGTAATCTTCTTCCTGTTTATCTTGAAGCTCCTTAAGTGTGAACACAGGTAATGCTCTTTGACCTGGTGGAGTCAACTGTTGAATGTCTTGAACTAGGCAGATTGCCCTGGTTCTTGCACCTAGTTCCCACTCAGTGTGATTTCCGAATACTGCGGCCACTTCCTCACTATAAAGCGACATGGGCCCGGAGTTACTCTGGGTCTTGAATTCTTCAATCTTTTGATTGTTGTTGCTTACCCTGAACACATCTTGTACTGCACTTTCCATAATCTGTTCCGCCTCCTCAAGCAAGGCTCCATATGGTTCATTAACTAGTCTGTGACCAACTCGTCCTTTGGTGAAAGGTTGTCTACTTAAGGCGTCAGCGACCACATTCTTGGTGCCTGGGATGTACTGGATACTGAAATTATATGGTGCTAACTTTGCAACCCACCTCTGCTCACAAGCATCCAACTTTGGCTTAGTCAGGATGTATGTGAGAGGATTATTATCGGTCCATACTGTAAATCTGTGGCCTTTTAGCCAATGACTAAATTTGTCACAGACGGACCACTTAAGCGCCAGAAACTCTAGTCGATGTGCTGGGTATCTACTCTGAGCGCGATTGAGTGTCTTACTTGCAAATGCTATAGGCCGAGCTTTACTCTCTCCTTCAGAGACCTGGGACAGCACAGCACCTAAGCCGTCTAGCGACGCATCTGTAGATAATATGAATGGACGGCTAAAATCAGGATGAGCTAACATGACTGAGTTCAACAAAGCGGACTTAAGCTTCTGGAATGAATCGTGATGTTCCCGTGTCCAATCTTTTGGACTAAGCTTCCGAAACGCAGCAGCACCTCTATTATTGGGTTTCTTTCCCCCCGGAACAGCAGTGAGAGCAAATAGGGGTTTAGCGATCTTAGAACAATTCTCAATGAAATGTTGGTAGTACATTATCATACCTAGAAAAGATTTAATCTTCTTCTGAGATGGTGTGACACCATCAGTGTCCATGAGTTCCACTTCGTCCATGCTAGTAATGGCCTCCACCTTGTCTGGGTCAGTTGACACTCCACTCCTATTAATAACATGACCCAGAAACCTCACACTACATCTCAGGAAGTAACACTTCTTGGGCGCTAACTTTAACCCATGAACACTCAACTTGATGAAAACCATCTCGAGCCTCTTCAACGCTTCCTCCTCCGTGGGTGCAAAAACCAGCAAATCATCTAAATAACATAACAGTGTCAAAAAATTCTGATCTCCAAAAATGTTAGTCATGAGACGCATAAAGCTTGCAGGGCTGTTACATAGTCCCTGAGGCATCCTATTGAATTCGTGGAGCCCCAACGGAGTTGTGAACGCTGTGTATTTCTTATCACTTTCACTCATGGGCACGTTGTAAAACCCAGAAGTCAAATCCATTGTGCTAAAGTATGCATTTCCCCCCAAAGCAGCCAAACAATCCGCCTGATGTGGCAATGGGTGTGCGTCTTTGATTGTCTGCGCGCATTTAACCAGCGATAATCTACACAGATCGCAAGTCCCCATTTTCTTCCATACAAGCACAAGGGGAGGCCCACTCACTAGTGGATTTCCTGATGATTTCTCTTTCTTCCATTTCAGTTAAGACCTGTCTCAGTTTTTGATAATGCCCCGGGGGAACACGTCGGTAAGGCAGTCTAAATGGTCGATCATCAGCTAAATGAATCCTGTGAACAAAGCCCTTTGCTTCTCCACAGTCTAGTTTATGTCAAAAAACACCCCTTCATATCTCTGTATCAACTCAACTAGCCGTTTCTTCCAGTACTGAGACACTTCACAAGACTTAACATCAATGTCACTTAATCCTAAATTGCTGAGCGTATCACAAGGATCAATACCGTTTGAAGGTGCAGTGCTACTAGCAGTCACACTCCCATGTACTTGCTGGCTTTGCATTCTCAAGACTTCACTAGATGCATTGTCAGAGTTTACGTCCAGATCCTCCATTGCTACACAGGGATACACATCCGCTATCTTGGAGTTCCTTCTCAATGTTATTGGCTTATCACAGGGATTCATAACCTTAACAGGTACCCATCTGTCTCCCCACATGGAAGTAACAACCCTACCCACCATGACATCTTTCTCATGAAGTTTAGATCTAGGGGACTCTACTAGTATAGTACTGCCCTCGGAAACTGGTGCATTCACTGGTAACCTGCCCCATACAAGGTGCTCATGTTTAGGTAACAATGTCACTGCTTGAGTCAACTTAACTGTTCCTATCTGATCAGGTATACTGTTACCTTTCCACCGGTTTAATCCAGACAACATGCTCAGAAACTGTTCACCCCCTTGAGTGTCAATGGGTTCAGGTTTATTCATAACACGCCAGTAACTGGGTGCTTGTTTAAATTGACATAGCAGATACTTGATAACATTGGTGCCTAATATCAATTGATCGCGTTGCCCCTGTACAACCAAAGTAGGTACACTAACCACATGCCCATACACTTCCATCTCCAATTGATAAATGCATTTAGGTTCAACTTGTACGCCGCCACATCCTACAAGAATGATATCTGTGTGCAACTGGCTGTCTTCAGGAAGTATACCTGCATTCAGAAGATCCTGTTCTGCTACCTCACTCATTGTACACGCCATAGACCCACTGTCCAGCAAGGCCTGCAACAAAACTTGCTCATTCACTCTCACTGTGGTATAAAACAGATTATCAGCTTCCCCTACCCTATGCACATTCTGGTATATCACTTCATTACCATGAGAAAGAGTTTTACAACTTTCCTCATAAATGGACTGTATATCTTCTTCATTACTGAGGGCTTGACACAACACGCTCACATCACCCCCTCTCAGATGTGAGCAGCCTAGTTTTCCTGATCCTGTACTGTGTTGCCCCTCACCTGCTTAGGCTGGGTTGTGGGGGTCTTGACATTAGTGCACTCCTTCTTTTGATGTCCAACCCCAAAACATGCAAAACACCTTTTTTCTCCCATACAATGTGAACGGGTAGAATGAGTCTTATCCTCACAGACTCGACAAGGTAGATTGACAGGGCGGTTCCAGGGAACTGCATCACCTCTTGGCTGTGACACAACTCCATGGTTGTTGGTTTGGTTAGCTTTCTCAAGAACTTTCTCCAACATACTGAGCACACGTTCTAAGGTAGTTCCTTCAGAAACCACTGGGTCATGCGCTTTTGGTGGGTTGTTAGGTTTCCGTACCCCTACATTCATTGCCCCATATTCCTCACAATTGACTGCTGGAAAGCTAGCATCAGCGGCCGCAACTTGTTGGACTTTGACTTTTTCAGAATTTGTTACTTTCTGATTACAAGGTTTGTGCTCCCTTTGATGTTCATCAATGGCCTCCTGAACCTCTACAACTGTCCATTTACTTATGGGTTTACATCTGAACACACCAGCCAAATCAAGATCAGGGCAGTTCCTTATAAACATCATTGCTATCTCCCCACTCATGTTTTCCATTTTCCTACCCTGTTTTTGCAAATACTCATCAGCAACTTCAGCTGCTGTGTTTAAGCGAACCCAATAATCTACGGGACTCTCTCTTGATTTGGGCTGAGTGGCATAAAAGTCTGCCAAAGGCAAACACGACATGGGACTTTCACTAAAATACCTCTTCAGTATGTCAAAGATTATTTCTGGATTACTAGCAGGGTTTAACAAAGAGTTACTTTTCAATCCCACCTTGACTATATTCTTGGCCCACCCCATTAAATGGCTCAAGATCTCACCAGCCTGCTCTGAGGTAGAATAACCTCTTTTGTGCAAATACGTCTCCATCATTTCTATCCATTCCTGCACAGTACACTTTTCTGAGCCATCTCCCCTGAAAATAGGTGGCTCTCTGACATCAGATTTAACTACCACATTCACTTTAGTGAGGTCAAAGCTAGGTACGTGGGTCGAATCACTCTTCTTAAATGAGGTTCCACTCGCTGGAGTGAGATTACTTGGGGTGGTGTCACTATTCTGACTAGCTAATAGCCGGGTTGCAATAGAATCCCCAATTTGGTGCCCTAATTGCTCAATCATATCACACAATTGCTGGGTAGTGTCCATTTCATTACTGGCAGGAAATGCATTTGGCGTGGATGTAACAGGCTGTACTTTGGGAATAGGCATGGTGTCTTCCAATCCCAATTTGTTCCTAAATTGTGGTAGATTTGCACTATCTTTGTCTGCACCTTTCTTGAGTAACAAACCCCTACCCATTCCCTTAAAAGATGTTTCAGGGTCATAATTATTGTCCTCAATTCCCCCACTTGCCATTTTACAGTATACAATTACACTTTATGAATAAAAAAAATATATAAAGTATTTCACCTTTAACAGTTTTTCAGAAAAAAAATAACAATATTATACCTAAAAAAACACATACATTTATGGAAAATAAATTGCAGGAATAACAGCGTCGAATAACTGGTCCTTTAACCTAATACCTTACAGACATTCACAAGCTCACTGCTTCATCCCCGGCGATCGGCATCAGCTGACCAGTTGATCCGAGTCACGGCACCACTTTATGTAGCAGACACGATCCTGCTGCTACGATATTTTTCTCTGCGGTGCTTCATAAACCACACGAGTGCTAACGAGTGTTGATTCAGTCTCTGTTTATTGTGCCTGTTTAACAGAAAATAAAAAGAACACCAGCACATGCAGATCACTCCAGACGTTCTCTCCCCTCAGCATTAACCCTTTGCGGTCCATTGTCGGACTAGGTCCGACATTGCAATTATTCCTCTCAGGTCCTTTGTCGGACTGGGTCCGACATCATTATAGCAACGCAAAAAACGGGTTTCTAGTCGTTTTTTCTCCTGAAAAAGCAGAGAAAAACATTCAATTACCGAGTGGGAGCGACAGGAGCCGAGACAAGTCGAAAAAATAAATAAATAAATAAATAAAGGCTTCTCATGAATAGTCATACATGGCCCTGGTATCAGATAACAGGGGGGTCGTAAGTAAACAAGCTGGCTGCCTGTGAATCAGCGCACAGAGAACACTGACATTTGCAGAGCTTTTTTTGAGATGTTATAGTAATAAAATAATGACTTGGATCGCATTATTGAGGAGTTTGGTGATAAAACGAGTGATCAGGAGATGATTGATCGGTATGTACGACTATTATTTTTATTATTATTTATTTCTTACATAGGTGAAAGCTATAGCGAACGAAAGGATGGGGGCGGGGCTGGAGAAGCCTAGTGAGTCCTTTGTTGATATGCAGGGCCATTTAAACCCGTTTGACTGAAAAAAAAATACTTTTAAACAGCGCGTCTAAAATTAACTGCGCGTGTGAAAATTAATTAGACCTGACGTGCCTGACGCGCAATTAATAAATGGACTGCAAAGGGTTAACAACATGGCGACTCGCTAATTACATTTTTTTTCTTGTAGCAATCAGACATGTACCAATTCATAGTAAATTAAATAAAAACAAAAACAATAAACAATTTCTTCTTTTTTTAGATCATTATAGTGGTATTACAGGTTTCTTTTGTCTTTTGTTCCTACAAATTAAAAGTTTACAATGCACATCCTTATTACTCGGATTCTAATTGTTTTTTTTTCTATCTTTCCTCTACACGCACACACACAGGCAAAGACTTATCAGTTTTACATTTTTTTAGACCACAAAATAACTAGTCGGAAACATACCTGTTTAACAGAAAATAAAAAGAACACCAGCACATGCAGATCACTCCAGACGTTCTCTCCCTATATAAAACAACAACCATTAGAAGTGCGCAACACTACACTCTCAATAATACAACACGAGTTATCAAGAAAAAATAATAGTTTTAACACGATTTGATGAGCGAGTTATTATTAACACATCATGAATACATATTACAACATGAGTTACAACAGTTTTCTCCATGTACAAATGTATTTTAAATAAAGATTCTAGTCTATAAAAGAGAGAGAACATGAAACATGTCTTACCCTCAGCATTAACAACATGGCGACTGAGGGATTACTGGGTAATTCTTACATGTGCTTGGTCTTAAAGTCGTATTCCCTATTAATGACCTCCGACTAAAATTAAAGGAAACCAACATTTTCCTTTGAAACAAAACAGCAAATTAACATGAAACTTTGGTGAAACTCAAAAAAATAAAATAACAAATTACACTTGTTACACTCGGGCCCCAGCAACCCCGCACAGAGTCCCAGCGGCTTGCCAAATGGTCGCTGGCCCCTCCCTAGCACGCATGGTGCCCAGTGACTTCGTGCGGGGTCCCAGCGGCTCTCAAATGGTCAATGGCCCCTCACCAGCACGCGCACGTGGCCCAGCGACTTTGCACGGTGTCCCAGCTGATCGCCAAATGGTCCTTGGCCCATCTCCAGCACGCGCACGGGGGACCAGCGACCCCGCACGGGGTCCCAGCGGCTCGCCAAATGGTCTCTGGCACCTCCCCAGCGCGCACACGGGCCCCATCTACCAGTTGTGGAGTCCCAGCGGCTCCCCAAATGGCCCCTGGCACCTTCCCAGCACGTCCACTGGGTCCAGCGACCTCGCACGGGGTCCAAGCGGATCTCCAAATGGTCCCTGGCGCCTCCGCAGTGCGCGCTCTGGCCCCAGCGACCCCGCACAGGGTCCCAGTTGCTCGTCAAATGGTCCCTGGCTCCTACCCAGCGTGCACAGGGCAAAGTAACCACGCGCGGGGTGCCAGCGGCTCTCAAATGGTCCCTGGCTCCTTCCCAGCGCGCGCACTGTGCCCAGCGACCCCGCGCCGGGTCCCAGCGGGTCGCAAATGGTCCCTCGCACATCCCCAGCCTGCGCACAGGCCCAAGCGGCTTGCAAAATGTTCCCTGGCCCGTCCCTAGTGCGCGCACGGGGCCCTGCGACTACGCGCGAGGTTCCAGCGGCTCGCCAAATGGTCCCTGACACCTCCCCAGCACGCGCACGGGGCCCAGCGACCTTGCACAGGGTCCAAGATGCTCGCCAAATGGTCCCCGGCACATCCCCAGCCCGCACATAGGCCCAAGCGACTTTGCGGGGGGTCCCAGCGGCTCGCCAAATGGTCCCTGGCACCTCCCCAGCGCGCACACAGGGCCCCAGCTACCAGGTATGGAGTCCCAGCGACTCGCCAAATGGTCTCTGGCCCCTCCCCAGCGAGCGCACGGGGCAAATCGACACCACGTGGGGTCCCAGCGACTCGCCAAATGGTCCCTCGCGCCTCCCCAGCAAGCGCACGGGGTCCAGCGATCCCACGTGGGGTCCCAGCGACTCGCTAAATAGTCCCTTTGCTAATCCCCAGGGCGCTCACTGGGCACAACGACCCTTCGCGGGGTTCAAGTGGATCGCCAAATGGTCCCTGGCCCCTCCCCAGCGCGCGCACGGGGCCCAGAGGATCATTGGACTCCCAATGGTCCCAAATGGTCCGGGGCCCATCCCCAGAGCGCACACAGGGCCCAGCGACTTTGCCTGGGGTCCCAGCGGCTAGCCAAATGGTCCCTGTCACCTCCCCAGCGTGCGCATGGGGCCCAGCGACCCCGGGAGGGGTCCTAGCGTCTCGCTACAATAATCCCTGGCACGTGCCCAGCGCGCGCACGGGCCCCAGCGACATCGTGTGGGGTCCCAGTGGCTAATCAAATGGTACCTGGCTCCTACCCAGTGTGCGCACGGGGCCCAGCTACCCCGTGCGGGATTCCAGCAGCTCGCCAAATCGTCCCTAGTACCTCCCCAGCGCACGCACTGAGCACAGCAACCACACGAGGGGTCCCAGTTGCTCGAAAAATGGTCCCTGGCACCTCCCCAGCACGCATACGGGCCCCAGCGACCCCATGCGGGATCCCAGTGGGTCGCCAAACGATCCCTGGTACCTCCCCAGAAGCGCACTGGGCCCAGTGACCCCGCACGTGGTCCCAGCGGCTCGCAAATGGTCCCTGGCACATCCCTAGCGCGTGCACGGGCCCCAGCAACTTCGCACGCGGGTTCCTGCTGCTCGCCATATGGTCCATGGCCCATCACCAGCGAGTGCACGGGGTCCAGCGACCCCAGGCGGGGCCCCAGTGGTTCGCCTAATGGTCCCTGGCACGTCCCCAGCGCGAGCACGGGCCCCAGAGACCCTGTGCGGGGTCCCAGCGGCATGCCAAACGGTCCCTTGCACCCCCCAGCACGAGCACAGGCCAGAAAGACCCTGTGCGGGGTCCGAGTGAATCGCCAAATGGTCCCTGGCCTGTCCACAATGCGCGCACGGGGCACAGCGACCCCGCGTGGGGTCCCAGTGGCTCGCAAAAATGTCCCTGGCACCTCCCCAGCACGCACACTGGGCCCAGCGACCGTACGTAGTGTACGAGCAGCTCGCAAAATAGTCCCTGGCACCTCCCCAGCACGTGCACTGGGCCCACCGACCCCGCTCGGTGTCCCAGGGGCTCGCCAAATGGTCCCTGGCACCTCCGCCTTTGCCTTGCACGGGCATGGCGACTTTATGGGGTCCCAGCAGCTCGCCAACAGTCCCTGGCACCTCCCCAGCCAGCGCAGAGGACCCTTCGCCCCGACGCGGGGACCCAGCAGCTCTCCAAATTGCCCCTAGAACCTCCCCAGCGCACACACAATCCACAGCGACCACGCGTGGGGTCCCAGCGGCTTGCCAAAATGTCCCTGGCACCACCCCAGTGGGAGCACTGGGACCAGCGACCCCGCGCGGGGTCCCAGCGGCTCACAAATGGACCCGGCACATCCCCAGCGCACGCACGGGCCCGAGCAACTTCACACAGGGTCCCGCGGCACGCCATATCGTCCATGGCCCCTCCCCAGCGAGCGCACGTGGCCCAGCGACCCCAGACAGGGTCCCAGCGGCTCGCCAAATGGACCCTGGCACCTCCCCAGAAAGTGCACTGGGCCAAGCGACCCCTCGCGGGGTCACAGCTGCACGCCAAACGGTCCCTGGCACCTCCCCAGCATGTGCACGGTGCCCACCGACCCCGCTCGGTGTCCCAGCGGAATGCCAAACAGTCCCTGGCACCTCCCGAGCACAAGCACGGTGCCCACCGACCCCACTTGGGGTCCCATGGGATCAGCAAATGGTCCCTGGCCCCTCCCCAGCGCCCGCACGTGGCCCAGCGACCCCGAAGGGTGTCCCAGCAGCTCGCCAAATGGTCCCTGGCACCTCCCCAGCGGTTGCACTGGGACCAGCGACCGCACACGGGGTACGAGCGGCTCGCCAAATACTCTATGGCACCTCCCCAGCACGCGCACGGGCCCCAGCGACCACGTGCGGGGCCCCAGCGGCACGCCAAACGGTCCCTGGCACCTCCGCAGTGCGCGAACGGGGCCCAGCGACCCCGTGTTGGGTCCCAGCGGATCGCCAAACGGTCCCAGGCACCTCCGCAGTGCACGCATGGGGCCCAGCAACCCCGCGCTGGGTCCCAACGGCTCACCAAATGGCCCCTCCCCAGCGAGCACGGGGCACAGCGACCCCAGACAGGGTCCCAGCGGCCCTCCAAATGGACCCTGGCACCTCCCCAGAAAGTGCACTGGGCCAAGCGACCCCTCGCGGGGTCACAGCTGCACGCCAAACGGTCCCTGGCACCTCCCCAGTGCACGCACAGGCCCCAGAGACCCAGCACGGGGTACGAGCGGCCTGCCAAATGGTCCCTGGCCCCTCGCCAACGCGCGCACAGGGCCAGCGACCCAGCGCGGGGTCCCAGTGATCTCCGCACGGGGTCCCAGTGGCTCTGCAAACGGTCCCTGGCACCTACCCAGCATGCGCACGGGGCCCAGTGACCCCACGCGGGGTCCCAGCGGCACGGCAAACTCTCCCTGGCACCACCCCAGCATGCGCACGGGGCCCAGCGACCCCGCGTTGGGTCCCAGTGGTTAGCCAAATGGTCCCTGGCACCTCCCTAGCACGCGCACGGTGCCCAGCGACTTCGCGCAGGGTCCCAGCTGCTGGCAAAACGGTCCCTGGCACCTCCCCAGCACGCGCACGGACCCCAGCAACCCCGGGCAGGGTACCAGGTGCTCGCCAAAAGGTCCCTTGCACCACACCAGCACGTGCACTGCGGCCAGCGACCCCACGCGAGGTCCCAGCAGCACAGCAAACTCTCCCTGGCACCACCCCAGCACGCGCACAGGGGCCCAGTGACCCCGTGTGGGATCCCAGTGGCTCGCCAAATGGTCCCTGGCCCCTCCCCCAGCGTACGCATGGGCCCCAGAGACCCCGTGCTGGATCCAAACAGCACACCAAACGGTCCTTGGCACCTACGCAGAACGCGCACGGGACCCAGCAACCCCGCGCGATGTCCCAGCGGCTCACAAAATGGTCCCTGGCACCTCCCTAGCGTGAGCACGGGCCCCAGAGACCCCACGCGGGGTCCCAGCGGTACGGCAAACTCTCCCTGGCTCCTCCCCAGCAAGCGCACGGGCCCCAGCGACCACGCGCTGGACCCGAGCGGCACGCCAAATAGTCCCTGGTACCTCCCCAGCAAGCGCACGGGGTCCAGCGACCCCAGGCGGGGTCCTAGTGGGTCGCAAATGGTCCCTGGCACATTCCTAGCAAGTGCACGGGCCCCAGCAACTTCGCACGGGGTCCCAGCGGCTCGCCAAATAGTCCCTGGCACCTCCCCAGCACGCACACGGGCCCCAGCGACCCCATGCGGGGTCCCAGCGGGTCGCCAAACGATCCCTGGTACCACCCCAGCAAGCGCACGGGGTCCAGCGACCCCAGGCGGGGTCCTAGTGGGTCGCCTAATGGTACCTGGCACGTCCTCAGTGCAAGCACGGGCCCCAGAGACCCTGTGCGGGGTCCCAGCGGCATGCCAAACGTTCCCTGGCACCTCTCCAGCACACGTACGGGCCCAAGCGACCCAGTGCTGGGTCCCTGCAGATTGCCAAATGCTCCCTGGTACCTCCCCATCACACGCACTGGGCCCAGCGACCCCACGCAGGGTCTCAGCGGCTCACAAATAGTCCCTGGCACTTAGCCAGCACACGCAAGGGGCCCAGCGATCCCTCGCGGGATCCAAGTGGCTCGCCAAACGGTCCCTGACACCTCCCCAGCATGCGCACAGGCCCCAGCAACCCCGCACAAGGTCCCAGCGGCTCGGCAAATGGTCCCTGGCGCCTCCCCAGCATGCGCACGGACCCCAACGACCTGGCACGGGGTCCCAGATGCTCACCAAATGTTCCCTGGCACCTCACCAGCATGCACACGAGCGCTAGCGACCCCGAGCGGGGTCCAAGCGGCGCACCAAACGGTCCCTGGCACCTCCCCGGCACGCGCGCGGGCCCCAGCGACCCCTCACAGGGTCTCAGCGGCAGGCCAAATGGTCCCTGGCACCTCCCCAGCACGCGCACGGGCTCCAGCAACCCAGTGTGGGGTCCCTGCGGCTCGCCAAATGGTCCCCGGTACATCCCCAGCACGCGCACCGGCTCCAGCGACCGCATGCGGCGTCCCAACTCCTCGACAAATTGTCCCTAGCACCTCCCTAGCGCGTGCACGGGCACCAGCGACCTCGTGCATGGTCCGAGTGGCTCGCCAAATGATCCCTGTCACCTCCCCAGCACATGCACGGACCCCAGCGACTTCTCGCGAGGTCCAAGCGGCTGGCCAAATTGTCTCTGGCCCCTCCCCAGCGCAGCGCACAGCACCCACGGACCCCACATGGGTTCCCAGCAACTCACCAAATGGTCCCTGGCACCACCTCGGCGCGCGCACTGGCCCCAGAGATCCCGCATGGGGTCCGAGCTGCTTGCCAAAAGGTCCCTGGCACCTCTCCCGCGAACACACGGTCTCCAGCGACCTCCCGCAGGGTCTCAGCGGCTCTCCAAATGGTCCCTGGCTTCTCCCCAGTGCGTGCATGGGGCCCAGCGACTACGTGCGAGGTCCGAGCGGCTCGCCAAAATGTCCTTGGCACCTACCCATCATGTGCATGGACCCCAGCGTCCCTGCGCGTGGTCCCAGCGTTTCGCAAAACGGTCCCTGGTACCTCCCCAGCACGCGCACGGGCCCAGCGACCCCGGGCGGGGTCGTAGCAGCTCGCAAAAGGTCCCTGTCACATCCCCAGCACACGCATGGACCCCAGCAACCCCGGGCGTGGTCCAAGCGGCTCGCCAAATGGTCCCTGGCACCTCCCCAGCATGTGCACTGGGACCAGCGACCCCGTGCGTGGTCCCTGCGGCTCGCAAAATGGTCCCTGGCACGTCCCCAGCACGCACACTGGGTCCAGCGACCTCGCATGGGGTCCCAGCGGCTCACGAAACAGTCCCTGGCACCTCCCCAGAGAACACACGTTCTCCAGCGACCTCGTGCAGGGTCCCAGCTGCTCGCCAAAAGGTCCCTGGAACCTCCCCAGCGCGCGCACGGGGCCCAGCAACCCCGTGCGGGGTCCCAGCGTCACACCAAATGGTTCCTGGCACATCCCCAGTGCTTGTACGAACCCCAGCGACTTCGAGTGTGGTCCAAGCGGCTTCCCAAACTGTCCCTGGCACCTCGCCAGAACGTGCAGGGGCCCCAGCGACATCGCGTGGTGTCCCAGCGTCTCGCCAAATGGTCCCTGGCTCCTCCCCAGCAAGCGCAGGGGCTCCAGCAACCTTGCGCAGGGTGCCAGCGGCTAGCCAAATTGTCCCTGGCACCTCCCTAGTGAGCGCACGGGGCCCGGGGACCCCGCGCGGGGTCCCATCAGCTCGCCAAATGGTCCCTGGTACTTCCCCAGTCCGCGCACGGGCACCAGCGACCGTGCTCGGGGTCCCAGCGGCTCGCCAAATGGTCCATGGTACCTCCCCAGCGCACGCGCGAGCACCAGCGACCTCGTGCAGGGTCCAAGAAGTTCGCCAAATGGTGCCCGGCACTTTCCCAGCACGCGCACTAGCCCCAGAGACACCGCTCGGGGACCGAGCTGCTCACTAAATGGTCCCTGGCCCTCCTACCGGAACAAGCACCAGCCCGAACGACCCTGTGCAGTCTCCGAGCGACTCGCCAAATGGCCCCTGACCCCACCTCACCCCGCGCGGGGTCCCAGCGTCACACCAAATGGTTCCTGGCACCTCCCCAGCGCGCGTACGAACCCCAGCGACTTCGAGCGTGGTCCAAGCGGCTTACCAAACTGTCCCTGGCACCTCACCAGCACACGCAGGGGCCCCAGCGACATCACGTGGTGTCCCATCAGCTCGCCAAATGGTCCATGGTACCTCCCCAGGACGCGCACGGGCACCAGCGACCGTGCTCGGGGTCCCAGCGGCTCGCCAAATGGTCCATGTCACCTCCCCAGCGCATATGCGGACACCGGCGACCTCGTGCAGGGTCCAAGAGGCTCGCCAAATGGCCCCTGGCCCCGCCTCAGTGCGTGCACAGGACCCAGCGACCAGGCATGGAGTCCCAGCAACCACACGCAGGGTCCCAGAGGCTCGTAAATAGTCCTGGGCACATCCCCAGCGCGCGCTCAACCCCAGCAACCCCGCGCGGGGTCCCAGCGGCTCTCCAAATGGTCTTTGGCTACTACCCAGTGCGTGAACGGGGCCCAGCAACCCCGCGCGGGGTCCCAGCGTCTCGCCAAATGATCCCTGGCACCTCCCCAGCAAGCGCAGGGGATCCAGCGACCTCGCGCAAGGTCCAGGTGGCTTGCCAAACGGTCCCTGGCACCTCCGCAGCCGCACATGGCCCAGCAACCACACGCAGGGTCCCAGAGGCTCAGAATAGTCCTGGGCACGCCCCAGCAGCTCAAGCCCAGCAACCTCGCGCGGGGTCCCAGCGGCTCTTCAAATGGTCTTTGGCTACTACCCAGTGCGTGAACGGGGCCCAGCAACCCCGCGTGGGGTCCCAGCGGCTCGCCAAACAGTCCCTGACACCTCCCAGCATGCGCACGGGGCTCAGCGACCCTACGCGGTGTCCCAGCGGCTCGCCAACTGGTCCCTGGCACCTCCCAGCACGCGCACGGGGCTCAGGGACACCGCGTGGAGACACCACGTGGAGACACAGCGGCTCGCCAAAAGGTCCCTGGCACCTCCCAGCACGCGCACGGGGCTCAGGGACACCGCGTGGAGACACCACGTGGAGACACAGCGGCTCGCCAAAAGGTCCCTGGCACCTCCCCAGCGCGCGCACGGGGCCCAGCGACAACGCACGGGGTCCCAACAACACACCAAATGGTTCCTGGCACCTCACCAGCATGCGCAGGGGCACCAGCGACATCGCGCGGGTTCCCAGCGGCTAGCCAAATGGTACCTGGCACCTCCCCAGCATGCTCACGGGCCACAGAGACCAGGCATGGAGTCCCAGCGGATCCCCAAACGGTCCCTGGCACCTCCCCAGTATGCGCACTAGCCCCAGAGACCCCTCACGGGGTCCGAGCGGATCGCCAAATGGTCCCTGACACCTCCCCAACAAGCGCAGGGGCTCCAGCGACCTCGCCCAAGGACCCAGCGGCTCGCCAGACGGTCCCTGGCACCTCCGCAGCGCGTGAACGGGGCCCAGCGACCTTGTGTGGGGTCCCAGCGGCTCGCCAAATGATCCCTAGCACCTCCGCAGCGCACGAATGGGGCCCAGCGACCCCGTATGGGGTCCCAGCGGCTCTCCAAACGGTCCCTGGTACCTCCCCAGCGCACGCACTTGCCCCAGAGACTGCGCGCGGGGTACGAGCGGCTCACTAAATGGTCCCTGGCCCCTCCCCAGCACGCGCACCAGGCCGACAGACCCCGCGCAGTGTCCGAGCGACTCGCCAAATGGCCCCTTGCCCCGCCCCAGCAACCCCGCAAGGGGTCCAAGCGACTCGCCAAATGGTCCCTGACACCTCCCCAGCATGCGCACGGTCTCCAGCGACCTCGTGCAGGGTCAGCGCTCGCCAAATGGTCCCTGGCACTTCCCTAGCACGTGCACGGGGCCCAGGGACCCCGCGCTGGATCCCAGCGGCTCGCCAAATGGTCCCTGGCACCTCCCCAGCGAGCCCACAGGCACCAGCGACCGCGCTCGGGGTCCCAGCGGCTTGCCAAATGGTCCCTGGCACGTCCCCAGCACACACACGGGTAGCAGCGACTTCGTGCAGGGTCCAAGCGGCTCACCACACGGTTCCTGGCATCTCCCCAGCATGCACACGGGCCCCAGCGACCTCATGCGGGGTCCCAGCGGCTCTCCAAATGGTCTTTGGCTACTACCCAGTGCGTGAACGGGGCCCAGCAACCCCGCGCGGGGTCCCAGCGGCTCACCAAATGATCCCTGGCACCTCCCCAGCAAGCGCAGGGGATCCAGCGACCTCGCGCAAGGTCCAGGTGGCTTGCCAAACGGTGCCTGGCACCTCCCGAGCACGTGCACGGGCCCCAGCGACCTAATGCGGGGTCCCAGCGGCTCGCCAAGCGGTCCCTGGTACCTAACTGGCATGCGCACAGGCCCCAGCGACCCCGCGCGGGGTCTTAGCGGCACGCCAAACGGTCCCTAGCACATCCTCAGTGCACGCACTGGACGCAGCAACCCTACGTGGGGTTCCAGCGGCTTGCAAAACGGTCCCTGCCACCTCCGCAGCCCACGCACATGGCCCAGCAACCACACGCAGGGTCCCAGAGGCTCGTAAATAGTCCTGGGAACATCACCAGCGCACGCTCAAGCCCAGCAACCCCGCGCGGGGTCCCAGCGGCTCTCCAAATGGTCTTTGGCTACTACCCAGTGCGTGAACGGGGCCCAGCAACCCCGCGCGGGGTCCCAGCGGCTGGCCAAATGATCCCTGGCACCTCCCCAGCAAGCGCAGGGGATCCAGCGACCTCGCGCAAGGTCCAGGTGGCTTGCCAAACGGTCCCTGGCACCTCCGCAGCCCACGTACATGGCCCAGCAACCACACGCAGGGTCCCAGAGGCTCGTAAATCCAGTTTTAAATAACTTTAGCATAACAGAGGCAGAAGTGTTAAAGGGACTAGGAGCTCTTAAAATAAACAAATCCCCTGGGCCGGATGAGATCCTCCCAATAGTACTCAAAGAAATGAAAGAAGTTCTTTACAAGCCGCTAACCAAGATCATGCAACAGTCTCTTGACACAGGGGTTGTACCGACAGACTGGAAAATAGCAAACGTAATACCGATCCACAAAAAGGGAGACAAAACTGAACCAGGTAACTACAGACCAATAAGCCTGACTTCTAATATATGTAAACTTATGGAAACTATAATAAGATCCAAAATGGAAAATTACCTATATGGTAACAATATCCTGGGTGACAGCCAGCATGGTTTTAGGAAAGGGAGATCATGTCTAACTAACCTACTTGACTTTTTTGAGGATGCAACATTGAAAATGGACAACTGCAAAGCATACGACATGGTCTATTTAGATTTCCAGAAAGCTTTTGACAAAGTCCCGCATAAAAGATTAATTCTCAAACTGAACGCAGTAGGGATTCAAGGAAATGCATGCACATGGATTAGGGAGTGGTTAACAGGTAGAAAACAGAAAGTACTGATTAGAGGAGAAACCTCGAAATGGAGTGAGGTAACCAGTGGTGTACCACAGGGATCAGTATTAGGTCCTCTGCTATTCCTAATCTACATTAATGATTTAGACTCTGATATAGTAAGCAAACTCGTTAAATTTGCAGACGACACAAAAATAGGAGGAGTGGCAGACACTGTTGAAGCAGCAAAGGTCATTCAAAATGATCTAGACCGCATTCAAAATTGGGCAGACACATGGCAAATGAAATTTAATAGAGAAAAGTGTAAAGTATTGCATGCGGGCAATAAAATGTTCATTATAAATATCATATGGGAGATAGTGAAATTGAAGAAGGGAACTATGAAAAAGACCTAGGAGTTTATGTTGACTCAGAAATGTCTTCATCTAGACAATGTGGGGGAAGCTATAAAAAAGGCTAACAAGATGCTTGGATATATTGTGAGAAGTGTTGAATTTAAATCAAGGGAAGTAATGTTAAAACTCTACAATGCATTAGTAAGACCTCACCTAGAATATTGTGTTCAGTTCTGGTCACCTC
This sequence comes from Huso huso, assembly GCA_036884735.1. Classification (NCBI taxonomy): domain Eukaryota; kingdom Metazoa; phylum Chordata; class Actinopteri; order Acipenseriformes; family Acipenseridae; genus Huso; species Huso huso. Next base: position 6,375,877 of record CM072712.1, on the reverse strand, counting down.
GTTACAAAAAGGATATTGCTGCTCTAGAAAGAGTGCAAAGAAGAGCAACCAGAATTATCCCGGGTTTAAAAGGCATGTCGTATGCAGACAGGCTAAAAAAAGAATTGAATCTATTCAGTCTTGAACAAAGAAGACTACGCGCGCGATCTGATTCAAACATTCAAAATCCTAAAAGGTATAGACAATGTCAACCCGGGGACTTCTTTGACTTGAAAAAAAAAAAAGGACCAGGGGTCATAAATGGAGATTAGATAAAGGGGCATTCAGAACAGAAAATAGGAGGCACTTTTTTACACAGAGAATTGTGAGGGTCTGGAACCAACTCCCCAGTAATGTTGTTGAAGCTGACACCCTGGGATCCTTCAAGAAGCTGCTTGATGAGATTCTGGGATCAATAAGCTACTAACAACCAAACGAGCAAGATGGGCTGAATGGCCTCCTCTCGTTTGTAAACTTTCTTATGTTCTTATGTTCTTATGTAAATAGTCCTGGGAACATCACCAGCGCACGCTCAAGCCCAGCAACCCCGCACGGGGTCCCAGCGGCTCTCCAAATGGTCTTTGGCTACTACCCAGTGCGTGAACGGGGCCCAGCAACCCCGTGCGGGGTCCCAGCGGCTCGCCAAATGATCCCTGGCACCTCCCCAGCAAGCGCAGGGGATCCAGCGACCTCGCGCAAGGTCCAGGTGGCTTGCCAAACGGTCCCTGGGACCTCACCAGCATGCGCAGGGGCACCAGCGACATCGCGCGGGTTCCCAGAGGCTCGCCAAATGGTACCTGGCACCTCCCCAGCATGCTCACGGGCCACAGAGACCAGGCGTGGAGTCCCAGTGGATCCCCAAAAGGTCCCTGGCACCTCCCAGCACGCGCACGGGTCTCAGGGACCCCGCGTGGAGACACAGCGGCTCGCCAAAAGGTCCCTGGCACCTCCCCAGCGTGCGCACGGGGTCCCAACGTCACACCAAATGGTTCCTGGCACCTCCCCAACGCGCGTACGAACCCCAACGTCTTTGCGCGTGGTCCAAGCGGCTTGCCAAACTGTCCCTGGCACCTCACCAGCATGCGCAGGGGCACCAGCGACATCGCGCGGGTTCCCAGTGGCTCGCCCAATGGTCCCTGGCCCCTCACCAGCGAGCACAAGGGGGCCAGTGACCCCGCGCGGTTCCAAGCGGCTCGCGAAATGGTCCCTGGCACATCTCGATCACGCGCACGGGGCCCAGCGACCTCGCGCGGGGTCCCAGATGCTCACCAAATGGTCCCTGGTCCCTCCCCAGTGCACGCACTGGGCCCAGAAACCTTGTGCAGGGTCCCAGCAACTCGCCAAATGGTCCCTGGCAACTCCCTAGCGAGCGCACGGGGCCCAGCGACTCCACACGGGGACCGATCAGTTTGCCAAAGAGTCCCTGGTACCTCCAAAGCTCACGCACTAGGCCCAGCAACCCCACGCGAGGTCCCAGCGACTCGCAAATGGTCCCTGGCACATCTCCAGCACGCGCACAGGGCCCAGCGACGTCGCACGGGGTCCCAGAGGCTCACCAAATGGTCCCTGGTACCTCCCCAGTGCACTCACTGGGCCCAGAAACCTCGCGCAGGGTCCCAGCAACTCGCCAAATGGTCCCTGGCAACTCCCTAGTGAGCGCACGGGGCCCAGCGACTCCACACGGGGACCGATCAGTTTGCCAAAGAGTCCCTGGTACCTCCAAAGCTCACGCACTAGGCCCAGCAACCCCACGCGAGGTCCCAGCGACTCGCAAATGGTCCCTGGCACATCCCCAGCACACGCACGGGCCCCAGCTACTTCACGTGGGGTCCCAGCGGCTCACCAAACAGTCCCTGGCACCTCCCAAGCACGCGCACGGGCCCCAGCGACCACGTGTGGGGTCCCAGCGGCACGCCAAACGGTCCCTGCAACTCCCTAGCGAGCACACGGGGCCCAGTGACCCCATGCGGGGACCGATCATTTCACCAAAGAGTCCCTGGTACATCCATAGCTCACGCTCTAGGCCCAGCAACCCCACGCGAGGTCCCAGCGACTCGCAAATGGTCCCTGGCACATCCCCAGCACACGCACGGGACCCAGCTACTTCACGCGTAGTCCCAGCGGATCACCAAACAGTCCCTGGCACCTCCCAAGCACGCGCACGGGCCCCAGCGACCACGTGCGGGGCCCCAGCGGCACGCCAAACGGTCCCTGACACCTCCACAGCGCGCGAACGGGGCCCAGCGACCCCGTGTTGGGTCCCAGCGGATCGCCAAACGGTCCCTGGCACCTCCCCAGCAAGCGCAGGGGATCCAGCGACCTCGCGCAAGGTCCAGGTGGCTTGCCAAACGGTCCCTGGTACCTCCGCAGCGCGCGAACGGGGCCCAGCGACCCCGTGTTGGGTCCCAGCGGATCGTCAAACGGTCCCAGGCACCTCCGCAGTGCACGCATGGGGACCAGCAACCCCGCGCTGGGCCCCAACGGCTCGCCAAATGGTCCCTGGTGCCTCACCAGCGTGCGCACGGGTACTAGCGACCAGGTGTGGAGTCCCAGCGGCTCGACAACTGGTCCCTGGCACCTCCCAGCATGCGCACGGGGCCCAGCGACCCCGCGTGGAGACAGCGGCTCGCCAAAAGGTCCCTGGCACCTCCTCCGCGCGCGCAAGGGGCCCAGAGACCCCGCGCAGGGTCCCAGCGGCTCGTAAATTGTCCCTGGCCCCTCCCCAGCGCGCACAGGGCGCAGCGACTTCGCGCGGTGTCCCAGCAGATCGCATATAGTCCCTCACACATCGCCAGTGCGTGCACGAGACCCAGAGTCCCCCGCGCGGGGTCCGAGCGGCTCAACAAACGTTCCCTGGCACCTCCCCAACATGTGCACGGTGCCCACCGACCCCACTTGGGGTCCCAGGGGATCAGCAAATGGTCCCTGGCCCAGCGATGCAGCGCGGTGTCCCAGCGGCTCACAAAAATACCCCTGGCACCACCCCAGCGGTTGCACTGGGACGAGTGACCGCACACAGGGTGCGAGCGGCTCGCCAAATACTCCCTGGCACCTCCCCAGCATGCGCACGGGCCCTAGCGACCCCGCCCGGGGTCCCAGCGGCTCACAAATGGACCCGCCACATCCACCGCACACGCACATGCCCGAGCAACTTCGCACGGTGTCCCAGCGGCACGCCATATGGTCCATGGCCCCTCCCCAGCGAGCGCACAGGGCCCAGCGAACTCAGACGGGGTCCCAGCTGCTCGCCAAATGGTCCTTGGCACCTCCCCAGCACGCGCACTGGGCCCACTGACCCCACTTGGGGTCCCAGGGGCTCACCAAATGGTCCCTGGCCCCTCCCCAGCGCCCGCACAGGGCAAGGCGACCCCGACGGGTGTCCCAGCAACTCGCCAAATGCTCCCTGGCACCTCCCCAGCGTACGCACGGGCCCCAGAGACCCAGCGCGGGGTACGAGCGGCCTGCCAAATGGTCCCTGGCCCCTCCCCAATGCGCGCACAGAGCCAGCGACCCAGCGCGGGGTCCCAGCGGCTCTGCAAACGGTCCCTGGCACCTACCCAGCATGCGCACGGGGCCCAGTGACCCCACGGGGTCCCAGCGTGCTGGGCAAACGGTCCCTGGCACCACCCCAGCACGCCGCACGGGCCCAGCAACCCCGGCTGGGTACCCCAGCAACCCCGGCAGGGGTGGTGCTCACTAAAGGTCCCTTGCACCACACCAGCACGTGCACTGCGGCCAGCGACCCCACGCGAGGTCCCAGCAGCACAGCAAACTCTCCCTGGCACCACCCCAGCATGCGCACAGGGGCCCAGCAACCCCGCGCGGGGTCCCAGCGGCTCACAAAATGGTCCCTGGCACCTCCCTAGCGTGAGCACGGGCCCCAGAGACCCCACGCGGGGTCCCAGCGGTACGGCAAACTCTCCCTGGCTCCTCCCCAGCAAGCGCACGGGCCCCAGCGACCACGCGCTGGACCCGAGCGGCACGCCAAACGGTCCCTGGCACCTCCCCAGCGCGCGCACTGGGACGAGCGACCGCACGCGGGGTACGAGCGTCTCGCCAAATAGTCCCTGGCACCTCCCCAGCACGCACACGGGCCCCAGCGACCCCATGCGGGGTCCCAGCGGGTCGCCAAACGATCCCTGGTACCTCCCCAGCAAGCGCACGGGGTCCAGCGACCCCAGGCGGGGTCCTAGTGGGTCGCCTAATGGTCCCTGGCACGTCCTCAGTGCAAGCACGGGCCCAAGCGACCCTGTGCGGGGTCCCAGCGGCATGCCAAACGGTCCCTGGTACCTCCCCATCACACGCACTGGGCCCAGCGACCCCACGCAGGGTCTCAGCGGCTCACAAATAGTCCCTGGCACTTAGCCAGCACACGCAAGGGGCCCAGCGATCCCGCGCGGGATCCAAGTGGCTCGCCAAACGGTCCCTGACACCTCCCCAGCATGCGCACGGGCCCCAGCAACCCCGCACAAGGTCCCAGCGGCTCGGCAAATGGTCCCTGGCGCCTCCCCAGCATGCGCACGGACCCCAACGACCTGGCACGGGGTCCCAGATGCTCACCAAATGGTCCCTGGCACCTCCCCATTGCGCACACGGGCCAAAGCGACCCCGCAAGGGGTCTCAGATGCTCGCCAAATGGTCCCTGGCACATCACCAGAACGTGCACGGGCCCCAGAGACCTCGTGCGGGGTCCCAGCGGCACGCCAAACGGTCCCTGGCACCTCCCAAGCACGTGCACGGGCCCCAGCGACCTAATGCGGGGTCCCAGCAGCGCGCCAAGCAGTCCCCGGTCCCTCCGCAGTGCGCGCACAGATCCCAACGACCACGCGTGGGGTCCCAGCGGCTCTGCAAACGGTCCCTGGCACCTCCCCAGCACACGCACAGACCCCAGCAACCCCGGGCGTGGTCCCTGCGGCTCGCTAAATGGTCCCTGGCACGTCCCCAGCACATGCACTGGGTCCAGCGACCTCGCATGGGGTCCCAGCGGCTCACGAAACAGTCCCTGGCACCTCCCCAGAGAACACACGTTCTCCAGCGACCTCGTGCAGGGTCCCAGCTGCTCGCCAAAAGGTCCCTGGCACCTCCCCAGCGCGCGCACGGGGCACAGCGACACCGCGCGGGGTCCCAGCGTCACACCAAATGGTTCCTGGCACATCCCCAGCGCTTGTACGAACCCCAGCGACTTTGAGTGTGGTCCAAGCGGCTTCCCAAACTGTCCCTGGCACCTCGCCAGAAAGCGCAGGGGCCCCAGCGACATCGCGTGGTGTCCCAGCGGCTCGCCAAATGGCCCCTGGCCCCGCCTCACTGAGTGCACAGGACCCAGCGACCAGGCATGGAGTCCCAACGGTTCGCCAAAAGGTCGCTGGCACCTCCCCAGCACGCACACAGGACCCAGCGACCCCGCGCGGGGACCCAGCATCACACCAAATGGTTCCTGGCACCTCCCCAGTGCACGTACGAACCCCAGCGACTTCGAGCGTGGTCCAAGTGGCTTGCCAAACGGTCCCTGGCACCTCCCCAGTATGCGCACTAGCCCCAGAGACCCCTCGCGGGGTCCGAGCGGATCGCCAAATGGTCCCTGACACCTCCCCAACAAGCGCAGGGGCTCCAGCAACCTTGCCCAAGGACCCAGCGGCTCGCTAGACGGTCCCTGGCACCTCCGCAGCGCGTGAACAGGGCCCAGCGACCGTGCTCGGGGTCCCAGCGGCTCTCCAAACGGTCCCTGGTACCTCCCCAGCGCACGCACTTGCCCCAGAGACCGCGCGCGGGGTACGAGCGGCTCGCTAAATGGTCCCTGGCCCCTCCCCAGCACGCGCACCAGGCCGACAGACCCCGCGCAGTGTCCGAGCGACTCGCCAAATGGCCCCTTGCCCCGCCCCAGCAACCCCGCAAGGGGTCCAAACGACTCGCCAAATGGTCCCTGACACCTCCCCAGCGTACGCACGGTCTCCAGCGACCTCGTGCAGGGTCAGCGCTCGCCAAATGGTCCCTGGCACCTCCACAGCACACACACGGGTAGCAGCGACTTTGTGCAGGGTACAAACGGCTCACCACATGGTTCCTGGCATCTCCCCAGCATGCACACGGGCCCCAGCGACCTCGTGCGGGGTCCCAGTGGCACGCCAAACGGTCCCTGGCACCTCCCGAGCACGTGCACGGGTCCCAGCGACCTAATGCGGGGTCCCAGCAGCGCGCCAAGCGGTCCCTGGTACCTAACTGGCATGCGCACAGGCCCCAGCGACCCCGCGGGGTCTTAGCGGCACGCCAAACGATCCCTGGCACATCCTCAGCGCACGCACTGGACGCAGCAACCCTACGCGGGGTTCCAGCGGCTTGCAAAACGGTCCCTGGCACCTCCGCAGCCCACGCACATGGCCCAGCAACCACATGCAGGGTCCCAGAGGCTCGTAAATAGTCCTGGGCACATCCCCAGCGCGCGCTCAAGCCCAGCAACCCCGCGCGGGGTCCCAGCGGCTCTCCAAATGGTCTTTGGCTACTACCCAGTGCGTGAACGGGGCCCAGCAACCCCGCGCGGGGTCCCAGCGGCTCGCCAAATGATCCCTGGCACCTCCCCAGCAAGCGCAGGGGATCCAGCGACCTCGCGCAAGGTCCAGGTGGCTTGCCAAACGGTCCCTGGCACCTCCGCAGCCCACGCAAACGGGCCCCAGCGACCCGGTGCGGGTTCCCAGCGGCTCGCCAACTGGTCCCTGGCACCTCCCAGCACGAGCACGGGGCTCAGAGACCCCGCGTGGAGACACAGCGGCTCGCCAAAAGGTCCGTGGCACCTCCCCAGCGCGCGCACGGTGCCCAGCGACCACGCACGGGGTCCCAACGACACACCAAATGGTTCCTGGCACCTCCCTAACGCGCGTACGAACCCCAACGTCTTTGCGCGTGGTCCAAGCGGCTTGCCAAACTGTCCCGGCACCTCACCAGCATGCACAGGGGCACCAGTGACATCGCGCGGATTCCAAGCGGTTCGCCAAATGGTACCTGGCACCTCCCCAGCATGCTCACGGGCCACAGAGACGAAGCGTGGAGTCCCTGGCACCTCCCCAGCCCGCGCACGGGGCAGCGACTTCGCGCAGGGTACAAGTGGCTCGCCAAACGGTCCCTGGCACCTCCCCAGTATGCGCACTAGCCCCAGAGACCCCTCGCGGGGTCCGAGCGGATCGCCAAATGGTCCCTGGCACCTCCCCAACAAGCGCAGGGGCTCCAGCGACCTCGCCCAAGGACCCAGCGGCTCGCCAGACGGTCCCTGGCACCTCCGCAGCGCGTGAACGGTGCCCAGCGACCTTGTGTGGGGTCCCAGCGGCTCACCAAATGATCCCTAGCACCTCTGCAGCGCTCGAATGGGGCCCAGCGACCCCGTATGGGGTCCCAGCGGCTCTCCAAACGGTCCCTGGTACTTCCCCAGCGCACGCACTTGCCCCAGAGACCCCGCGGGGTACGAGTGGCTCGCTAAATGGTCCCTGGCCCCTCCACAGCACGCGCACCAGGCCGAAAGACCCCGCGCAGTGTCCGAGTGACTCGCCAAATGGCCCCTTGCCCCGCCCCAGCAACGTCGCAAGGGGTCCAAGCGACTCGCCAAATGGTCCCTGACACATCCCCAGCGTGCACACGGTCTCCAGCGACCTCGTGCAGGGTCAGCGCTCGCCAAATGGTCCCTGGCACCTCCCTAGCGCGTGCACGGGGCCCAGGGACCCCGCGCTGGATCCCAGCGGCTCGCCAAATGGTCCCTGGCACCTCCCCAGCGAGCCCACAGGCACCAGCGACCGCGCTCGGGGTCCAAGCGGCTCACCACACGGTTCCTGGCATCTCCCCAGCATGCACACGGGCCCCAGCGACCTCGTGCGGGGTCCCAGGGCACGCCAAACGGTCCCTGGCACCTCCCGAGCACGTGCACGGGCCCCAGCGACCTAATGCGGGGTCACAGCGGCTCGCCAAGCGGTCCCTGGTAGCTAACTGGCATGCGCACGGGCCCCAGCGACCTCGCGCGGGGTCCGAGCGGCTCACCAATGGTCCCCGGCACCTCTGCAGCGCGCGCACAGGCTCAAGCGTCTTCGCGCGGGGTCCCAGCGGCTCCCCAAATGGTACCTGGCTCCTCCCAAGAGTGCACACGGGCCCAAGCGACCCCGCACGGGGTCCCAGCTGCTCGTCTAATGCGCCGAGCAGCTTGGCAAATGGTCCCTAGCACCTCCCCAGTGTGCACACGGGCCCCAGCTACCAGGCGTGGAATCCCAGTGGCTCGACAAATGGTCCCTGGCACCTCCCCAGTGCGCGCTCGGGCCCCAGCGAGCCCGCACAGGTTCCCAGTTGCACGGCAAATGGTCCCTGGCGCCCACACAGGCCACAGCGACTTTGCACGGGGTCCCAGCGATTCACAAATAATCCCTGGCACATCCTCAGCGCGCACAAGGGACCCAGCGACTTTGCGCGGTGTCCCAGCGGCTCACAAATGATCCTTGGCACATCCCCAGCGTGCGCACGGTGCCCAGCGACCCAGCGCGGAGTACCAGTGGCTTGCCAAATCGTCCCTGGCACTCCCCAGCGCACGCACAGGGCCCATCAACCACGCGCGGGGTCCCAGGGGCTTGCAAATGGTCCCTCGCACATCCCCAGCACTCACACAGGCCCCAGCGACGTCACGCGGGGTCCCAGCGGCTCGCAAATAGACCCTGGCACAACCCTAGTGTGTGCATGGGCCCCAGCGACCTCGCGCTGGGTCCAAGCGGCTTGCCAAATGGTCCCTGGATCCTCCATAGCGAGCACGGGGCCCAGTGACTTCGCGCAGGGTCCCAGCTGCTCGCCAAATGGTCCCTGGCCCCTCCACAGTGCACGCACGGTGACCAGCAACTTCGCGCGGGGACCCAGCAGCTCGCCATATGGTCCCTGGCCCCTCCCCAGCGCGCGCACGTGGCCCAACAACCCCTCGCGGGTACCCAGCAGCTCGCCAAATGGTCCCTGGCACCTCCCTAGTGCATGCACGGGGCCCAGCAACCGCACGCGGAGTCCCAGGCTCCCGCAAATGGTCCCTCGCACATCCCCAGCACTCGCATGGGCCCCAGTGCCTTTGCGTGGGGTCGCAGTAGCTCGCAAATAGACCCTGGCACATCCCTAGTGAATACACGGGCCCCAACGACCTCGCGCGGGGTCCCAACGGCTCGCGAAATGGTCCCTTGCCCATCCCCAGGGTGCGCACGGGGCCCAGCGACCTCGCACGGGGTTCCAGTGGCTCGCCAAATGGTCCCTGGCGCCCAGCCAGTGCGCACTCGGGTCCCAGCGACCACGTGCGGGGTTCCAGCGGCTCGCCAAATGGACCCTGGCTCCTACCCAGCGAGCGCATAGGGCCCAGGAACCACGCACGGGGTCCCAGCGGCTCACAAATGGTCCCTGACCCCTCCACAGCGCGCGCACGGGAACCAGAGAACCCGCGCAGGATCCCAGTGGCTTGCCAGATGGTCGCTGGCCCCTCCTTAGCGCTACACGTGGCCCTGCGACTTTGCGCGGGGTCCCAGCGGCTCCCCAAATGATCCCTGGCACCTTCCCAGCGTGCACACAGAGCCCAGCGACAATGCGCGGGGTCCGAACGGCTCACTAAATGGTCCCTGGCACCTCCTCAGCGCGCTCACTGGGCAGCGACTTCGCGCCGGGTCCCAGCAACTCGCCAAATGGTACCTGGCCCCTAAACAGCGCATGCACTGGGCCCAGCGACTTTGCGCGGGGTCCTAGCGGATCGCAAATGGTCCCTCGCACATCCCCAGTGCGCGCACGGGCCCCAGCGACTTCGCGTGGGGTCCCAGTGGGTTGCAAATAGTCCTTGGCACATCCCCAGCGTGCGCACGGCCCCCAGCGACTTCGCGTGGGGTCCCAGCGGCTTGCAAAATGGTCCCTGGCCCCTGTCTAGTGCGCGCACGGGGCCCTGCAACTTCGTGCAGGGTCCCAGCGGCTCGGCAAATGGTCCCTTGCCCATCCCCACGGGGCGCACGGGTCCCAAGGACCCTGCGCGGGGTCCCAGCTGCTCGCCAAATGGTCCCTGGCCCCTCCCAGTGAGCTCACGGGGCCCAGTGACTTCGAGCAGGGTCTCAGCAGCTCGCCAAATGGTCCCTGGCAGCTCCCTAGCGGGCGCACGGGGCCCAGCGACCCAACGTGGGGACCAATCAGTTCGCCAAAGAGTCCCTGGTACCTCAAAAACTCACGCACTAGGCCCAGCAACCCCACGTGAGGTCCCAGCGGCTCGCCAAATGGTCCCTGACACCTCCCAGCACGAGCACGGGGCCCAGCCACACCCCGTGGAGTCACAGTGGCTCGCCAAAAGGTCCCTGGCACCTCCCCAGCGCTCGCACGGGGCCCAGCATCCCCGCGTGGGGTCCCAGCTTCACATCAAATGGTTCCTGGCACATCCCCAGCGCGTGTACGAACCCCAGCGACTTCGAGCGTGGTCCAAGCGGCTTGCCAAACTGTCCCTGGCACCTCACCAGCACTCGCAGGGGCCCCAGAGACATCTCGTGGTGTCCCAGCGGCTTGCCAAATGGTCCCTTGCACCTCCCCAGCAAGTGTAGGGGCTCCAGCGACCTCTAGCAGGGTGCCAGCGGCTCGGCAAACAGTCCCTGGCACCTCTGCAGCACACGAACGGGGTCCAGCGACCCTATGCGGGGTCCCAGCTGCTCGCCAAATGGTCCCTGGCACCTCCCTAGCGTGCACAGGGCCCAGTGACTTCGAGCAGGGTCTCAGCAGCTCGCCAAATGGTCCCTGGCAACTCCCTAGCGAGTGCACGGGGCCCAGCAACCCCACGCGGGGACCGATTAGTTTGCCAAAGAGTCCCTGGTACCTCCAATGCTCACGCAATAGGCCCAGCAACCCCATGCGAGGTCCCAGAGACTCGCAAATGGTCCCTGGCACATCCCCAGCACACGCACGGGCCCCAGCTACTTCACGCGGGGTCCCAGTGGCACGCCAAACGGTCCCTGGCACCTCCGCAGCGCACGAACGGGGCCCAGCGACCCCGTGTTGGGTCCCAGCGGATCGCCAAACGGTCCCAGGCACCTCCGCAGTGCACGCATGGGGCCAAGCAACCCCGCACTGGGTCCCAGCGGCTCGCCAAATGGTCCCTGGCACATCCCCAGCATGCGTTCGGGCACCAATGACCAGGCGTGGAGTTCCAGCGGCTGGTCAAATGGTCCCTGGCAACACCCAGCGTGCGCGCAGAGCCCAGCGACCCTGCTTGGAGTCACAGCAGCTCGCCAAAATGTGCCTGACACCTCCCCAGCACACGCACAGGCCCCAGCGACCCCACGTGGGGTCCCAGTGGCACGTCAAATGGTCCCTGGCGCCTCACCAGCACGAACACTTTCCCCAGCGACCCAGTGCGGGGTCCCAGCGGCTCGCCAAATGGTCCCTGGCTCCTACCTAGCGCGCGCACGGGGCCCACCGACTTCGCACGGTGTCCCAGCTTCTCGCCAAATGGTACGTGGCACCTCCCCAGGACGCACACAGGCCCCAGCTACCAGGCGTGGAGTACCAGTGGCTCCCCGAATGGCCGCTGGCACCTCCCCAGCACATGCACGGGGCCCAGCAACTTCGCCTGGGGTCCTAGCTGCTCGCAAATGGTCCCAGGCCCATCCCCAGAGTGCCCACAAAGCCCAGTGACCCCACGCAGGGTCCCAGCGGCTTGCCAAATGGTCGCTGGCCCCTCCCAAGCGCACGCACGGGGCCCAGTGACTTCGCGTTGGGTCCTAGCAGCACGCAAATAGTCCCTGTCACATCCTTAGACCACGCACAGTGCCCAGCACCCACAAGCAGGTTCCCAGCGGCTCGTAAATAGTCTGGGCCACATCCCCAGCGCGCATGCAAGACCAGCAACCCCAACGGCTCGCCAAATGGTCCCTGGCTACTACCCAACGTGTGCACGGGGCCCAGCGACACTGCACGGGGTCCCAGCGGCTTGCCAAATGGTCCCTGGCCCATCCCCAGTGTACACCCGGGAGAAAGCAACTTCGTGCGGGGTCCCAGCGGCTCGCCAAATTGTCCCTGGCCCCTCCCCAGTGCTCGCACAGGGCCCAACGTCCCTGAGCGGGGTCCCAGCGGCTCGCCAAATAGTCCCTGGCTCCTCCCCAGCGCGCGCACGGCCCCAACGACCAGGCGTGGGGTCCCAGCGGCACGCCAAATGGTCCCTGGCACCTCCCCAGTGCACGCACAGGGCCCAGCGACCCCGCATGAAGTCATAGCGGCTCGCCAAACGGTCCCAGGCACCTCCCCAGTGCACGCACGGGGCCCAGCAACCCCGCATGGAGTCCCAGCGGCTCAACAAATGGTCCCTGGCACCTCCCCAGCGTGCGCACAGGGCCCAGCGACCCCGCATGGAGTCACAGCGGCTCACCAAAAGGTCCCTGGCACCTCCCCAGCGCTCGCACAGGGCCCAGAGACCACGCGCGGGGTCCCAGCGTCACAACAAATGACGCTGGGACCTCCCCAGCGTGCGTACGAACCCCAGCGTCTTGGCGCGTGATACAAGCGGTCCCAGTGGCTTGCCAAATGGTCGCTGGCCCCTCACTAGCGTCGCGGTCCCAGTGTGGCCAAGCAGCTCGCAAATGGTCCCTGGCCCCTCATACGGCCCAGCGTCGCCAGTGTCCCAGCGACTCGCCAAATGGTCCCTTCAGCGGGGTCAAACGGGGCCCCAGTGACTTTGCGCGGGGTCCAAGCAGCTCACAAATGGTCCCTGGCCCCTACCCAGTGCGCGCACGGGGCCCAGCGACCTCGTGTGGTGTCCCAGCGGCTCGAAAAATGGTCCCTGGCACCTCACCAGCACATCCACGGGCACCAGCAACCACGCACGGGGTCCCAGCGGCTCGCAAATGGTCCCTGGCACATCCCGCGCACGGGGTCCAGCGACTTCATGCGGGTCCCAGTGGCTCGCCAAATGGTCCCTGGCATCTCCTCAGCGCGCGCACAAGGCCCAGCAACCACACGCGGGCTCCCAGCGACTCGCAAATTGTCCCTCGCACATCCCCAGCGCGCACACAGGCCACAGCGACTTTGCACGGGGTCCCAGCGATTCGCAAATGATCCTTGGCACATCCCCAGCGTGCGCACGGTGCCCAGCGACCCAGCGTGGAGTACCAGTGGCTTGCCAAATCGTCCCTGGCACCCCCCAGCGCACGCACTGGGCCCATCAACCGCGCACAGGGTCCCAGTGGCTCGCAAATAGACCCTGGCACAACCCTAGTGTATGCACCTCGCGCTGGGTACCAGCGGCTTACCAAATGGTCCCTGGCTCCTCCCTACCGTGCACGGGGCCCAGTGACTTCGCGTGGGGTCCCAGCTGCTCGCCAAATGGTCCCTGGCCCCTCCGCAGTGCACGCACGGTGACCAGCAACTTCGCGCGGGGACCCAGCGGCTTGCCATATGGTCCCTGGCCCCTCCCCAGCGTGCGCACGTGGCCTAACAACCCCTCGTGGGTACCCAGCAGCTCGCCAAATGGAACCTGGCACCTCCCTAGTGCACGCACGGGGCCCAGCAACCGCACGCGGAATCCCAGTCTCCCGCAAATGGTCCCTCGCACATCCCCAGCACTCGCATGGGCCCAAGTGCCTTTGCGTGGGGTCCCAGTAGCTCGCAAATAGACCCTGGCACATCCCTAGTGTATGCACGGGCCCCAACGACCTCGCGCGGGGTCCCAGCGGATCGCCAAATGGTCCCTTGCCAATCCCCAGGGTGCGCACGGGGCCCAACGACCATGCACGGGGTCCCAGCGGCTCGCCAAATGGTCCCTTGCACCTCCCCAGCGGGTGCACGGGGCCCAGCGACCTCGCGTGGGGTTCCAGCGGCTCACAAATGGTCCCTGACCCCTCCACAGCCCGCGCATGGGGCCCAGAGAACCCGCGCAGGATCCCAGCAGCTAGCCAGATGGTCTCTGGCCCCTCCCTAGCGCACGTGGCCCTGCGACTTCGCGCGGGGTCCGAGCAGCTTGCCAAATGATCCCTGGCACCTCCCCAGCGTGCACACAGGGCCCAGCGACAATGCGTGGGGTCCGAACGGCTCGCTAAATGGTCCCTGGCACCTCCTCAGCTCGCGCACTGGGCAGCGACTTCGCGCCGGGTCCCAGCGACTCGCCAAATGGTGCCTGGCCCCTAAACAGCGAGCGCACGGTGCACAGCGATCCCGCGAGGGGTCCCAGCGGCTCGACAAATGGTCCCTGGCACCTCCCCAGCGCGCGCACGGGCCCCAGCGACCACACACAGGGTCCCAACTGCTCGCCAAATGGTCCCAGGCACCTCCCCAGCATGCGCACGGGCACCAGCGACCAGGTGTGGCGTCCCAGCTGGTCGCCAAATGGTCCCTGGCACCTCCCAGCACACGTACAGGGCCCAGCGACCCCGCATGGAGTCACAGCGGCTCGCCAAAAGGTCCCTGGCACCTCCCCAGCTTAAGCACGGGACCCAGCGACCACGCGTGGGGTCCCAATGTCATACCAAATGGTTCCTGGCACCTCCCCAGCGCACATACGAACCCCAGCGTCTTTGCGCGTGGTCCAAGCGTCTTGCCAAACTGTCCCTGGCACCTCACCAGCACGCGCAGGGGCCCCAGCAACCAGGCGTGGAGTCCCAGCGGCTGGCCAAATGGTCCCTGGCACCTCCCAGAACGCGCACGGGGCCCAGGAATCAGGCGCGGGGTCCCAGCGTTACACCAAATGGTTCCTGGCAGCTCCCCAACGCGCGTACGAACCCCAGCGACTTCGAGCGTGGTCCAAGCGGCTTGCCAAACTGTCCCTGGCACCTCACCAGCACGCGCAGGGGCCCCAGAGACCACTCGCGCGGTCCCAGCGGGTCACCAAACGATCCCTGGCACATCCCCAGCGCGCACACGGGCCCCAGCAACTTCGCACGGAGTCCCAGCGGCTCACCATATGGTCCATGGACCCTCCCCAGCGAGCGCACAGGGCCCAACGACCCCAGGTGGGGTCCGGGCGGCTGGCCAAATGGTCCCTGGCACCCCCCCAGCACGCGCATGGATCCCAGCGACTCTTCGCGGGGTCCCAGCGGCTCGCCAAACTGTCTCTGACACCTCCCCAGGAAGTGCACGGGCCCCAGCAACCCCGTGCGGGTTCCCTGCGTCTCGCCAAATGATCCCTGGCACTTCCCAGCACGCACACGGGGCCCAGCGACACCGACGGGTGTCCCAGCAGCTCGCCAAATGGTCCCTGGCACCTCCCCAGCACACGCAGTGGGCCCAGCGACCACGCGTGGGGTCCCAGCGGCACGCCAAACTGTCCCTGGCACCTCCCCAGCACGCGTACGGGGCCCAGCGACCCCGCGCGTGGTCCCAGCTGCTCACCAAATGGTCCCTGGCACCTCCCAGAACGCGCACGGGGCCCAGGAATCAGGCGCGGGGTCCCAGCGTTACACCAAATGGTTCCTGGCAGCTCCCCATCGCGCGTATGAACCCCAGCGACTTCGAGCGTGGTCCAAGCGGCTTGCCAAACTGTCCCTGGCACCTCACCAGCACGCGCAGGGGCCCCAGAGACCACTCGCGCGGTCCCAGCGGGTCACCAAACGATCCCTGGCACATCCCCAGCGCGCACACGGGCCCCAGCAACTTCGCACGGAGTCCCAGCGGCTCACCATATGGTCCATGGCACCCCCCCAGCACGCGCATGGATCCCAGCGACTCTTCGCGGGGTCCCAGCGGCTCGCCAAACTGTCTCTGACACCTCCCCAGGAAGTGCACGGGCCCCAGCAACCCCGTGTGGGTTCCCTGCGTCTCGCCAAATGATCCCTGGCACTTCCCAGCACGCACACGGGGCCCAGCGACACCGACGGGTATCCCAGCAGCTCGCCAAATGGTCCCTGGCACCTCCCCAGCACGCGTACGGGGCCCAGCGACCCCGCGCGTGGTCCCAGCTGCTCACCAAATTGTCCCTGGCACCTCCCCAGCAAGCGATTCTGACCCAGCGACCCCGCTGCGGGTCTCAGCTGCTCGCCAAATTGTCCCTGGCACTTCCCAGCACGCACACGGGGCCCAGCGAAACCGACGGGTGTCCCAGCAGCTCGCCAAATGGTCCCTGGCACCTCCCCAGCACGCGTACGGGGCCCAGCGACCCCGCGCGTGGTCCCAGCTGCTCACCAAATTGTCCCTGGCACCTCCCCAGCAAGCGCACTGACCCAGCGACCCCGCGCGTGGTCTCAGCTGCTCGCCAAATTGTCCCTGGCACCTCCCCAGCACGCGCACTGGCCCCAGCGACACCGCTCGGGGTCCCAGCTGCTTGCCAAACGGTCCCTGGCACCTCCCCAGCATGCACACGGGCGCCAGCGACCACACGTGGGATCCCAGCGGCACGCCAAAAGGTCCCTGGCACCTCCCCAGCACGCGCACGGGCCCCAGCGACCCCGCGCGGGATCCCAGTGGCTCGCCGAATACTCCTCTGCACCTCCCCGCACGCGCACGGTCCCCAGCGACCCCATGCGTGGTCCCAGCGGCTCGCCAAATGGTCCCTGGAACCTCCCCAGCGCACGCACTATCCAAACAGACCCACGTGGGGTCCCAGCGGCTCGCCAAAATGTCCCTGGCACCTCCACAGCACGTTCACTGGGCCCAGCGACCCCGTGCGTGGTCCCAGCGGCTCGTCAAATGGTCCCTGGCACTTACCCAGCGCACGCATGGGCCCTAGCGACCTCGCGCGGGGTCCCAGCTTGTCGCCAAATGATCCCTGGTACCTCCCCACACGCCAAGACTGGGCCCCCAGCGTCCCGTCTGGAATCCTAGCGGGTTGCCAAACGATCCCTGAATTTCCACAGCCGCGACTGGGCCCAGCGACCCAAGACGTGGTCCCAGCAGCTCGGCAAACGGGTCCCTGGCACCTACCCAGCATGCGCACGGGCCCCAGCAACCCCGGGCAAGGTCCCAGCGCCTCGCCAAATGGTCCCAGGCACCACCCCAGCATGCGCACCGGGCCCACCGACCCCCCGCAAGATCCCAGCGGAACTCCAAATGGTCCCTGGCACCTCCCCAGCACTCGCACGATACCCAGCTACCCAACGTGGGGTCACAGCGGCTCGCCAAACAGTCCCTGGCACCTCCCCAGCACACGTACGGGGCCCAGCAACCACACGCAGGGTCCCAGTGGATCGTAAACAGTCCTGGGCACATCCCCAGCGCATTCACATGCCCAGCGACCCCGCGCGGTGAGCCAGCGGTGAGCCAGCGGTGAGCCAAATGGTCCCTGGCTACTCCCAGCAAGTGCAGGGGCCCAGCGCCCTCGGAAGGTCCCAGGGTCTCGCCCTAACTCTCCCTGGCACCTCTGCAGGGCGCGCGCACGGGCCCAGCGACTCAGCATGGTTCCCAGCGGCTCTCCAAATGGTCCCTGACACTTCCCAGCATGCGCACGGGGCCCAGCGATCCTGCGTGAGTCAGAGCGGCTCGACAAAGGTTCCTGTCACCTCCCAATGTGCGCCGGGATCCCAGCTGCTCAGGCAAATGGTCCCAGCGGCTCGGCAAATAGTCCCCTAGCACCTCCCCACAGCGCGTGCACAGGCCCCAGTTACCAGGCGTGGAATCCCAGCAGCTCTCCAAATGGCCCCTGGCACATCCCCAGTGGGAGTTCAGGGCCCCAGCGACATCCTAGCAGGGTCCCAGCCCAATGGCTCGACAAATGGTCCCTGGCGCCTCCCAGTGGGAGTTCGGCCCATGACCCTGCACAAAGGTCCCAGCGGCTCGCCAAATGGTCCCTGGCACCTCCCAGCATGCATGCATCACGGGCCCATGACCCCATGCATGAAGTCACAGAGGCTCGCCAAATGGTCCCTGGCCCATACCCAGCGCACCACGGGCCCAGAGACCCCATGCGAGGGTCCCAGAGGCTCGCCAAATGGTCCCTGGCTCATACCCAGCGCACAGTCACGGGGCCCAGCAAATGGTCCCTGGCACAAGCAGGGACCAGTGGCTCGCCAAATGGTCCCTGGCACCTCCCCAGCGCGTGCACAGGCACAAGCCCCAGGCGAGTGACCAGGCGGCTCCCCAAATGGTCCCTGGCACCTCCCCATCTCGCCGCATGGGGCCCAGGCGAGACACAGCTGCTCCCCAAATGGCCCCTCCCCCATCTCGCATGGGGCCCAATGGTCCCTGGGCGCGAGTCCCATCCCAAATGGTCCCTGGCGCCCCCCAGTGACCACGTGTGGGATCCGTGTGGGATCCCAGCAGCTCGCCAAACTGTCTCTGACACCTCCCCAGGAAGTGCACGGGCCCCAGCAACCCCGTGCGGGTTCCCTGCGTCTCGCCAAATGATCCCTGGCACTTCCCAGCACGCACACGGGGCCCAGCGACACCGTCGGGTGTCCCAGCAGCTCGCCAAATGGTCCCTGGCACCTGCCCAGCACACGCAGTGGGCCCAGCAACCCCGCGCGTGGTCCCAGCTGCTCACCAAATTGTCCCTGGCACCTCCCCAGCACACACACTGGACCCAGCGACCTCGCGCGGGGTCCCAGCTTGTCGCCAAATGATCCCTGGTACCTCCCCAACACGCGCACTGGGCCCAACGTCCCCGTGCGGAATCCTAGCGGGTTGCCAAACGATCCCTGGAATTTCCACAGCACGCGCACTGGGCCCAGCGACCCCGCACGTGGTCCCAGCAGCTCGGCAAACGGTCCCTGGCACCTACCCAGCATGTGCACGGGCCCCAGCAACCCCGGGCAAGGTCCCAGCGCCTCGCCAAATGGTCCCAGGCACCTCCCCAGCATGCGCACCGGGCCCACCGACCCCCCGCAAGGTCCCAGCGGCACTCCAAACGGTCCCTGGCAACTCCCCAGCATGCGCACGATACCCAGCTACCCAACGTGGGGTCCAGCGGCTCGCCAAACAGTCCCTGGCACCTCCCCAGCACACGTACGGGGCCCAGCGACCCCACGCGGGGTCCAAGTGGCTTGCCAAATGATCCCTGGCCCTCCCAGCATGCGCCACGGTGCCCAGCGACCCAGCGGGGGTCCCAGCGGCTCTGCAGATGATCCCTTGCACCTCCCCAGCACGCCAGGCCCCCAGCGACCACGCGCTGGATCCCAGCGGCAAACCAAACGGTCCCGTGCACCCACGCAGCACGCCAAGACGGGCCCAGCGACCAGGCGTGGAATCCCAGCGGATCCCTGTGCTGGTCCCCAGCACCTCCCCAGCCAGCGCGCACGGGGCAGGGATTTCACGCGGGTTCCCAGAGGCTCGCAAAAAGGTCACTGGCAAGTCCCAAGCACCACAGACACCAACGACCAGGCGTGGGGGTCCCAGCGGCATGCCAAACGGTCCCTGGCACCTCCCCAGCGTGCGAACTGTGCCCAGCATTCTCGCGCGGGGTCAGAATGGCTCATCAAATGGTCCCTGGTACATCCCCAGCGAACACACTGGGCCCAGCGACCTCGTCGCGGGGTCCCAGCGAATCGCCAAATGGTCCCTGGCACCTCCCCAACACACACAGGACCCAGATACCCCGCGCGGGTCCAAGCAGCTCGCCAAATGGTCACTGGCACCTCCCCAGCTAGCGACTGGTCCAAGCGACCCTGCTGGCTCACAGGCGGCTCGCCAAATGGTCCCTGGTACCTCCCAGTGCACGCACTGGGTCCAAAGACCCAACGGGGTCACAGCTGGCTCGCCAAAGGGTACCTGGTACCTAACCAGCTCGCGCACGGGACACAGCGACTCTGCGCGGGTCCGAGCGGCACGCTAAACGGTCCCTGGCACCTCCAAGGCGCATGCACTGGACCCAGCAACCACACGGGGTCCCAGTGGATCGTAAACAGTCCTGGGCACATCCCCAGCGCATTCACATGCCCAGCGACCCCGCGCGGTGAGCCAGCGGTGAGCCAAATGGTCCCTGGCTACTCCCCAGCAAGTGCACGGGGCCCAGCGCCCTCGCGCAAGGTCCCAGGGTCTCGCCTAACTCTCCCTGGCACCTCTGCAGGGCGCGCACGGGGCCCAGCGACTCAGCATGGTTCCCAGCGGCTCTCCAAATGGTCCCTGGCACTTCCCAGCATGCGCACGGGGCCCAGCGATCCCGCGTAGAGTCACAGCGGCTCGACAAAAGGTTCCTGTCACCTCCCCAATGTGCGCACGGGATCCCAGCTGCTCATCAAATGGTCCCAGCGGCTCGGCAAATAGTCCCTAGCACCTCCCCAGCGCGCACACGGGCCCCAGTTACCAGGCGTGGAATCGCCAAATGGTCCCTAGCACCTCCCCAGCGCGCACACGGGCCCCAGTTACCAGGCGTGGAATCCCAGCAGCTCTCCAAATGGCCCCTGGCACATCCCCAGCGCGTGCACGGGGCCCGGCGACATCGCGCGGGCTCCCAGCGGCTCAACAAATGGTCCCTGGCGCCTCCCCAGTGGGAGTTCGGGCCCCAGCGACACCGCACAGGGTCCCAGCGGCTCGCCAAATGGTCCCTGGCACCTCCCAGCACGCGCACGGGGCCCATGACACTGCATGAAGTCACAGCGGCTCGCCAAATGGTCAGTGGCCCATACCCAGCGCGTGCACGGGGCCCAGAGACCCCATGCTGGGTCCCAGAGGCTCGCCAAATGGTCCCTGGCTCATACCCAGCGCACTCACGGGGCCCAGCGACCTCGCGCAGGGTCCCAGTGGCTCGCAAAATGGTCCCTGGCACATCCCCAGCGCATGCACAGGCACAAGCGTCTTCGCGCAGTGACCAGGCGGCTCGCCAAATAGTCCCTAGCACCTCCCCAGCGCGCACACGGGCCCTAGCTACCAGGCGTAGAGACACAGCGGCTCCCCAAATGGCCCCTGGCATCTCCCCATCTCGTGCATGGGGCCCAGCGACCTTGCGCGGAGTCCCATCGGCTCGCCAAATGGTCCCTGGCGCCTCCCCAGTGAGCGCTTTGGCCCCAGCGACCACGTGTGGGATCCCAGCGCCTCGCCAAATGGTCCCTGGTCCCCCCAGCCCAAGACAGGCCCAAGCGACTTCGCGCTGGGTCCCAGCACGATGCCAAATGGTCCCTGCCACCTCCCCAGCGCACGCACGGGGCCCAGCGTCCCCGCGCGGGTTCCCAGCGGCTCCCCAAATGGTCCGGGGCACATCCCCAGCGCGCACACAGGCCCCATCTACCAGGCGTGGAGTCCCAGCGGCTCCCCAAATGGTCCTTGGCACCTCTCCAGTGCATGCACGGGGTCCAGCAACCGCGCGCTGGGTCCCAGCGGCTCGCCAAATTGTCCCTGGCGCCTCCCCAGTGCCCGCTCGGGCCCCAGCAACCACGTGCGGGGTCCCAGTATTATTATTTTATTATTATTATTTGTTTATTTAGCAGATGCCTTAATCCAAGGCGACTTACAGAGACTAGGGTGTGTGAGCTATGCATCAGCTGCAGAGTCACTTACAATTACATCTCACCCGAAAGACGGAGCACAAGGAGGTGAAGTGACTCGCTCAGGGTCACACAATGAGTCAGTGGCTGAGATTGGATTTGAAACAGGGACCTCCTGTTTACAAGCCCCTTTCTTTAACCACTGGACCACACAGCCTCCCAATAGCTCGCAAATTGTCTCTGGCCCCTCCCAGTGCGCATTTGTGCCCCAGCGACCCCGCATTGGGTATCAGCGGCTCGTGAAATGGTCCCTGGCACCTCCCCAGCAAGCACTCAGGGCCCAGCAACACCGCGCGGGGTACCTACGGCTCACTAAATGTTCCCTGGCATCGCCTCAGCGCGCACAAGGGTCCCAGAAACATCAGAAGGGGTCCCAGCGGCTCGCCAAATGGTCCCTGTCACCTCCCCAGCGCGCACACGGAGCCCTGCGACTTCGCGCTGTGTCCCAGCGGCTCGCCAAATGGTCCCTGGCACCTCCCCATCGCGCACACGGGCCCAAGCTACCAGGAGTAGAGACACAGCGGCTCCCCAAATGGCCCCTGGCCTCTCCCCAGCTCGTGCATGGCGCCCAGCGACCTTGCGCGCAGTCCCATCGGCTCGCCAAATGGTCCCTGGTGCCTCTCGAGTGAGCGCTCTGGCCCCAGCGACCACGTGCGGGGTCCTAGCGGCTGCCAAATGGTCCCTGGCGCCCTCCCAGCACGCCGCACGGGCACAGCGACCAAGACAGTGTCCCAGCGGCTCGCCAAATGGTCCGGGCCCATCCCCAGCGCCCACATAGGCCCCAGCTACCAGGTATGGAGTCCCAGCGGCTCCCCCAAAAGGTCCCTGGCACCTCCCCAGTACGCCACTGGTACTTGACTTTCTTGGCGGGGTCCCAGCGACTTCGCCAAATGGTCCCTGGCCCCTAAACATCGAGCTTAACCGAGGGCCCAGCGACCCCAAATACTCCCTCCAATGACTTCAAAAATGGTCCCTGGTACCCACCAAAGCGGCTTGCAAATGCACACAGGGCCCAGCGACCCTGCAACGCCGGGGTCCCAGCGGCTCGCCAAATGGTCCCTGGCGCCTCCCAGTGCGCTGTTCTGGCCCCAGGGACCACGTACGGGGTCCTAGCGGCTCGCCAAATGGTCGCTGGCCCCTCCCTAGCGCGCACGAAGCCCAGTGACTTCCCATGGGGTCCCAGCGGCTCGCCAAATGGTCCCTGGCCCACCCCAGGGCCCGCACGGGGCCCAGCAACCCCCCCGCGTGGTCCCAGCGGCTCGCCAAATGGTCCCTTTCACCTCCCCAGCGCTCACACAGCCTGGGGTCCCAGTGGCTCACAAATACTCCTTGGCACATCCCCAGTGCGCGCACGGGCCCAAACAACTTCGTTTTATTTAGGGCTCCCAGCGGCTTACAAAATGGTTCCTGGCCACCCCTAGTGCCCTCACGGAGCCCTGCAACGTCGTCACGGGGCCCCAGCGGCTAGCCAAATGGACCCTTGCCCATCCCCATGGTGCACACGCGGCACAGAGACCCCTTGCGGGGTCCCAGCGGCTCGCGAAATGGTCCCTGGTCCCTCCCCAGCCCGCGCACAGGCCCAAGCGACTTCGCGCGGGCTCCCAGCGGGTTGCCAAATGGTTCCTGGCACCTCCCCAGCGCGCACGGGGCCCAGCGTCCCCGCGCAGGTTCCCAGCGGCTCGCCAAATTGTCCCTGGCGCCTCCCCAGTGCCCGCTCGGGCCCCAGCAACCACATGCAGGGTCCCAGTATTATTTTTTTATTATTATTATTTGTTTATTTAGCAGACGCCTTCATCCAAGGCGACTTACAGAGACTAGGGTGTGTGAGCTATGCATCAGCTGCAGAGTCACTTACAATTACGTCTCACCCGAAAGACAGAGCACAAGGAGGTGAAGTGACTTGCTCAGGGTCACACAATGAGTCAGTGGCTGAGATTGGATTTGAACCGGGGACCTCCTGGTTACAAGCCCCTTTCTTTAACCACTGGACCACACAGCCTCCCAGTAGCTCGCAAATGGTCTCTGGCCCCTCCCAGTGCGCGCATGGGTCCCAGCGACTTAGCACGGTGTCACAGCGGCTCGCCAAATTGTCCATGGCAAATGCCCAGCAAGCGCACGGAGCCCAGCGACCCCGGGCGGGGTCCCAGAGGCTCGCCAAATGGTCACTGGCACCTCCCCAGCGCGCACACGGCCCCAGCTACCAGGTGTGGAGTCCCAGCGGCTCCCCAAATGGCCCCTGGCCCCTAAACATCGAGCGAACGGGGCCCAGCGACCCCACGTGGGGTCCAAGCGACTCGCAAAATGGTCCCTAGTACCTCCCCAGCGCACGCTCTGGGCCCAGCGACCCCACGTGGGGTCCCTGCGACAACCAAAATGGTCCCTGGCACCTCCCCAGCGCACACACGGGGCCCAGCGACCCAGCACGGGGTCTCAGCAGCTTGCCAAATGGTCCCTCGCAATTCACCAGCACGCGCACGTGCCCCAGCAACTTCGGACGGGGTTCCAACGGCTCACGAAATGGTCCCTGGCACCTCCCCAGCGCGCACATGGGCCCCAGGTACCAGGTATGGAGTCCCAGCGGCTCCCAAAAAGTTTCCTGGCACCTCCTCATTGCGCACACTGGTCATCGACATCGCGTGGGGTCCCAGCGCCTTGCCAAATGGTCCCTGGCGCCTCCCCAGTGCGCACTCTGGCCCCAGCGACCACGTGCGGGGTCCTAGCGGCTCGCCAAATGGTCCCTGGCACATCCCCAGCGCGCACACGGGCCCCAGCAACTTCGCACGGAGTCCCAGCGGCTCACCATATGGTCCATGGACCCTCCCCAGCGAGCGCACGGGGCCCAACGACCCCAGGTGGGGTCCGGGCGGCTCCCCAAATGGCCCCTGGTATCTCCCCATCTCGTGCATGGGGCCCAGCGACCTTGCGCGGAGTCCCATCGGCTCGCCAAATGGTCCCTGGCGCCTCCCCAGTGAGCGCTTTGGCCCCAGCGACCACGTGTGGGATCCCAGCGGCTCGCCAAACTGTCTCTGACACATCCCCAGGAAGTGCACGGGCTCCAGCAACCCCGTACGGGTTCCCTGCGTCTCGCCAAATGATCCCTGGCACTTCCCAGCACGCACACGGGGCCCAGCGACACCGACGGGTGTCCCAGCAGCTCGCCAAATGGTCCCTGGCACCTCCCCAGCACACGCAGTGGGCCCAGCGACCACGCGTGGGGTCCCAGCGGCACGCCAAACTGACCCTGGCACCTCCCCAGCACGCGTACGGGGCCCAGCGACCTCGCGCGGGGTCCCAGCTTGTCGCCAATTGATCCCTGGTACCTCCCCAACACGCGCACTGGGCCCAGCGTCCCGTCACGGAATCCCTGCGGGTTGCCAAACGATCCCTGAATTTCCACAGCACGCGCACTGGGCCCAGCGACCCGCCCGTGGTCCCAGCAGCTCGGGCAACGGTCCCTGGCACCTACCCAGCATGCGCACGGGCCCCAGCAACCCGGGCAAGGTCCCAGCGCCTCGCCAAATGGTCCCAGGCACCTCCCAGCATCGCGCACCGGGCCCACCGACCCCCGCAGGGTCCCAGCGGCACTCCAAACAGTCCCTGGCACCTCTCCAGCACCGTCACGGGCCCAGCGACCCCGCCAAGGTCCAAGTGGCTTGCCAAATGATCCCTTGCACCTCCCAGCAGCGCCAAGCCGGGCCCCAGCGACCACGCTGGATCCGGCGGCAAACCAAACAGTCCGTGCACCCTCGCCTTAAGCGCCAAGACGGGCCCAGCGACCAGGCGTGGAATCCCGGGATCCCTAAAAAGGTCCCCAGCACCTCCCCAGCCAGCGCAGACAGGGCAGGATTTCGTGCGGGTTCCCAGAGGCTCGCAAAAGGTCACTGGCAAGTCCCAGCACGCGCACACACACCAGCGACCAGGCGTGGGGTCCCAGCGGCATGTAAACGGTCCCTGGCACCTCCCAGCGTGCAAACTGTGCCCAGCATTCTCGCCTGGGTCAGAATGGCTCATCAAATGGTCCCTGGTACATCCCCAGCGAACACACTGGGCCCAGCGACCTCGTCACGGGGTCCCAGCGAATCGCCAAATGGTCCCTAGCACCTCCCCAACACACACAGGACCCAGATACCCCTTGTGGGTCCAAGCAGCTCGCCAAATGGTCACTGGCACCTCCCAGCGGCGACTGGTCCAAAACCCGACCTTGTGGCTCTGGCCAGGGCTCGCCAAATGGTCCCTGGTACCTCCCCAGTGCACGCTGGGTCCAAAAACCCAACGCTGGGGTCACAGCGGCTCGCCAAATGGTACCTGGTACCCAACCAGCTCACGCGGACACAGCGACTCTGCGGGGTCCGGCGGGCACGCTAAACGGTCCCTGGAACCTCCGCAGCGCATGCACTGGACCCAGCAACCACACGCAGGGTCCCAGTGGATCGTAAACAGTCCTGGGCACATCCCCAGCGCATTCACATGCCCAGCGACCCCGCGCGGTGAGCCAACGGTGAGCCAGCGGTGAGCCAAATGGTCCCTGGCTACTCCCCAGCAAGTGCACGGGGCCCAGCGCCCTCGCGCAAGGTCCCAGGGTCTCGCCTAACTCTCCCTGGCACCTCTGCAGCGCGCGCACGGGGCCCAGCGACTCAGCATGGTTCCCAGCGGCTCTCCAAATGGTCCCTGGCACTTCCCAGCATGCGCACGGGGCCCAGCGATCCCGCGTAGAGTCACAGCGGCTCGACAAAAGGTTCCTGTCACCTCCCCAATGTGCGCACGGGATCCCAGCTGCTCGTCAAATGGTCCCAGCGGCTCGGCAAATAGTCCCTAGCACCTCCCCAGCGTGCACACGGGCCCCAGTTACCAGGCGTGGAATCCCAGCAGCTCTCCAAATGGCCCCTGGCACATCCCCAGCGCGTGCACGGGGCCCAGCGACATCCCGCGGGGTCCCAGCGGCTCGACAAATGGTCCCTGGCGCCTCCCCAGTGGGAGTTCGGGCCCCAGCGACACCGCACAGGGTCCCAGCGGCTCGCCAAATGGTCCCTGGCACCTCCCAGCACGCGCACGGGGCCCATGACCCTGCATGAAGTCACAGCGGCTCGCCAAATGGTCAGTGGCCCATACCCAGCGCGTGCACGGGGCCCAGAGACCCCATGCTGGGTCCCAGAGGCTCGCCAAATGGTCCCTGGCTCATACCCAGCGCACTCACGGGGCCCAGCGACCTCGCGCAGGGTCCCAGTGGCTCGCCAAATGGTCCCTGGCACATCCCCAGCGCGTGCACAGGCACAAGCGTCTTCGCAGTGACCAGGCGGCTCGCCAAATAGTCCCTAGCACCTCCCCAGCGCGCACACGGGCCCAAGCTACCAGGCGAGACACAGCGGCTCCCAAATGGCCCCTGGCATCTCCCCATCTCGTGCATGGGGCCCAGCGACCTTGCGCGGAGTCCCATCGGCTCGCCAAATGGTCCCTGGCGCCTCCCCAGTGAGCGCTTTGGCCCCAGCGACCACGTGTGGGATCCTAGCGGCTCGCCAAACTGTCTCCTGACACCTCCCAGGAAGTGCACGGGCCCCAGCAACCCCATGCAGGTTCCCTGCGTCTCGCCAAATGATCCCTGGCACTTCCCAGAACGCACACGGGGCCCAGCGACACCGACGGGTGTCCCAGCAGCTCGCCAAATGGTCCCTGGCACCTCCCCAGCACACGCAGTGGGCCCAGCGACCACGCGTGGGGTCCCAGCGGCACGCCAAACTGTCCCTGGCACCTCCCCCAGCACGCTGCATGGGGCCCAGCGACCCCGCCGCTGGGGTCACAGCTGCTCACCAAATTGTCCCTGGCACCTCCCCAGCACACGCACTGGACCCAGCGACCCCGCGCGTGGTCTCAGCTGCTCGCCAAATTGTCCCTGGCACCTCCCCAGCACGCGCACTGGCCCCAGCGACACCGCTCGGGGTCCCAGCTGCTTGCCAAACGGTCCCTGGCACCTCCCCAGCATGCACACGGGCGCCAGCGACCACACGTGGGGTCCCAGCGGCACGCCAAAAGGTCCCTGGCACCTCCCCAGCACGCGCACGGGCCCCAGCGACCCCGCGCATGATCCCAGTGGCTCGCCGAATACTCCTCTGCACCTCCCTCAAGACGCCAAGACGGTCCCCAGCGACCCCACGCGTGGTCCCAGCGGCTCGCCAAATGGTCCCTGGAACCTCCCCAGCGCACGCACTATCCAAACAGACCCACGTGGGGTCCCAGCGGCTCGCCAAAATGTCCCTGGCACCTCCACAGCACGTTCACTGGGCCCAGCGACCCCGTGCGTGGTCCCAGCGGCTCGTCAAATGGTCCCTGGCACCTCCCCAGCAAGCGCACGGGCCCCAGCACCCCCGCACGAGGTCCCACCGGCTCGCCAAATGGTCCCTGGAACCTCACCAGCGCACGCACTATGCCCAGCGACCCCATGTGGGGTCCCAACGGCTCACCAAAATATCCCTGGCATCTCCACAGCACGTCCACTGTGCCCAGCGAACCCACGCGGGGTCCCAGCGGCTGGCAAATGGTCCCTGGCACTTACCCAGCGCACGCATGGGCCCTAGCGACCTCGCGCGGGGTCCCAGCTTGTCGCCAAATGATCCCTGGTACCTCCCCAACACGCGCACTGGGCCCAGCGTCCCCGTGCGGAATCCTAGCGGGTTGCCAAACGATCCCTGAATTTCCACAGCACGCACTGGGCCCAGCGACCCCAAGACGTGGTCCCAGCAGCTCGGCAAACGGTCCCTGGCACCTACCCAGCATGCGCACGGGCCCCAGCAACCCCGGGCAAGGTCCCAGCGCCTCGCCAAATGGTCCCAGGCACCTCCCCAGCATGCGCACCGGCCCACCGACCCCCGCAAGGTCCCAGCGCACCCAAACAGTCCCTGCACCCTCAGCACACGACTCCCAACAGTCCCTGGCACCTCTCCAAATGATCCTTGCACCTCCTCAGCACGCACGGGGCCCAGCGACCACGCGCTGGATCCGAGCGGCAAACCAAACGGTCCCGTGCACCCTCGCGCAGCACGCCGCACGGGCCCAGCGACCAGGCGTGGAATCCCAGCGGATCCCTAAAGGTCCCCAGCACCTCCCCAGCCCGCGCGGGCAGGGATTTCAAGGCTGGGTTCCCAGAGGCTCGCAAAAGGTCACTGGCAGTCCCCAGCACGCCAACAGACACCAACGACCAGGCGTGGGGTCCCAGCGGCATGCCAAACGGTCCCTGGCACCTCCCCAGCGTGCAAACTGTGCCCAGCATTCTCGCGCGGGGTCAGAATGGCTCATCAAATGGTCCCTGGTACATCCCCAGCGAACACACTGGGCCCAGCGACCTCGTCTTGGGGTCCCAGCGAATCGCCAAATGGTCCCTGGCACCTCCCCAACACACAGGACCCAGATACCCCGGGGTCCAAGCAGCTCGCCAAATGGTCACTGGCACCTCCCCAGCGAGCGACTGGTCCAAGCGACCCCCCGGCTCTCTGGCGGCTCGCCAAATGGTCCCTGGTACCTCCCCAGTGCACGCACTGGGTCCAAAGACCCAACGCGGGGTCACAGCGGCTCGCCAAATGGTACCTGGTACCTAACCAGCTCGCGCACGGGACACAGCGACTCTGCGCGGGGTCCGAGCGGCACGCTAAACGGTCCCTGGAACCTCCAAGGCGCATGCACTGGACCCAGCAACCACACGCAGGGTCCCAGTGGATCGTAAACAGTCCTGGGCACATCCCCAGCGCATTCACATGCCCAGCGACCCCGCGCGGTGAGCCAACGGTGAGCCAGCGGTGAGCCAAATGGTCCCTGGCTACTCCCCAGCAGTGCATCGGGCCCAGCGCCTCGCTGCAAGGTCCCAGGGTCTCGCCTAACTCTCCCTGGCACCTCTGCAGCGCACAAGACGGGCCCAGCGACTCAGCATGGTTCCCAGCGGCTCTCCAAATGGTCCCTGGCACTTCCCAGCATGCGCACGGGGCCCAGCGATCCCGCCAGAGAGTCACAGCGGCTCGACAAAAAGGTTCCTGTCACCTCCCCAATGTGCGCACGGGATCCCAGCTGCTCGTCAAATGGTCCCAGCGGCTCGGCAAATAGTCCCTAGCACCTCCCCAGCACGGGCCCCAGTTACCAGGCGTGGAATCCCAGGCCCAAATGGCCCCTGACACCCCACAGGGTCCCAGCCCGGCTCCCAGCCAAATGGTCCCTGGCACCTCCCAGCACGCGACAGGGCCCAGGGTCCCATGACCCTGCATGAAGTCACAGCGGCTCGCCAAATGGTCAGTGGCCCATACCAGCGCGTGCATCGGGCCCAGAGACCCCATGCTGGGTCCCAGAGGCTCGCCAAATGGTCCCTGGCTCATACCCAGCGCACTCACGGGGCCCAGCGACCTCGCGCAGGGTCCCAGTGGCTCGCCAAATGGTCCCTGGCACATCCCCAGCGCGTGCACAGGCACAAGCGTCTTCGCAGTGACCAGGCGGCTCGCCAAATAGTCCCTAGCACCTCCCCAGCGCGCACACGGGCCCAAGCTACCAGGCGTAGAGACACAGCGGCTCCCCAAATGGCCCCTGGCATCTCCCCATCTCGTGCATGGGGCCCAGCGACCTTGCGCGGAGTCCCATCGGCTCGCCAAATGGTCCCTGGCGCCTCCCCAGTGAGCGCTTTGGCCCCAGCGACCACGTGTGGGATCCTAGCGGCTCGCCAAACTGTCTCTGACACCTCCCCAGGAAGTGCACGGGCCCCAGCAACCCCATGCAGGTTCCCTGCGTCTCGCCAAATGATCCCTGGCACTTCCCAGAACGCACACGGGCCCAGCGACACCGACGGGTGTCCCAGCAGCTCGCCAAATGGTCCCTGGCACCTCCCCAGCACACGCAGTGGGCCCAGCGACCACGCGTGGGGTCCCAGCGGCACGCCAAACTGTCCCTGGCACCTCCCCAGCACGCGTACGGGGCCCAGCGACCCCGCGCGTGGTCACAGCTGCTCACCAAATTGTCCCTGGCACCTCCCCAGCACACGCACTGGACCCAGCGACCCCGCGCGTGGTCTCAGCTGCTCGATAAATTGTCCCTGGCACCTCCCAGCACGCCAAGACTGGCCCCAGCGACACCGCTCGGGGTCCCAGCTGCTTGCCAAACGGTCCCTGGCACCTCCCCAGCATGCACACGGGCGCCAGCGACCCCACGCGGGGTCCCAGTGGCTCGCCGAAAGGTCCCTGGCACCTCCCAGCACCTCCCAGCGACCCAGATGATCCCAGTGGCTCGGTCCCCACTCCTCTGCACCTCCCCCGCAAGCGCCAAACGGTCCCCAGCGACCCCATGTGGTCCCAGCGGCTCGCCAAATGGTCCCTGGAACCTCCCCAGCGCACGCACTATCCAAACAGACCCACGTGGGGTCCCAGCGGCTCGCCAAAATGTCCCTGGCACCTCCACAGCACGTTCACTGGGCCCAGCGACCCCGTGCGTGGTCCCAGCGGCTCGTCAAACGGTCCCTGGCACCTCCCAGCAAGCGCACGGGCCCCAGCACCCCATACGAGGTCCCACCGGCTCGCCAAATGGTCCCTGGAACCTCACCAGCGACGATTATGCCCAGCGACCCCATGTGGGGTCCCAACGGCTCACCAAAATATCCCTGGCATCTCCACAGCACGTCCACTGTGCCCAGCGAACCCACGCGGGGTCCCAGCGGCTGGCAAATGGTCCCTGGCACTTACCCAGCGCACGCATGGGCCCTAGCGACCTCGCGCGGGGTCCCAGCTTGTCGCCAAATGATCCCTGGTACCTCCCCAACACGCGCACTGGGCCCAGCGTCCCCGTGCGGAATCCTAGCGGGTTGCCAAACGATCCCTGGAATTTCCACAGCACGCGCACTGGGCCCAGCGACCCCGCACGTGGTCCCAGCAGCTCGGCAAACGGTCCCTGGCACCTACCCAGCATGCGCACGGGCCCCAGCAACCCCGGGCAAGGTCCCAGCGCCTCGCCAAATGGTCCCAGGCACCTCCCCAGCATGCGCACCGGGCCCACCGACCCCCCGCAAGGTCCCAGCGGCACTCCAAACAGTCCCTGGCACCTCTCCAGCACACGTACGGGGCCCAGCGACCCCGCGCGGGGTCCAAGTGGCTTGCCAAATGATCCCTTGCACCTCCCCAGCACGCGCACGGGCCCCAGCGACCACGCGCTGGATCCGAGCGGCAAACCAAACGGTCCCGTGCACCTACGCAGCACGCGCACGGGGCCCAGCGACCAGGCGTGGAATCCCAGCGGATCCCTAAAAGGTCCCCAGCACCTCCCCAGCCCGCGCACGGGGCAGGGATTTCGCGCGGGTTCCCAGAGGCTCGCAAAAAGGTCACTGGCAAGTCCCCAGCACGCGCACAGACACCAACGACCAGGCGTGGGGTCCCAGCGCATGCCAAATTCCCTGGCACCTCCCAGCGTGCGAACTGTGCCCAGCATTCTTCGCCTTGGGTCAGAATGGCTCATCAAATGGTCCCTGGTACATCCCCAGCGACCTCGTGCGGGGTCCCAGCGAATCGCCAAATGGTCCCTGGCACCTCCCCAACACACACAGGACCCAGATACCCCGCGCGGGTCCAAGCAGCTCGCCAAATGGTCACTGGCACCTCCCCAGCGAGCGACTGGTCCAAGCGACCCCGCGCGGGCTCACAGCGGGCTCGCCAAATGGTCCCTGGTACCTCCCCAGTGCACGCACTGGGTCCAAAGACCCAACGCGGGGTCACAGCGGCTCGCCAAATGGTACCTGGTACCTAACCAGCTCGCGCACGGGACACAGCGACTCTGCGCGGGGTCCGAGCGGCACGCTAAACGGTCCCTGGAACCTCCGCAGCGCATGCACTGGACCCAGCAACCACACGCAGGGTCCCAGTGGATCGTAAACAGTCCTGGGCACATCCCTAGCGCATTCACATGCCCAGCGACCCCGCGCGGTGAGCCAGCGGTGAGCCAGCGGTGAGCCAAATGGTCCCTGGCTACTCCCCAGCAAGTGCACGGGGCCCAGCGCCCTCGCGCAAGGTCCCAGGGTCTCGCCTAACTCTCCCTGGCACCTCTGCAGCGCGCGCACGGGGCCCAGCGACTCAGCATGGTTCCCAGCGGCTCTCCAAATGGTCCCTGGCACTTCCCAGCATGCGCACGGGGCCCAGCGATCCCGCGTAGAGTCACAGCGGCTCGACAAAAGGTTCCTGTCACCTCCCCAATGTGCTCGTCAAATGGTCCCAGCGGCTCGGCAACAGTCCCCAGCACCTCCCCAGCGCCGGGCCCCAGTTACCAGGCGTGGAATCCCAGCAGCTCTCCAAATGGCCCCTGGCACATCCCCAGCATGCAGCGGGGCCCAGGGCCCAGCGATCTCGCGGGCTCCCAGCGGCTCGACAAATGGTCCCTGGCGCCTCCCCAGTGGGAGTTCGGGCCCCAGCGACACCGCACAGGGTCCAAGCGGCTCGCCAAATGGTCCATGGCACCTCCCAGCACGCGCACGGGGCCCATGACCCTGCATGAAGTCACAGCGGCTCGCCAAATGGTCAGTGGCCCATACCCAGCGCAATGCACATTGGGCCCAGAGACCCCATGCTGGGTCCCAGAGGCTCGCCAAATGGTCCCTGGCTCATACCCAGCGCACTCACGGGCCCAGCGACCTCTGCAGGGGTCCCAGTGGCTCGCAAATGGTCCCTGGCACATCCCCAGCGCGTGCACAGGCACAAGCGCCTTCAGCAGCAGTGACCAGGCGGCTCGCCAAATAGTCCCTAGCACCTCCCCAGCACGCAAGATTTTGGGCCCAAGCTACCAGGCGAGAGACACAGCGGCTCCCCAAATGGCCCCTGGCATCTCCCCCATCTCATGCATGGGGCCCAGCGACCTTTCGCGGAGTCCCATCGGCTCGCCAAATGGTCCCTGGCGCCTCCCCAGTGAGCGCTTTGGCCCCAGCGACCACGTGTGGGATCCCAGCGGCTCGCCAAATGGTCCCTGGTCCCTCCCCAGCCCGCGCACAGGCCCAAGCGACTTCGCGCTGGGTCCCAGCACGATGCCAAATGGTCCCTGCCACCTCCCCAGCGCACCGCGCGGGTTCCCAGCAGCTCCCCAAATGGTCCGGGGCACATCCCCAGCGCGCACACAGGCCCCATCTACCAGGCGTGGAGTCCCAGCGGCTCCCCAAATGGTCCTTGGCACCTCTCCAGCGCATGCACGGGGCCCATCGACCGCGCGCAGGGTCCCAGCGACTCGCCAAATTGTCCCTGGCGCCACCCAGTGTAAGCTCGGGCCCCAGCAACCACGTGCGGGGTCCCAGTATTATTATTTTATTATTATTATTTGTTTATTTAGCAGACGCCTTCATCCAAGGCGACTTACAGAGACTAGGGTGTGTGAGCTATGCATCAGCTGCAGAG
The DNA here is from genome assembly GCA_036884735.1 of Huso huso. NCBI lineage: Eukaryota > Metazoa > Chordata > Actinopteri > Acipenseriformes > Acipenseridae > Huso > Huso huso. Next base: position 6,342,165 of record CM072712.1, on the reverse strand, counting down.
TCACTTACAATTACATCTCACCCGAAAGACGGAGCACAAGGAGGTGAAGTGACTCGCTCAGGGTCACACAATGAGTCAGTGGCTGAGATTGGATTTGAACCGGGGACCTCTTGGTTACAAGCCCCTTTCTTTAACCACTGGACCACACAGCCTCCCAGTAGCTCGCAAATGGTCTCTGGCCCCTCCCAGTGCGCATTTGTGCCCCAGCGACCCCGCATTGGGTATCAGCGGCTCGTGAAATGGTCCCTGGCACCTCCCCAGCATGCACTCAGGGCCCAGCAACACCGCGCGGGGTACCTACGGCTCACTAAATGTTCCCTGGCATCGCCTCAGCGCGCACAAGGGTCCCAGCAACTTCAGAAGGGGTCCCAGCGGCTCGCCAAATAAGAACATAAGAACATAAGAAAGTTTACAAACGAGAGGAGGCCATTCAGCCCATCTTGCTCGTTTGGTTGTTAGTAGCTTATTGATCCCAGAATCTCATCAAGCAGCTTCTTGAAGGATCCCAGGGTGTCAGCTTCAACAACATTACTGGGGAGTTGGTTCCAGACCCTCACAATTCTCTGTGTAAAAAAGTGCCTCCTATTTTCTGTTCTGAATGCCCCTTTATCTAATCTCCATTTATGACCCCTGGTCCTTTTTTCTTTTTTCAAGTCAAAGAAGTCCCCCGGGTTGACATTGTCTATACCTTTTAGGATTTTGAATGTTTGAATCAGATCGCTGCGTAGTCTTCTTTGTTCAAGACTGAATAGATTCAATTCTTTTAGCCTGTCTGCATACGACATGCCTTTTAAACCCGGGATAATTCTGGTCGCTCTTCTTTGCACTCTTTCTAGAGCAGCAATATCCTTTTTGTAACGAGGTGACCAGAACTGAACACAATATTCTAGGTGAGGTCTTACTAATGCATTGTAGAGTTTTAACATTACTTCCCTTGATTTAAATTCAACACTTCTCACAATATATCCAAGCATCTTGTTAGCCTTTTTATAGCTTCCCCACATTGTCTAGATGAAGACATTTCTGAGTCAACATAAACTCCTAGGTCTTTTTCATAGTTCCTTCTTCAATTTCACTATCTCCCATATGATATTTATAATGCACATTTTTATTGCCCGCATGCAATACTTTACACTTTTCTCTATTAAATTTCATTTGCCATGTGTCTGCCCAATTTTGAATGCTGTCTAGATCATTTTGAATGACCTTTGCTGCTTCAACAGTGTTTCCACCTCCTCCTATTTTTGTCGTCTGCAAATTTAACGAGTTTGCTTACTATATCAGAGTCTAAATCATTAATGTAGATTAGGAATAGCAGAGGACCTAATACTGATCCCTGTGGTACACCACTGGTTACCTCGCTCCATTTCGAGGTTTCTCCTCTAATCAGTACTTTCTGTTTTCTACCTGTTAACCACTCCCTAATCCATGTGCATGCATTTCCTTGAATCCCTACTGCGTTCAGTTTCAGAATTAATCTTTTATGCGGGACTTTGTCAAAAGCTTTCTGGAAATCTAAATAAACCATGTCGTATGCTTTGCAGTTATCCATTTTCAATGTTGCATCCTCAAAAAAGTCAAGTAGGTTAGTTAGACACGATCTCCCTTTCCTAAAACCATGCTGACTGTCTCCCAGGATATTGTTACCATATAGGTAATTTTCCATTTTGGAACTTATTATAGTTTCCATAAGTTAACATAAAATAGAAGTCAGGCTTATTGGTCTGTAGTTAACTGGTTCGGTTTTGTCTCCCTTTTTGTGGATCGGTATTACGTTTGCTATTTTCCAGTCTGTCGGTACAACCCCTGTGTCAAGAGACTGTTGCATGATCTTGGTTAGCGGTTTGTAAATAACTTCTTTCATTTCTTTGAGTACTATTGGGAGGATCTCATCTGGCCCAGGGGATTTGTTTATTTTAAGAGCTCCTAGTCCCTTTAACACTTCTGCCTCTGTTATGCTAAAGTTATTTAAAATTGGATAGGAACAGGTCGACATGTGGGGTTTGTTGTCCGTGTCCTCCTTTGTAAAAACCTGTGAAAAGTAATCATTTAATATATTTGCTATTTTTTTTTCTTCATCTATGATTTTGCCATTTGTGTCTCTTATAATATTGGAAAAACATTTTGGAATTGGTTTTAGCCCCCTTAGCAATATTGATTTCTATCTCTCTCTTGGCCTTTCTAACTTCCTTTTTGACTTGTGTTTGCAGTTCCAAGTACTCTTTCTGTGTGCTTTGTTTTTGGTCCCTTTTAAACGCTCTGTAAAGTGCCTTTTTTCGCTGAATATTTTTTTAAATTGATCTATTAAACCATTTTGGCCATTTTGTTTTAGATTTAGATTTGTCTACTTTTGGGATGTAATTGTTTTGTGCCTCTAGTACTACATTTTTAAAAAACAGCCACCCTTTTTCTGTGGATGTTTTCTCTATTTTACTCCAATCTACTTCTACTAGTCTTTGTTTCATACCTTCGTAGTTTGCTTTTCTAAAATTGTAAACCTTAGCTTTAGTCATTACTTTTGGGGTTTTAAAAGATATTTCAAATGAGACCATGTTGTGGTCTGAGTTTGCCAATGGCTCTCTGACCTCTGTTTTAGTTATTCTGTCTTCATTATTTGAAAATGGTCCCTGTCACCTCCCCAGCGCGCACACGGAGCCCTGCGACTTCGCGCTGTGTCCCAGCGGCTCGCCAAATGGTCCCTGGCACCTCCCCATCGCGCACACGGGCCCAAGCTACCAGGCGTAGAGACACAGCGGCTCCCCAAATGGCCCCTGGCATCTCCCCAGCTCGTGCATGGGGCCCAGCGACCTTGCGCGGAGTCCCATCGGCTCGCCAAATGGTCCCTGGTGCCTCCCCAGTGAGCGCTCTGGCCCCAGCGACCACGTGCGGGGTCCTAGCGGCTGCCAAATGGTCGCTGGCCCCTCCCTAGCGCGCGCACAAAGCCCAGTAACTTCGCGCGGGGTCCCAGCGGCTCGCAAATGGTCCCTGGCTCCTCCCCAGCGCGCGCACGGGGCACAGCGACTTCGCACAGTGTCCCAGCGGCTCGCCAAATGGTCCGGGGCCCATCCCCAGCGCTCACATAGGCCCCAGCTACCAGGTATGGAGTCCCAGCGGCTCCCCAAAAGGTCCATGGCACCTCCTCAGTACGCGCACTGGTAATTGACTTCGCGCGGGGTACCAGCGACTCGCCAAATGGTCCCTGGCCCCTAAACATCGAGCGAACGGGGCCCAGCGACCCCACGTAGGGGTCCAAGCGACTCGCAAAATGGTCCCTAGTACCTCCCCAGCGCGCACACGGGGCCCAGCGACCTCGCGGGGTCCCAGCGGCTCGCCAAATGGTCCCTGGCGCCTACCCAGTGCGCGTTCTGGCCCCAGGGACCACGTACGGGGTCCTAGCGGCTCGCCAAATGGTCGCTGGCCCCTCCCTAGCGCGCACGAAGCCCAGTGACTTCCCATGGGGTCCCAGCAGCTCGCCAAATGGTTCGGGGCCCACCCCCAGCGCGCGCACGGGGCCCAGCAACCCCGCGCGTGGTCCCAGCGGCTCGCCAAATGGTCCCTTTCACCTCCCCAGCGCTCACACAGCCTGGGGTCCCAGTGGCTCACAAATACTCCTTGGCACATCCCCAGTGCGCGCACGGGCCCAAACAACATCGCGCGGGCTCCCAGCGGCTTGCAAAATGGTTCCTGGCACCTCCCCAGCGCGCACGGGGCCCAGCGTCCCCGCGCAGGTTCCCAGCGGCTCGCCAAATGGTCCCTGGCACATCCCCAGCGCACACAGGCCCCATCTACCAGGCGTGGAGTCCCAGCGGCTCCCCAAATGGCCCCTGGCCCCTAAACATCGAGCGAACGGGGCCCAGCGACCCCACGTGGGGTCCAAGCGACTCGCAAAATGGTCCCTAGTACCTCCCCAGCGCAAGCTCTGGGCCCAGCGACCCCACGTGGGGGTCCCAGCGGCTCGCCAAATGGTCCCTGGCGCCTACCCAGTGTGCGTTCTGGCCCCAGGGACCACGTACGGGGTCCTAGCGGCTCACCAAATGGTTGCTGGCCCCTCCCTAGCGCGCACGAAGCCCAGTGACTTCCCATGGGGACCCAGCGGCTCGCCAAATGGTCCGGGGCCCACCCCCAGCGCGCGCACGGGGCCCAGCAACCCCGCGCGTGGTCCCAGCGGCTCGCCAAATGGTCCCTTTCGCCTCCCCAGCGCTCACACAGCCTGGGGTCCCAGTGGCTCACAAATACTCCTTGGCACATCCCCAGTGCGCGCACGGGCCCAAACAACTTCGCGCGGGCTCCCAGCGGCTTGCAAAATGGTTCCTGGCCACTCCCTAGTGCCCTCACGGAGCCCAGCAACGTCGTGCGGGGCCCCAGCGGCTAGCCAAATGGTCCCTTGCCCATCCCCATGGTGCACACGGCACAGAGACCCAGAGGTCCCAGCGGCTCGCGAAATGGTCCCTGGTCCCCCCAGCCCGGCTCACAGGCCCAAAAACCGGGCCCCCAGCGGGTTGCCAAATGGTTCCCACCTCCCCAGCGCCGGGGCCCAGCCCCCCCCCTGCGGTTCCCAGCGGCTCGCCAAATGGTCCCTGGCACATTCCCAGCGCGCACACAGGCCCCATCTACCAGGCATGGAGTCCCAGCGGCTCCCCAAATGGTCCTTGGCACCTCTCCAGCGCATGCACGGGGCCCAGCGATCTCGCGCAGGGTCCCAGCGGCTCGCCAAATTGTCCCTGGCGCCTCCCCAGTGCCCGCTCGGGCCCCAGCAACCACATGCAGGGTCCCAGTATTATTTTTTTATTATTATTATTTGTTTATTTAGCAGACGCCTTCATCCAAGGCGACTTACAGAGACTAGGGTGTGTGAGCTATGCATCAGCTGCAGAGTCACTTACAATTACGTCTCACCCGAAAGACAGAGCACAAGGAGGTGAAGTGACTTGCTCAGGGTCACACAATGAGTCAGTGGCTGAGATTGGATTTGAACCGGGGACCTCCTGGTTACAAGCCCCTTTCTTTAACCACTGGACCACACAGCCTCCCAGTAGCTCGCAAATGGTCTCTGGCCCCTCCCAGTGCGCGCATGGGTCCCAGCGACTTAGCACGGTGTCCCAGCGGCTCGCCAAATTGTCCGTGGCAAATGCCCAGCGCGCGCACGGAGCCCAGCGACCCCGGGCGTGGTCGCAGAGGCTCGCCAAATGGTCCCTGGCACCTCCCCAGCACGCGCACGGGCCCCAGCGACCCCGCGCGGGATCCCAGTGGCTCGCCGAATACTCCTCTGCACCTCCCCGCACGCGCACGGTCCCCAGCGACCCCATGCGTGGTCCCAGCGGCTCGCCAAATGGTCCCTGGAACCTCCCCAGCGCACGCACTATCCAAACAGACCCACGTGGGGTCCCAGCGGCTCGCCAAAATGTCCCTGGCACCTCCACAGCACGTTCACTGGGCCCAGCGACCCCGTGCGTGGTCCCAGCGGCTCGTCAAATGGTCCCTGGCACCTCCCCAGCAAGCGCACGGGCCCCAGCACCCCAAGCGAGGTCCCACCGGCTCGCCAAATGGTCCCTGGAACCTCACCAGCGCACGCACTATGCCCAGCGACCCCATGTGGGGTCCCAACGGCTCACCAAAATATCCCTGGCATCTCCACAGCACGTCCACTGGGCCCAGCGAACTCACGCGGGGTCCCAGCGGCTGGCAAATGGTCCCTGGCACTTACCCAGCGCACGCATGGGCCCTAGCGACCTCGCGCGGGGTCCCAGCTTGTCGCCAAATGATCCCTGGTACCTCCCCAACACGCGCACTGGGCCCAGCGTCCCCGTGCGGAATCCTAGCGGGTTGCCAAACGATCCCTGGAATTTCCACAGCACGCCAAGACTGGGCCCAGCGACCCCGCACGTGGTCCCAGCAGCTCGGCAAACGGTCCCTGGCACCTACCCAGCATGCGCACGGGCCCCAGCAACCCCGGGCAAGGACCCAGCGCCTCGCCAAATGGTCCCAGGCACCTCCCCAGCATGCGCAACGGGCCCACCGACCCCCCGCAAGGTCCCAGCGGCACTCCAAACGGTCCCTGGCACCTCCCCAGCACTCGCACGATACCCAGCTACCCAACGTGGGGTCCCAGCGGCTCGCCAAACAGTCCCTGGCACCTCCCCAGCACATGTACGGGGCCCAGCGACCCCGCACGGGGTCCAAGTGGCTTGCCAAATGATCCCTGGCCCCTCCCCAGCATGCGCACGGTGCCCAGCGACCCCGCGCGGGGTCCCAGCGGCTCTGCAGATGATCCCTTGCAGCTCCCCAGCACGCGCACGGGCCCCAGCGACCACGCGCTGGATCCGAGCGGCAAACCAAACGGTCCCGTGCACCTACGCAGCACGCGCACGGGGCCCAGCGACCAGGCGTGGAATCCCAGCGGATCCCTAAAAGGTCCCCAGCACCTCCCCAGCCCGCGCACGGGGCAGGGATTTCGCGCGGGTTCCCAGAGGCTCGCAAAAAGGTCACTGGCAAGTCCCCAGCACGCGCACAGACACCAACGACCAGGCGTGGGGTCCCAGCGGCATGCCAAACGGTCCCTGGCACCTCCCCAGCGTGCAAACTGTGCCCAGCATTCTCGCGCGGGGTCAGAATGGCTCATCAAATGGTCCCTGGTACATCCCCAGCGAACACACTGGGCCCAGCGACCTCGTGCGGGGTCCCAGCGAATCGCCAAATGGTCCCTGGCACCTCCCCAACACACACAGGACCCAGATACCCCGCGCGGGTCCAAGCAGCTCGCCAAATGGTCACTGGCACCTCCCCAGCGAGCGACTGGTCCAAGCGACCCCGCGCGGGCTCACAGCGGGCTCGCCAAATGGTCCCTGGTACCTCCCCAGTGCACGCACTGGGTCCAAAGACCCAACGCGGGGTCACAGCGGCTCGCCAAATGGTACCTGGTACCTAACCAGCTCGCGCACGGGACACAGCGACTCTGCGCGGGGTCCGAGCGGCACGCTAAACGGTCCCTGGCACCTCCGCAGCGCATGCACTGGACCCAGCAACCACACGCAGGGTCCCAGTGGATCGTAAACAGTCCTGGGCACATCCCCAGCGCATTCACATGCCCAGCGACCCCGCGCGGTGAGCCAGCGGTGAGCCAAATGGTCCCTGGCTACTCCCCAGCAAGTGCACGGGGCCCAGCGCCCTCGCGCAAGGTCCCAGGGTCTCGCCTAACTCTCCTGGCACCTCTGCAGCGCCGCCTTGGGGCCCAGCGACTCAGCATGGTTCCCAGCGGCTCTCCAAATGTTCCCTGGCACTTCCCAGCATGCGACGGGGCCCAGCGATCCAGAGTAGTCACAGCGCGGCTCGACAAAAGGTTCCTGTCACCTCCCCAATGTGCGCACGGGATCCCAGCTGCTCATCAAATGGTCCCAGCGGCTCGGCAAATAGTCCCTAGCACCTCCCCAGCACGCACACGGGCCCCAGTTACCAGGCGTGGAATCGCCAAATGGTCCCTGGCACATCCCCAGCGTGTGCACAGGCACAAACGTCTTCGCGCAGTGACCAGGCGGCTCGCCAAATAGTCCCTAGCACCTCCCCAGCGCGCACACGTGCCCAAGCTACCAGGCGTAGAGACACAGCGGCTCCCCAAATGGCCCCTGGCATCTCCCCATCTCGTGCATGGGGCCCAGCGACCTTGCGCGGAGTCCCATCGGCTCGCCAAATGGTCCCTGGCGCCTCCCCAGTGAGCGCTTTGGCCCCAGCGACCACGTGTGGGATCCCAGCGGCTCGCCAAATGGTCCCTGGTCCCTCCCCTGCCCGCGCACAGGCCCAAGCGACTTCGTCCCAGCACGATGCCAAATGGTCCGGGGCACATCCCCAGCGCGCACACAGGCCCCATCTACCAGGCGTGGAGTCCCAGCGGCTCCCCAAATGGTCCTTGGCACCTCTCCAGCGCATGCACGGGGCCCAGCGATCTCGCGCAGGGTCCCAGCGGCTCGCTAAATTGTCCCTGGCGCCTCCCCAGTGCCCGCTCGGGCCCCAGCAACCACGTGCGGGGTCCCAGTATTATTATTTTATTATTATTATTTGTTTATTTAGCAGACGCCTTCATCCAAGGCGACTTACAGAGACTAGGGTGTGTGAGCTATGCATCAGCTGCAGAGTCACTTACAATTACATCTCACCCGAAAGACGGAGCACAAGGAGGTGAAGTGACTCGCTCAGGGTCACACAATGAGTCAGTGGCTGAGATTGGATTTGAACCAGGGACCTCCTGGTTACAAGCCCCTTTCTTTAACCACTGGACCGCACAGCCTCCCAGTAGCTCGCAAATGGTCTCTGGCCCCTCCCAGTGCACATTTGTGCCCCAGCGACCCCGCATTGGGTATCAGCGGCTCGTGAAATGGTCCCTGGCAACTCCCCAGCACGCACTCAGGGCCCAGCAACACCGCGCGGGGTACCTACGGCTCACTAAATGTTCCCTGGCATCGCCTCAGCGCGCACAAAGGTCCCAGCAACTTCAGAAGGGGTCCCAGCGGCTCGCCAAATGGTCCCTGTCACCTCCCCAGTGCCCGCTCGGGCCCCAGCAACCACATGCAGGGTCCCAGTATTATTATTTTATTATTATTATTTGTTTATTTAGCAGACGCCTTCATCCAAGAGACTAGGGTGTGTGAGCTATCCATCAGCTGCAGAGTCACTTACAATTACGTCTCACCCGAAAGACAGAGCACAAGGAGGTGAAGTGACTTGCTCAGGGTCACACAATGAGTCAGTGGCTGAGATTGGATTTGAACCGGGGACCTCCTGGTTACAAGCCCCTTTCTTTAACCACTGGACCACACAGCCTCCCAGTAGCTCGCAAATGGTCTCTGGCCCCTCCCAGTGCGCGCATGGGTCCCAGCGACTTAGCACGGTGTCCCAGCGGCTCGCCAAATTGTCTGTGGCAAATGCCCAGCGCGCGCACGGAGCCCAGCGACCCTGGGCGGGGTCCCAGAGGCTCGCCAAATGGTCCCTGGCACCTCCCCAGCGCGCACACGGGACCCAGCTACCAGGTGTGGAGTCCCAGCGGCTCCCCAAATGGCCCCTGGCCCCTAAACATCGAGCGAACGGGGCCCAGCGACCCCACATGGGGTCGAAGCGACTCGCAAAATGGTCCCTGGCACCTCCCCAGCGCACACACGGGGCCCAGCGACCCAGCACGGGGTCTCAGCAGCTTGCCAAATGGTCCCTCGCAATTCACCAGCACGCGCACGTGCCCCAACAACTTCGGACGGGGTTCCAACGGCTCACCAAATGGTCCCTGGCACCTCCCCAGCGCGTGCACGGGGACCAGCGACCCCGTTCCGGGTCGCTACGGCTCGCTAAATGGTCCCTGGCACCTCCCCAGCGTGCACATGGGCCCCAGGTACCAGGTATGGAGTCCCAGCGGCTCCCCAAAAGTTCCCTGGCACCTCCTCAGTGCGCACACTGGTCATCGACTTCGCGTGGGGTCCCAGCGCCTTGCCAAATGGTCCCTGGCGCCTCCCCAGTGCGCACTCTGGCCCCAGTGACCACATGCGGGGTCCTAGCGGCTCGCCAAATGGTCCCTGGCACCTCCCCAGCGCGCACACGGGCCCCATCGACTTCGCCTGGGGTCCCAGTTGCTCGCAAATACTACTTGGCATATCCCCAGGGGGCGCACGGGTCTCAGCGACTTCTCGCAGGGTCCCAGCAGCTTGCAAAATGATCCCTGTCACCTCCCCAGTGCGCACACAGGCCACAGCGACCTCGTGCGGTGTCGCAGCGGCTCGCCAAATGGTACCTGGCTCCTCCCCAAAGCGCACACGGGCCCAAGCGACCCCGCACGGGTTCCCAGCAGCTCGGCAAATGGTCCCTAGCACCTCCTCATCGTGCACACGGGCCCCATCTACCAGGCGTGGAGTCCCAGCGGCTCCCCAAATGGTCCTTGGCACCTCTCCAGCGCATGCACGGGGCCCAGCGACCTCGCGCAGGGTCCCAGCGGCTCGCCAAATTGTCCCTGGCGCCTCCCCAGTGCCCGCTCGGGCCCCAGCAACCCCGCGCGGGTTCCCTACGCCTCGCTAAATGGTCCCTGGCACCTCCCCAGCGCGCATACGGGCCCCAGCTACCAGGTATGTAGTCCCAGCGGCTCCCTAAAAGAACCCTGGCACCTCCTCATCGCGCGCACTGGTCAGCGACTTCGCGCGGGGTCCCAGCGACTTGCCAAATAGTCCCTGGCCCCTAAACAGTGAGCTGACTCGCAAAATGGTCCCTGGCACCTCCCCAGTGCACGCACGGGGCACAGCGACCTCGCGTGGGGTCCCAGCGGCTCGCCAAATGATCCCTGGCACCACCTCAGTGTGCATTTGTGCCCCAGCGATCCCGCATTGGGTATCAGCGGCTCGTGAAATGGTCCCTGGCACCTCCCCAGTGCACGCACGGGGCACAGCGACCTTGCGCGGAGTCCCAGCGACTTGCCAAATGGTCGCTGGCCCCTCCCTAGCGCGCGCACGAAGCCCAGTGACTTCGCGTGGGGTCCCAGCGACTCGCAAATGGTCCCTGGCTCCTCCCCAGCGCGCGCACGGGGCACAGCGACTTCGCACAGTGTCCCAGCGGCTCGCCAAATGGTCCGGGGCCCATCCCCAGCGCTCACATAGGCCCCAGCTACCAGGTATGGAGTCCCAGCGGCTCCCCAAAAGGTCCCTGGCACCTCCTCAGTACGCGCAATGGTAATTGACTTCGCGCGGGGTACCAGCGACTCGCCAAATGGTCCCTGGCCCCTAAACATCGAGAGAACGGGGCCCAGCGACCCCACGTGGGGTCCAAGCGACTCGCAAAATGGTCCCTAGTACCTCCCCAGCTCGTTGGGGCCCAGCGACCCCAAGACGGGTCCCAGCGGGGTCGCCAAATGGTCCCTGGCGCCTACCAGTGCGCTTCTGGCCCCAGGACCACGTGACGGGTCCTAGCGGCTCGCCAAATGGTCGCTGGCCCCTCCCTAGCGCGCACGAAGCCCAGTGACTTCCCATGGGGTCCCAGCGGCTCGCCAAATGGTCCGGGGCCCACCCCCAGTGCGCGCACGGGGCCCAGCAACCCTGCGCGTGGTCCCAGCGGCTCGCCAAATGGTCCCTTTCACCTCCCCAGCGCTCACACAGCCTGGGGTCCCAGTGGCTCACAAATACTCCTTGGCACATCCCCAGTGCGCGCACGGGCCCAAACAACTTCGTGCGGGCTCCCAGCGGCTTGCAAAATGGTTCCTGGCCACTCCCTAGTGCCCTCACGGAGCCCTGCAACGTCGTGCGGGGCCCCAGCGGCTAGCTAAATGGTCCCTTGCCCATCCCCATGGTGCACACGCGGCACAGAGACCCCTTGCGGGGTCCCAGCGGCTCGCGAAATGGTCCCTGGTCCCTCCCCAGCCCGCGCACAGGCCCAAGCGACTTCGTGCGGGCTCCCAGCGGGTTGCCAAATGGTTCCTGGCACCTCCCCAGCGCGCACGGGGCCCAGCGTCCCCGCGCGGGTTCCCAGCGGCTCGCCAAATGGTCCCTGGCACATCCCCAGCGCGCACACAGGCCCCATCTACCAGGCGTGGAGTCTCAGCAGCTCCCCAAATGGTCCTTGGCACCTCTCCAGCGCATGCAGGGTCCCAGCGGCTCGCCAAATTGTCCCTGGCGCCTCCCCAGTGCCCGCTCGGGCCCCAGCAACCACATGCAGGGTCCCAGTATTATTATTTTATTATTATTATTTGTTTATTTAGCAGACGCCTTCATCCAAGGCGACTTACAGAGACTAGGGTGTGTGAGCTATGCATCAGCTGCAGAGTCACTTACAATTACGTCTCACCCGAAAGACAGAGCACAAGGAGGTGAAGTGACTTGCTCAGGGTCACACAATGAGTCAGTGGCTGAGATTGGATTTGAACCGGGGACCTCCTGGTTACAAGCCCCTTTCTTTAACCACTGGACCACACAGCCTCCCAGTAGCTCGCAAATGGTCTCTGGCCCCTCCCAGTGCGCGCATGGGTCCCAGCGACTTAGCACGGTGTCCCAGCGGCTCGCCAAATTGTCCGTGGCAAATGCCCAGCGCGCGCACGGAGCCCAGCGACCCCGGGCGTGGTCCCAGAGGCTCGCCAAATGGTCACTGGCACCTCCCCAGCACGCACACGGGCCCCAGCTACCAGGTGTGGAGTCCCAGCGGCTCCCCAAATGGCCCCTGGCCCCTAAACATCGAGCGAACGGGGCCCAGCGACCCCACGTGGGGTCCAAGCGACTCGCAAAATGGTCCCTAGTACCTCCCCAGCGCACGCTCTGGGCCCAGCGACCCCACGTGGGGTCCCTGCGACAACCAAAATGGTCCCTGGCACCTCCCCAGCATGCGCACGGGCCCCAGCAACTTCGGACGGGGTTCCAACGGCTCACCAAATGGTCCCTGGCACCTCCCCAGCGCGCGCACGGGGCCCAGTGACCCAGCGCGGGTTCCCAGCAGCTCGCCAAATGGTCCCTGGCACATCCCCAGCGCGCACATGGGCCCCAGCTATCAAGAGTGGAGTCGCAGCGACTCCCCAAATGGCCCCTGGCACCTCCCCAGCGCGTGCACAGGACCCAGCGACCTCGCGCAGGGTACCAGCGGCTCTCCAAATGGTCCCTGGCGCTTCCCAAGTGCCCGCTCGGGCCCCAGGGACCACGTGCGGGGTCCCAGTAGCTCGCAAATGGTCTCTGGCCCCTCCCCAGCGGGCGCACGGGTCCCAGCGACTTAGCACGGTGTCCCAACGGCTCGCCAAATGGTCTGTGGCCCATCCCCAGCGCGTGCACGGGGCCCAGCGACCCCACGCGGGGTACCAGCTGCTCGCCAAATGGTCCCTGGCACCTTCCCAGCGATCGCACGGGGCCCTGCGACCCCGGGCGTGGTCCCAGAGGATAGCCAAATGGCCCCTGGCACCTCCCCAGCGCGTGCACGGGGCCCAGCGACCTCACGCGTTTTCCCAGCGACTCGCCAAATGGTACCTGATGCAACAACAGTGCGCGCTCGGGCTCCAACGACCCAGCGGCTGTGGGGTCCCAGCGGCTTCGCACAGTGCCCAAATGGTCCCTGGCCCCGCCCCAGCGCCAGCGCCCCGGGCCCAGCTGCTCGCCAAATGGTCCCCCTTCCAGCGGCTTGCCAAATTCGTCCGGGCTCCCAGCGGGTGCCAAATGGTTCCAGCACCTCCCAAGCGCCGGGGCCCAGCCCCAGCGGGGTCCCAGCGGCTTGCCAAATGGTCCCTGGCACCTCCCCAGGCCCCATCTACCAGGCGTGGTCTCCAGCTCCCCAATGGTCCTTGGCTCTCCAGTCGCATGGGGTCCCAGTGGCTCGCAAAATTGTCCCTGGCGCCTCCCAGTGCGCCAAGACAGGCCCCAGCAACCACATGCAGGGTCCCAGTATTCCCATTATTATTATTTGTTTATTTTAGGCCTTCATCCGGCGAACAGAACTACTCCAGCTGGCACATCCCACCGAAGACAGGCGCAAGGAGGCCCCAGCGACTTGCTCAGGGTCCCAGCGTCAGTGGCAAAATGGTCCCTGTCACCTTTCTTTAACCACTGGACCACAGCCTCCCAGTAGCCCATGGTCTCTGGCCCCTCCCAGTGTCCCAGCGATGGGTCCCAGCGACTCCGGGTCCCAGCGGCTCGCTCCTGGTCCCTGGCACCTCCCAGCGTGCACACGGGCCCCAGGTACCAGGTGTGGAGTCCCAGCGACTCCCCAAATGGCCCCTGGCACCTCCCCAGCGCGGGCCCCACAGGACCCAGCGGACCTCAAATGGTCCTAGTACCAGCATGCTCTCCAAATGGTCCCTGGCGCCTCCCCAGTGCCTCCCCAGCTCTGGCCCCAGCGACCACGCGGGGGTCCCAGCGGCTTCAAAAATGGTCCCTGGCACCCCCCCAGCGTGCACATGGGCCCCAGCTACCAGGTATGGAGTCCCAGCGGCTCCCCAAAAGGTCCCTGGCACCTCCTCAGTGCGCCCAGTGACCATGGTCATCGACTCCCAAATGGGGTCCCAGCGCCACAGGACCCAGCCAAATGGTCCCTGGCGCCCCCAGTGTGCACTCTGGCCCCAGCGACCACGCAGGGGTCCAAATGGTCCTGGCCCTTCCCAAGCCAAATGGTCCCTGGCACCTCCCCAAAATGGTCTCTGGGGCCCCAGCGACTCACCCCGGGGTCCCAGCTGCTCGTCAAATGGTCCCAGCAGCTCAGCAAATGGTCCCTAGCACCTCCTCGACCCCGCACACGGGCCCCATCTACCAGACGTGGAGTCCCAGCGGCTCCCCAAATGGTCCTTGGCACCTCTCCAGCGCATGCACGGGCTCAGCGACCTCGGGGCCCAGGGTCCCAGCGGCCAGCGGCTTGCCAAATTGTCCCTGGCGCCTCCCAGTGCCCGCCGGGCCCCAGCAACCCTGCACCTCCCAAGCCTGTTCCCCACGCCCCTGGGGTCCCAGTGGCTCGCAAATGGTCCCTGGCACCTCCCCAGCCCCAGCGACTTCGCCTGGGACCCAGCTACCAGGTATGTAGTCCCAGCGGCTCCCAGGCCCCAAAGACCCTGGCACCCCCTCAGGTTTGCAAACTGGTCCCAGCAACCCAGTCGACGGGTCCCAGCGGCTCGCCAAATGGTCCCTGTCACCTCCCCAGCGCACACGGAGCCCCCAAATGCGACTTTGCGCTGTGTCCCAGCGGGGTACCAGCTGCTCAATGGTCCCTGGCACCACCCCATCACACACGGGCCCTGGCTACCAAACCTCCGGCATAGAGACACAGCGGCTCCCAAATGGCCCCTGGCATCTCCCAAGCTCGTGCATGGGGCCCAGCGACCATGGCGGAGTCCCATCGGCTCACCAAATGGTCCCTGGCGCCCCCAGTGAGCGCTCTGGCCCCAGTGACCACGGGGGTCCTAGCGGGTCTAAATGGTCGCTGGCCCCTCCTTAGCGCCAGCCCCAGCGCTCAACTGCCCAGCTGCTGTGACTTTGGCGGGGTCCCAGCGGCTCCCAAATGATCCCTGGCACCTCCTCCCCAAGCACGGGCACAGCGACTTTGCACGGTGTCCCAGCGGCTCAAAATGGTCCCTCGGCCCATCCCCAGCACGCACCACGGGTCCCAGCAACCCTGGACGGGGTCCCAGCGGCTCACCAAATGGTCCCCTGTCACCTCCCCCAGCAGACGGAGGTCCCCTCCCCACTTCACATGCCCTGTGTCCCAGCGGCTCGCCAAATGGTCCCTGGCACCTCCCCATCGCGCACACGGGCCCAAGCTACCAGGCGTAGAGACACAGCGGCTCCCCAAATGGCCCCTGGCATCTCCCAAGCTCGTGCATGCTCTGGCCCCAGTGACCACATGCGGGGTCCTAGCGGCTGCCAAATGGTCGCTGGCCCCTCCCTAGCACGCGTGCACAAAGCCCAGTGACTTTGCGCGGGGTCCCAGCGGCTCGCAAATGGTCCCTGGCTGCTCCCCAGCGCGCGCACGGGGCACAGCGACTTTGCACGGTGTCCCAGCGGCTCGCCAAATGGTCCGGGGCCCATCACCAGCGCTCACATGGGCCCCAGCGACCCCACATTGGGTATCAGCGGCTCATGAAATGGTCCCTGGCACCTCCCCAGCACGCACTCAGGGCCCAGCAACACCGCGCGGGGTACCTACGGCTCACTAAATGTTCCCTGGCACCGCCTCAGCGCGCACACGGGTCCCAGCAACTTCGGACGGGTCCCAGCGGCTCGCCAAATGGTCCCTGTCACCCCCAGCGCCCAGCATCGGAGCCCAGGCGACTCACCAGCGCTGTGTCCCAGCGACAACCCAAATGGTCCCTGGCACCTCCCCATCATGCACACGGGCCCAAGCAACCAGGCGTAGAGTTCCAGCGGCTCCACCAAATGGCCCCCTGGCATCTCCCCAGCTCGCGCACATGGGGCACAGCGACCTTGCGCGGAGTCCCATCGCTCGCCAAATGGTCCCTGGCGCATCCCCAGTGAGCCGGGCCCCAGCAACCACGTGCGGGTCCCAGCTGCCAGGCAAATGGTCGCTGGCCCTCCCCAGCGCGCTGCATAAGCCCAGTGACTTTTCGGCGCTGGGTCCCAGCGGGTCGCCAAATGGTCCCTGGCGCCCCCCAGCGCCGCCCCAGCACCAGCACAGCGACTTTGCACAGTGTCCCAGCGGCTCGCTTCCAATGGTCCGGGGCCCATCCCCAGCGCACGGGCCCACATAGGCCCCCCAGCTACCAGGTAGCTGGGTGGAGTCCCAGCGGCTCCCCAAAAGGTCCCTGGCACCTCCTCAGTATGTGCACTGGAAATTGACTTTGCGCGGGGTCCCAGCGACTCTCCAAATGGTCCCTGGCCCCTAAACATTGAGCGAACGGGGCCCAGCGACCCCACGTGGGGTCCAAGCGACTCGCAAAATGGTCCCTAGTACCTCACCAGGACGTGCACGGGTCCCAGTGACCACGTACGGGATCCCAGCTGCTCGTCAAATGGTCCCAGAGGCTCGCCAAATGCTCCCTGGAACATCCGCAGCGCGCACACAGTCCCCAGCGCCTTCCCCTGGTGTCCCAGCGGCTCGCCAAATGGTCCAGGGCCCATCCCCAGCGCTCACATGGGCCCCAGCGACCCCGCATTGGGTATCAACGGATCGTGAAATGGTCCCTGGCACATCCCCAGCACGCACTCAGGGCCCAGCAACACCACGCGGGGTATCTACGGCTCACTAAATGGTCCCTGGCACCGCCTCAGCGCGCACACGGGTCCCAGCAACTTCGGACGGGGTCCCAGCGGCTCGCCAAATGGTCCCTGTCACCTCCCCAGCGCACACACGGAGCCCTGCGACTTCGCGCTGTGTCCCAGCGGCTCGCCAAATGGTCCCTGGCACCTCCCCATCGCGCACACGGGCCCAAGCTACCAGGCGTAGAGACACAGCGGCTCCCCAAATGGCCCCTGGCATCTCCCCAGCTCGTGCATGGGGCCCAGCGACCTTGCACGCAGTCCCATCGGCTCGCCAAATGGTCCCTGGCGCCTCCCCAGTGATCGCTCTGGCCCCAGCTACCAGGTATGGAGTCCCAGCGGCTCCCCAAAAGGTCCCTGGCACCTCCTCAGTATGCGCACTGGTAATCGACTTTGCGCGGGGTCCCAGCGACTCGCCAAATGGTCCCTGGCCCCTAAACATTGAGCGAACGGGGCCCAGCGACCCCACGTGGGGTCCAAGCGACTCGCAAAATGGTCCCTAGTACCTCACCAGGACGTGCACGGGTCCCAGTGACCACGTACAGGATCCCAGCTGCTCGTCAAATGGTCCCAAAGGCTCGCCAAATGCTCCCTGGCACATCCGCAGCGCGCACACAGTCCCCAGCGCCTTCCCCTGGGGTCCCAACGGCTCGCAAATACTCCTTGGCACATCCCCAGTGCGCGCACGGGCCCCAGCGACTTCGCCTGGGGACCCAGTGGCTCGCAAATACTCCTTGGCACATCCCCAGTGCGCGCACGGGCCCAAGCGACTTCGCCTGGGGTCCCAGTGGCTCGCAAATACGCCTTCGGACATCCCCAGGGGGTGAACGGGCCCCAGCGACTTCTCACAGGGTCCCAGAGGCTTGCAAAATGGTCCCTATCACCTCCCCAGTGCACACAGGGCCAAGCGACTTCGCCTGGGGTCCCAGTGGCTCGCAAATACTCCTTGGCACATCCCCAGCGCGCACACAGGCCCCATCTACCAGGCGTGGAGTCTCAGCAGCTCCCCAAATGGTCCTTGGCACCTCTCCAGCGCATGCAGGGTCCCAGCGGCTCGCCAAATTGTCCCTGGCGCCTCCCCAGTGCCCGCTCGGGCCCCAGCAACCACATGCAGGGTCCCAGTATTATTATTTATTATTATTATTTGTTTGTTGTGCAGACTTCATCCAAGGCGACTTACAGAGACTAGGGTGTGTGAGCTATGCATCAGCTGCAGAGTCACTTACAATTCGTCTCACCCGAAAGACAGAGCACAGGAGGTGAAGTGACTTGCTCAGGGTCACACAATGAGTCAGTGGCTGAGATTGGTTTGAACCGGGACCTCCTGGTTACAAGCCCCTTTCTTTAACCACTGGACCACACAGCCTCCCAGTAGCTCGCAAATGGTCTCTGGCCCCTCCCAGTGCGCGCATGGGTCCCAGCGACTTAGCACGGTGTCCCAGCGGCTCGCCAAATTGTCCGGGCAAATGCCCAGCGCCAAGACGGAGCCCAGCGACCCAGGCGTGGTCCCAGAGGCTCGCCAAATGGTCACTGGCACCTCCCCAGCACGCACATCGGGCCCCAGCTACCAGGTGTGGAGTCCCAGCGGCTCCCAAATGGCCCCTGGCCCCTCCCCATCAGCGAACGGGCCCAGCGACCCCATGGGGGTCCAAGCGACTTTCAAAATGGTCCCTAGTACCTCCCAAGCGCCACGCTCTGGGCCCAGTGACCCCATGTGGGGTCCCTGCGACAACCAAAATGGTCCCTGGCACCTCCCCAGCATGCGACAAGCCCCAGCAACTTCGGACGGGGTTCCAACGGCTCACCAAATGGTCCCTGGCACCTCCCAGCGCGCGCATGGGCCCAGTGACCCAGGCACGGTTCCCAGCAGCTCGCCAAATGGTCCCTGGCACATCCCCAGCGCACATGGGCCCCAGCTATCAAGAGTGGAGTCCCAGCGACTCCCAAATGGCCCCTGGCACCTCCCCAAACACCACAGGACCCAGCGACCTCGCGCGGGGTACCAGCGGCTCTCCAAATGGTCCCTGGCGCTTCCCAAGTGCCACTCGGCCCCAGGGACCACGTCACGGGGTCCCAGTAGCTCGCCAAATGGTCTCTGGCCCCTCCCAGCGGGCGCCACGGGTCCCAGCGACTTAGCACGGTGTCCCAACGGCTCGCCAAATGGTCTGGCCCATCCCCAGCGTGCATTTGGCCCAGCGACCCCACGACGGTACCAGCTGCTCGCCAAATGGTCCCTGGCACCTTCCCAGCGATCGCCACGGGCCCTGCGACCCGGGCGGGTCCCAGAGGATAGCCAAATGGCCCCTGGCACCTCCCCCAGCGGCGTGCAGGGCCCAGCGACCTCACGCGTTTTCCCAGCGACTCGCCAAATGGTACCTGATGCAACAACAGTGCGCGCTCGGGCTCCAACGACCACGTGTGGGGTCCCAGCGGCTCGCAAATGGTCCCTGGCCCCTCCCCAGCGCGCGCACGGGGCCCAGCGACTTCGCACAGTGCCCCAGCGGCTTGCCAAAATGGTCCGGGGCCCATCGCCAGCACGCGCACGGGGCCCAGCGACCCCTTGCGGGGTCCCAGCGTCTTGCCAAATGGTCCCTGGCACCTCCCCAGCGCGCACACAGTCCCCAACGACTTCCCCTGGGGTCCCAGTGGCTCGCAAATACTCCTTGGCACATCCCCAGTGCGCGCACAGGCCCCAGCGACTTCGCCTGGGGTCCCAGTGGCTCGCAAATACTCCTTGGCACATCCCCAGGGGGCGCACAGGCCCCAGCGACTTCTCGCAGGGTCCCAGCGGTTTGCAAAATGGTCCCTGTCACCTCCCCAGTGCGCACACAAGGCCCAGCGACCCCGTTCCGGGTCCCTACGGCTCGCTAAATGGTCCCTGGCACCTCCCCAGCGTGCACACGGGCCCCAGGTACCAGGTATGGAGTCCCAGCGACTCCCCAAATGGCCCCTGGCACCTCCCCAGCGCGTGCACAGGACCCAGCGACCTCGCGCAGGGTACCAGCTGCTCTCCAAATGGTCCCTGGCGCCTCCCCAGTGCGCACTCTGGCCCCAGCGACCACGTGCGGGGTCCTAGCGGCTCGCCAAATGGTCGCTGGCACCTCCCCAGCGTGCACATGGGCCCCAGCTACCAGGTATGGAGTCCCAGCGGCTCCCCAAAAGTTCCCTGGCACCTCCTCAGTGCGCACACTGGTCATCGACTTCGCGTAGGGTCCCAGCGCCTTGCCAAATGGTCCCTGGCGCCTCCCCAGTGCGCACTCTGGCCCCAGCGACCACGTGCGGGGTCCTAGCGGCTCGCCAAATGGTCCCTGGCACCTCCCCAAAGCGCACACGGGCCCAAGCTCCTCCAAGGGGTCCCAGCTGCTCGGGCCAGGTCCCAGCAGCTCAGCAAATGGTCCCTAGCACCTCCTCATCGTGCAACACGGGCCCCATCTACCAGGCGTGGAGTCCCAGCGGCTCCCAAATGGTCCTTGGCACCTCTCCAGCGCATGCACGGGGCTCAGCGACCTCGCGCAGGGTCCCTACGCCTCGCTAAATGGTCCCTGGCACCTCCCCAGCGCGCATACGGGACCCAGCTACCAGGTATGTAGTCCCAGCGGCTCCCTAAAAGACCCCTGGCACCTCCTCAGCGCACACTGGTCCCAGCAACTTCCCCGGGGTCCCAGCGGCTCAAAATGGTCCCTGTCACCTCCCCCAGCACCACGGAGCCCTGCGACTTTGCGCTGTGTCCCAGCGGCTCACGAAATGGTCCCTGGCACCACCCCATCGCGCACACGGGCCCAAGCTACCAGGCATAGAGACACAGCGGCTCCCCAAATGGCCCCTGGCATCTCCCAAGCTCGTGCATGGGGCCCAGCGACCTTGCGCGGAGTCCCATCGGCTCACCAAATGGTCCCTGGCGCCTCCCCAGTGAGCGCTCTGGCCCCAGTGACCACGTGCGGGGTCCTAGCGGCTGCTAAATGGTCGCTGGCCCCTCCTTAGCGCGCGCACGAAGCCCTGTGACTTTGCGCGGGGTCCCAGCGGCTCGCAAATGGTCCCTGGCTCCTCCCCAGCGCGCGCACGGGGCACAGCGACTTTGCACGGTGTCCCAGCGGCTCGCCAAATGGTCCGGGGCCCATCCCCAGCACGCACACGGGTCCCAGCAACTTCGGACGGGGTCCCAGCGGTTCACCAAATGGTCCCTGTCACCTCCCCAGCGCGCACACGGAGCCCTGCGACTTCGCGCTGTGTCCCAGCGGCTCGCCAAATGGTCCCTGGCACCTCCCCATCGCGCACACGGGCCCAAGCTACCAGGCGTAGAGACACAGCGGCTCCCCAAATGGCCCCTGGCATCTCCCAAGCTCGTGCATGCTCTGGCCCCAGTGACCACATGCGGGGTCCTAGCGGCTGCCAAATGGTCGCTGGCCCCTCCCTAGCACGCGCACAAAGCCCAGTGACTTTGATATGGGGTCCCAGCGGCTCGCAAATGGTCCCTGGCACCCCCCCAGCCGCCACGGGCACAGCGACTTTGCACGGTGTCCCAGCGGCTCGCCAAATGGTCCGGCCCATCCCCAGCGCTCACATGGGCCCCAGCGACCCCACATTGGGTATCAGCGGCTCGTGAAATGGTCCCTGGCACCTCCCCAGCACGCACTCAGGGCCCAGCAACACCGCCACCTCGGCTCACTAAATGTTCCCTGGCACCGCCTCAGCGCGCACACGGGTCCCAGCAACTTCGGACGGGGTCCCAGCGGCTCGCCAAATGGTCCCTGTCACCTCCCCAGCGCCTACACGGAGCCCTGCGACTTCGCGCTGTGTCCCAGCGGCTCGCCAAATGGTCCCTGGCACCTCCCCATCGCGCACACGGGCCCAAGCTACCAGGCGTAGAGACACAGCGGCTCCCCAAATGGCCCCTGGCATCTCCCCAGCTCGTGCATGGGGCACAGCGACCTTGCGCGGAGTCCCATCGGCTCGCCAAATGGTCCCTGGCGCCTCCCCAGTGAGCGCTCGGGCCCCAGCAACCACGTGCGGGGTCCTAGCGGCTGCCAAATGGTCGCTGGCCTCCCTACGCTACAAGCCTAAGCCCAGTGACTTTGCGGGGTCCTAGCGGCTGCCATGGTCCCTGGCTCCTCCCAGCAGCACGCACGGGCACAGCGACTTTGCACAGTGTCCCAGCGGCTCGCCAAATGGTCCGGGGCCCATCCCCAGCGCTCACATAGGCCCCAGCTACCAGGTATGGAGTCCCAGCGGCTCCCCAAAAGGTCCCTGGCACCTCCTCAGTATGTGCACTGGTAATCGACTTTGCGCGGGGTCCCAGCGACTCTCCAAATGGTCCCTGGCCCCTAAACATTGAGCGAACGGGGCCCAGCGACCCCACGTGGGGTCCTCCGACTCTAAAATGGTCCCTAGTACCTCACCAGGACGTGCACGGGTCCCAGTGACCACGTCACATCCCAGCTGCTCGTCAAATGGTCCCAGAGGCTCGCCAAATGCTCCCTGGAACATCCATGGCCATCCCACAGTCCCCAGCGCCTTCCCCTGGTGTCCCAGCGGCTCGCCAAATGGTCCAGGGCCCATCCCCAGCGCTCACATGGGCCCCAGCGACCCCGCATTGGGTATCAACGGATCGTGAAATGGTCCCTGGCACATCCCCAGCACGCACTCAGGGCCCAGCAACACCACGCGGGGTATCTACGGCTCACTAAATGGTCCCTGGCACCGCCTCAGCGCGCACACGGGTCCCAGCAACTTCGGACGGGGTCCCAGCGGCTCGCCAAATGGTCCCTGTCACCTCCCCAGCGCACACACGGAGCCCTGCGACTTCGCGCTGTGTCCCAGCGGCTCGCCAAATGGTCTCTGGCACCTCCCCCATCAGCACACGGGCCCCAAGCTACCAGGCGTAGAGACACAGCGGCTCCCAAATGGCCCCTGGCATCTCCCCAGCTCGTGCATGGGGCCCAGCGACCTTGCGCGCAGTCCCATCGGCTCGCCAAATGGTCCCTGGCGCCTCCCCAGTGATCGCTCTGGCCCCAGCTACCAGGTATGGAGTCCCAGCGGCTCCCCAAAAGGTCCCTGGCACCTCCTCAGTATGCGCACTGGTAATCGACTTTGCGCGGGGTCCCAGCGACTCTCCAAATGGTCCCTGGCCCCTAAACATTGAGCGAACGGGGCCCAGCGACCCCACGTGGGGTCCAAGCGACTCGCAAAATGGTCCCTAGTACCTCACCAGGACGTGCACGGGTCCCAGTGACCACGCACAGGATCCCAGCTGCTCGTCAAATGGTCCCAAAGGCTTGCCAAATGCTCCTGGCACATCCGCAGTGGCGCACACAGTCCCCAGCGCCTTCCCCTGGGGTCCCAACGGCTCGCAAATACCCTTGGCACATCCCAGTGCGCCACACGGGCTCCCAGTACTTCGCCTGGGGTCCCAGTGGCTCGCAAATACTCCGGACATCCCCAGGGGTGAACCCCCCTGGCACTTCTCACAGGGTCCCAGAGGCTTGCAAAATGGTCCCTATCACCTCCCCAGTGCGCACACAGGGCCAAGCGACTTCGCCTGGGGTCCCAGTGGCTCGCAAATACTCCTTGGCACATCCCCAGGGGGAGCACGGGCCCCAGCGACCAGGTAGGGTCGCAGCGGCTTGCAAAATGGTCCCTGTCACCTCCAGTGCGCACACAGTGGTCAGCGACCCCGCGGGGTCCCAGCGGTCGCTAAATGATCCCTGGCACCTCCACAGCGTACATCGGCCCCAGCTACCACGCATGGGGGTCCTAGCAGCTCGCAAAATGGTCCCTGGCACCTCCCCAGTGTGCACACAGGCCCCAGCGACTTCGCCTGGGGTCCCAGTGGCTCGCAAATACTCCTTGGCACATCCCCAGGGGGAGCACGGGCCCCAGCGACTTCTCGCAGGGTCGCAGCGGCTTGCAAAATAGTCCCTGTCACCTCTCCAGTGCGCACACAGTGCCCAGCGACCCCGTGCGGGGTCCCTACGGCTCGCTAAATGATCCCTGGCACCTCCACAGCGTGCACATCGGCCCCAGCTACCAGATATGGAGTCCTAGCGGATCCCCAAAAGGTCCCTAGCACCTCCTCAGTGCGCGCACTGGTCATCGACTTCGCGTGGGGTCCCAGAGCCTTACCAAATGGTCCCTGGCACCTCCCCAGTGCGCACTCTGGCCCCAGCGACCACGTACGGGGTCCTAGCAGCTCGCAAAATGATCCCTGGCACCTCCCAGGCGCACACAGTCTCCAGAGACTTCGCCTGGGGTCCCAGTGGCTCGCAAATACTCCTTGGCACATCCCCAGGGCGCACACGGGCCCCAGAGACTTCGTGCGGGGTCCCAGCGGCTTGCAAAATGGTTCCTGGCCCCTCCCTAGTGCCCTCACGGGGCTCTGCGACTTCGTGCAGGGTCCCAGCGGCTAGCCAAATGGTCCCTAAACCCTCCCCAGCGCGCGTACGGGCCCCAGCAACCTCGCGCAGGGTCCCAGAGGCTCGCCAAATGGTCCCTGGCACATCCCCAACCCGCGCACAGGCCAAAGCGACTTTGCGCAGGGTCCCAGCGACTCGCCAAATGGTTCCTGGCCCCTAAACAGCGAGCGCACAGGGCCCAGTGACATCACGTGGGGTCCAAGCGACTCGCAAAATGGTCCCTAGTACCTACCCAGCGCACGTTCTGGGCCCAGCGACCCAGCACTGTGTCTCAGCGGCTCGCCAAATGGTCCCTGGCGCCTACCCAGTGCGCACACATTCTGGCCCAGGGACCCCGTCGCAGTGGGGTCCCAGCGGGCTCGCCAAATGGTCCCTGGCCCCTCCCAGTGCGCATCTGGCCCCAGTGACTTCCCATGGGGTCCCAGTGGCTCACCAAATGGTCCTGGGCCCTCCCCAGCAAGACGGGCCCCAGCAACCCCTGGGGTCCCAGCTGCTCGCCAAATGGTCCCTTTCACCTCCCCTCAGCTCACACAGCCTGGGGTCCCAGGGCTCACAAATACCCTTGGCACATCCCAGTGGATTTCCCCAGCGGGGTCCCAGCGGCAAATGGTTTCTGGCAACTCCCTAGTGCCCTCACGGAGCCTGCAACCGTCCCAGGGGCCCCAGCGACTTGCCAAATGGTCCCTGCCCATCCCTATGGTGCAGACGCGGCACAGAGACCCCTTGCAGGGTCCCAGCGGCTTGCGAAATGGTCCCTGGTCCCTCCCCAGCCCGCGCACAGGCCCAAGCGACTTCGCGCGGGCTCCCAGCTGGATGCCAAATGGTCCCTGGCACCTCCCCAGTGCACGCACGGGGCCCAGCGTCCCCGCGCGGGTTCCCAGCGGCTCGCCAAATGGTCCCTGGCACATCCCCAGCGCGCACACAGGCCCCATCTACCAGGCGTGGAGTCCCAGCGGCTCCCCAAATGGTCCTTGGCACCTCTCCAGTGCATGCACGGGGCCCAGTGACCTCGCGCAGGGTCCCAGCGGCTCACCAAATTGTCCCTGGCGCCTCCCCAGTGCCCGCTCGGGCCCCAGCAATCACATGCGGGGTCCCAGTATTATTATTTTATTATTATTATTTGTTTATTTAGCAGACGCCTTCATCCAAGGCGACTTACAGAGACTAGGGTGTGTGAGCTATCCATCAGCTACAGAGTCACTTACAATTACGTCTCACCCGAAAGACGGAGCACAAGGAGGTGAAGTGACTTGCTCAGGGTCACACAATGAGTCAGTGGCTGAGATTGGATTGGAAGCCCCTTTCTTTAACCACTGGACCACACAGCCTCCCAGTAGCTCGCAAATGGTCTCTGGCCCCTCCCAGTGCGCGCATGGGTCCCAGCGACTTAGCACGGTGTCCCAGCGGCTCGCCAAATTGTCCCTGGCACCTCCCCAGCGCGCACACGGGTCCCAGCAACTTCGGACTGGGTCCCAGCAGCTCGCCAAATGGTCCCTGTCACCTCCCCAGCGCGCACACGGGCCCAAGCTACCAGGCGTGGAGACACAGCGGCTCCCCAAATGGCCCCTGGCATCTCCCCAGCTCGTGCATGGGGCCCAGCGACCTTGCGCGGAGTCCCATCGGCTTGCCAAATGGTCCCTGGCGCCTCCCCAGTGAGTGCTCTGGCCCCAGCGACCACGTGCGGGGTCCTAGCGGCTGCCAAATGGTCCCTGGCTCCTCCCCAGCGCGCGCACGAGGCACAGCGACTTTGCACGGTGTCCCAGCGGCTCGCCAAATGGTCCAGGGCCCATCCCCAGCGCTCACATGGGCCCCAGCTACCAGGTATGGAGTCCCAGCAGCTCCCCAAAAGGTCCCTGTCACCTCCTCAGTATGCGCACTGGTAATCGACTTTGCGCGGGGTCCCAGAGCCTTGCCAAATGATCCCTGGCACCTCCCCAGCGCGCACACAGTCTCCAGTGACTTCGCCTGGGGTCCCAGTGGCTCGGAAATACTCCTTGGCACATCCCCAGGGCGCGCACGGGCCCCAGAGACTTCGTGCGGGGTCCCAGCGGCTTGCAAAATGGTTCCAGGCCCCTCCCTAGTGCCCTCACGGAGTCCTGTGACTTCGCGCGGGGTCCCAGCGGCTAGCCAAATGGTCCCTGGCACATCCCCATGGTGCGCACGGGGTACAGCGACTTCGCGCGGGGTCCCAGCGGCTCGCAAAATGGTCCCTGCCACCTCCCCAGTGCGCACACAGGGCCCAGCGACCCCGTGCGGGGTCCCTACGGCTCGCTAAATGGTCCCTGGCACCTCACCAGCGCGCACATGGGCCCCCAGCTACCAGGTATGGAGTCCCAGCGGCTCCGCAAAAGGTCCCTGGCACCTCCTCAGCGCACGCACTGGTCATCGACTTTGCGCGGTGTCCCAGCGACTCGCCAAATAGTCCCTGGCCCCTAAACAGCGAGTGCACGGGGCCCATTGACCACGTACGGGATCCCAGCTGATCGTCAAATGGTCCGAGAGGCTCGCCAAATGCTCCCTGGCACCTCCCCAGCGCACATACATTCCCCAGCGACCTCGCCTGGGGTCCCAGTGGCTCACAAATACTCCATGGCATATCTCCAGGAGGCGCACGGGCCCCAGCGACTTCTCGCAGGGTCGCAGCGGCTTGCAAAATGGTCCCTGTCATCTCCCCAGTGCGCACACAGGGCCCAGCGACCCCGTGCGGGGTCCCTACGGCTCGCCAAATGGTCCCTGGCACCTCCACAGCGTGCACATGGGCCCCAGCTACCAGATATGGAGTCCCAGCGGCTCCCCAAAAGGTCCCTGGCACCTCCTCAGTGTGCGCACTGGTCATCGACTTCGCGCGGGGTCCCAGTATCTCGCCAAATGGTCCCTGGCACATCCCCAGCGCGCACACGGGCCCCAGCTACCAGGCGTGGAGTCCCAGAGGCTCCCCAAATGGCCCCTGGCTCCTCCCCAGCGAGTGAACGGGAACCAGCAACCTCACGCGGGGTCCCAGGGGCTTGCCAAATGGTCCCTAGCACCTCACCAGCACATGTACGGGTCCCAGTGACCACATGCGGAATCCCAGCGGCTCACAAATGGTCACTGGCCCGTCCCCAGCGCGCGCCCAGGGCCCAGCGACACATTGCGGGCTTCCAACGGCTCGCCAAATGGTCCCTAGCACCTCCCCTGCGTGCGCACAGGGCCCAGCGACCTCGCGCTTGGTCCCAGAGGCTCGCCAAATGGTCCCTGGCACATCCGCAGCACGCGCACAGGCCCAAACGTCTTCGCGCGGGGTCCAAGCGGCTCGCCAAATGGTCCCAGCGGCTCAGCAAATGGTCCCTAGCACCTCCCCAGCGTGCACTCAGGCCCAAACTACCAGGCGTGGAATTCCAGCGGCTCCCCAAATGGCCCCTGGCGCCTCCCCAGTGCGTGCTCGGGCCTCAGCGATCCCGCACAGGGTCCCAGTTGCTCGTCAAATGGCGCCTCACCAGCACGCGCACTTTCCCCAGCGACCCAGTGCGGGGTCCCACCGGCTCACCAAATTGTATCTGGCTCCTACCTAGCACGCACACGGGTCCCAGCGACTTCACACGGTGTCCCATCGGTTTGCCAAATGAGCCGTGGCCCATCCCCAGCGCCAAGACAGGGCCCAGCGACCTCTGGCCAAGGTCCCAGCGGCTCAAATGGTCCCTGGCTCCATACCCAGCGCACGACTGGGCCCAGCGATCCTGCGCAGGGTCCCAGCAGTTCGCAAATGGTCCCTCGCACAACCTCAGCACGCGCATGGGCCCCAGCGACTTCGCAACGGGGTCCCAGCGGCTTGCAAAATGGTCCCTGGCCCCTCCCTAGTGCGTGCACTGGGCACTGCGACTTCGCGCGGGAACCCAGCGGCTCACCAAATGGTCCCTTGCCCATCCCCAGGCGCGCACGGGGCCCAACGACCCCGTGCTGGGGTTCCAGCGGCACGCCAAATGGTCCCTGGCGCCCCAGTAAGCACACAGGGCCCAGCTTACCCCGCGCAAGGTCCCAACGGCTTGCTAAATGGTCCCTGGCACCTCCCAGTGCGATACGGGCCCCAGCTACCAGGTATGGAGTCCCAGCGGTTAACAAATGGTCACTGGCCCCACCCCAGCGTGCACACAGAGCCCAGCTTTACCACGCAGTGGGTTCCAACAGCTCGCCAAATGCTCCCTAGCAACTCCATTGCGTGCGCACGGGACCCAGCGGCCTTGCGCAGGGTCCCAGAGGCTCGCCAAATGGTCCCCGCACATCCCCAGCCCCGCACATGCCCAAGTGAATTCAAGACAGGGTCCAAGCGACTGTAAATGGTCCCTGGCACCTCCCCAGCGAGCACATCGGGTCCCAGCTACCAGGTATGGAGTCCCAGCGGCTAACAAATGGTCACTTGCCCATCCCCAGCGTGCTCACAGGGCCCAGCGACCCCGTGTGGGGTTCCAATGTCTCGCCAAATGGTCCCAAGCAACTCCCCGGCGCGCGCACGGGCCCAGCGACCTCGCGCAGGGTCCCAGCGGCTCGGCAAATGGTCCCTAGCACCTCCGCAGCGTGCACATGGGCCCCAGCTACCAGGCGTGGAATTCCAGTGGCTCGCCAAATGGTCCCTGGCACCTCCCCAGCGCGCGCACGGGCCCCAGCGACTTCGCGCGGGGTCCCAGCGGCTTGCAAAATGGTTACGGGGCCCTCCCTAGTGCCCTCACAGGGGTCTGCGACTTCGTGCTGGGTCCCAGCAGCTCGCCAAATGGTCCCTGGCCCCTCCCCACAAACACGGGTCACCAGCAACCTCGTGCAGGGTCCCAGAGGCTCGACAAATGGTCCCTGGCACATCCCCAGCCTGCGCACAGGCCCAAGCAACCAGCGGGGGTCCCAGCGACTCTCCAAATGATTCCTGGCCCCTAAACAGCGAGCGCACGGGGCCCAGTGACCCCACGTGGGGTCCAAGCGACTCGTATAATGGTCCCTAGTACCTACCCAGCGCACGCTCTGGGCCCAGCGACCCCATGCAGAGTACCAGCGACTACCAAAATGGTCCTTGGCACCTCCCCAGCGCACACACGGGTCCCAGCGACCCCGCGCGGGGTCCTAGCGCCTCGCCAAATGGTCGCTGGCCCCTTCCTAGCGCACGAAGCCCAGTGACTACCCACGGGGTCCCTGCGGCTCGCCAAATGGTACCTGACGCAACAACAGTGTGCGCTCGGGCTCCAGGGACCACGTGCGGGGTTCTAGCGGCTCGCCAAATGGTCACTGGGCCCTCCCTAGCGTGCGCACGAAGCCCAGTGACCTTGCGCGGGGTCCCAGCGGCTCGCAAATGGTCCCTGGCACCTCCCCAGCGCGCACACAGTCCCCAGCGACTTCCCCTGGGGTCCCAGTGGCTCGCAAATACTCCTTGGCACATCCCCAGTGCGCGCACGGGCCCCAGCGACTTCGCGCAGGGTCCCAGCGGCTTGCAAAATGGTTCCTGGCCCCTCCCTAGTGCCCTCACGGAGCCCTGCGACTTCGCGCAGGGTCCCAGCGGCTTGCAGAATGGTCCCTGGCGCCTCCCCAGTGCGCACTCTGGCCCCAGCGACCACGTGCGGGGTACTAACAGCTCGCCAAATGGTCCCTGGCACCTCCCCAGCGTGCACACAGGCCCCAGCGACTTCGCCTGGGGTACCAGTGGCTCGCAAATACTCCTTGGCACATCCCCAGGGGGCGCACAGGCCCCAGCGACTTCTCGCAGGGTCCCAGCGGCTTGCAAAATGGTCCCTGTCACCTCCCCAGTGCGCACACAGGGCCCAGCGACCCCGTGCGGGGTCCATACGGCTCGCTAAATGGTCCCTGGCACCTCCCCAGCGTGCACATGGGCCCCAGCTACCAGGTATGGAGTCCCAGCGGCTCCCCAAAAGTTCCCTGGCACCTCCTCAGTGCGCGCACTGGTCATCGACCAGCAAGGTCCCAGCGCCTTGCCAAAAGGTCCCTGGAGCCTCCCCAGTGCGCACTCTGGCCCCAGCGACCACGTGCGGGGTCCTAGCGGCTCGCCAAATGGTCCCTGGCACCTCCCCAGCGCGCACACAGGCCCCAGCGACATCGCCTGGGGTCCCAGTGGTCCAAATACTCATGGCACATCCCCAGGGGCGAATGGGCCCAGCGACTTCTCGCAGGGTCCCAGCGGCTTGCAAAATGGTCCCTGGCACCTCCCAGCACGCACATGGGCCCCATCTACCAGGTATGGATTCCCAGCGACTCCCCAAAAGGTCCCTGGCACCTCCTAAGCGCGTGCACTGGTCATCGACTTCGCGCGGGGTCCCAGCGACTCGCCAAATAGTCCCTGGCCCCTAAACAGCGAGCGCACGGGGCCCAGCGACCCCACGTGGGGTCCAAGCGACTTGCAAAATGGTCCCTAGTACCTCACCAGGACGTGCACGGGTCCCAGTGACCACGTACAGGATCCCAGCTGCTCGTCAAATGGTCCCAGAGGCTCGCCAAATGGTCCCTGGCACATCCATGAGCCTTGCAAGACAGACCCAAAGCATCTTGGCGGGGTCCAAGTGGCTCGCCAGATGGTACCTGGCTCCTCCCAGAGCGCACGGGCCCAAGTGACCCCAAGACGGGTCCCAGCTGCTCGCCAAATGGTCCCAGCAGCTCGGCAAATGGTCCCTAGCACCTCGCCAGCGTGCACTCAAGCCCAAGCTACCAGGCATGGAATTCCAGCGGCTCCCCAAATGACCCCTGGCACCTCCGCAGTGCGTGCACGGGCCCAGCTACCTCGCGCAGGGTCCCAGCGGCTAGACAAATGGTCCCTGGCGCTCCCCAGTGCGTGCTCGGGCCTCAGCGAACCCGCACAGGGTCCCAGTTGCTCGTCAAAATGGCGCCTCACCAGCACGCCAAGATTTTTCCCCAGCGACCCAGTGCTGGGTCCCACCGCTCACCAAATTGTCCCTGGCTCCTACCTAGCACGCCGCAAGACGGATCCCAGCGACTTCACACGGTGTCCCAGCGGTTCGGCAAATGGTCCCTGGTACCTCCCCCAACTGCACACAGGGCCCCAGCAACCACGCACGCCATGAGGTCCCAGAGGCTCGCCAAATGGTCCCTTCACATCCCCAGAGCGCACACGGGGCCCAAGCGACCCCAAGACGGGATCCCAGCTGCTCGTCATATGGTCCCAGCGGCTCGACAAATGGTCCCTAGCACCTCCGCAGTGTGCACACGGGCCCCAGCTACCAGGCGTGGAATCCCAGTGGCTCGCCAAATGGTCCCTGGCACCTCCCCAGCGCGCTCACGGGCCCCAGCAACCTCGCGCGGGGTCCCAGCGGCTTGCAAAATGGTTCCTGGCCCCTCCCTAGTGCCCTCACGAAGCCCTGCGACTTCGAGCGGGGCCCCAGCGGCTAGCCAAATTGTCCCTTGCCCATCCCCATGGTGCGCACGGGGCACAGTGATCCCGTGCTGGGTCCCAGCAGCTCGCCAAATGGTCCCTGGCCCCTCCCCAGCGCGCGCTCGGAGCCAGCAACCTCGCGCAGGGTACCAGAGGCTCGCCAAATTGTCCCTGGCACATCCCCAGCCTGCGCAAGGGCTCAAGATACTTCGCGTGGGGTCCCAGCGACTCGCCAAATGGTTCCTGGCCCCTAAACAGCGAGCGCACGGGGCCCAGTGACCCCACGTGGGGTCCAAGCGACTCGTAAAATGGTCCCTAGTACCTACCCAGCGCACGCTCTGGGCCCAGCGACTACCAAAATGGTCCCTGGCACCTCCCCAGAGAGCACACAGGGCCCAGTGACTTCCCACGGGGTCCCAGCGGCTCGCAAAATGGTCCGGGGCCCACCCCCAGCGCGCGCACGGGGCCCAGCGACCCCACGCGGGGTCCCAGCGGCTCGCCAAATGGTCCCTTTCACCTCCCCAGCGCACACAGCCTTAAGAACATAAGAAAGAAGAACATAAGAAAGTTTACAAACGAGAGGAGGCCATTCAGCCCATCTTGCTCATTTGGTTGTTAGTAGCTTATTGATCCCAGAATCTCATCAAGCAGCTTCTTGAAGGATCCCAGGGTGTCAGCTTCAACAACATTACTGGGGAGTTGGTTCCAGACCCTCACAATTCTCTGTGTAAAAAAGTGCCTCCTATTTTCTGTTCTGAATGCCCCTTTATCTAATCTCCATTTATGACCCCTGGTCCTTTTTTTTTTTTTTTCAAGTCAAAGAAGTCCCCGGGTTGACATTGTCTATACCTTTTAGGATTTTGAATGTTTGAATCAGATCGCCGTAGTCTTCTTTGTTCAAGACTGAATAGATTCAATTCTTTTAGCCTGTCTGCATACGACATGCCTTTTAAACCGGGATAATTCTGGTTGCTCTTCTTTGCACTCTTTCTAGAGCAGCAATATCCTTTTTGTAACGAGGTGACCAGAACTGAACACAATATTCTAGGTGAGGTCTTACTAATGCATTGTAGAGTTTTAACATTACTTCCCTTGATTTAAATTCAACACTTCTCACAATATATCCAAGCATCTTGTTAGCCTTTTTTTATAGCTTCCCACATTGTCTAGATGAAGACATTTCTGAGTCAACATAAACTCCTAGGTCTTTTTATAGTTCCTTCTTCAATTTCACTATCTCCCATATGATATTTATAATGAACATTTTTATTGCCCGCATGCAATACTTTACACTTTTCTCTATTAAATTTCATTTTGCCATGTGTCTGCCCAATTTTGAATGCGGTCTAGATCATTTTGAATGACCTTTGCTGCTTCAACAGTGTCTGCCACTCCTCCTATTTTTGTGTCGTCTGCAAATTTAACGAGTTTGCTTACTATATCAGAGTCTAAATCATTAATGTAGATTAGGAATAGCAGAGGACCTAATACTGATCCCTGTGGTACACCACTGGTTACCTCACTCCATTTCGAGGTTTCTCCTCTAATCAGTACTTTCTGTTTTCTACCTGTTAACCACTCCCTAATCCATGTGCATGCATTTCCTTGAATCCCTACTGCGTTCAGTTTGAGAATTAATCTTTTATGCGACTTTGTCAAAAGCTTTCTGGAAATCTAAATAGACCATGTCGTATGCTTTGCAGTTGTCCATTTTCAATGTTGCATCCTCAAAAAAGTCAAGTAGGTTAGTTAGACATGATCTCCTTTCCTAAAACCATGCTGGCTGTCACCCAGGATATTGTTACCATATAGGTAATTTTCCATTTTGGATCTTATTATAGTTTCCATAAGTTTACATATAATAGAAGTCAGGCTTATTGGTCTGTAGTTACCTGGTTCAGTTTTGTCTCCTTTTTGTGGATCGGTATTACGTTTGCTATTTTCCAGTCTGTCGGTACAACCCTGTGTCAAGAGACTGTTGCATGATCTTGGTTAGCGGCTTGTAAATAACTTCTTTCATTTCTTTGAGTACTATTGGGAGGATCTCATCCGGCCCAGGGGATTTGTTTATTTTAAGAGCTCCTAGTCCCTTTAACACTTCTGCCTCTGTTATGCTAAAGTTATTTAAAACTGGATAGGAACAGGTCGACATGTGGGGCATGTTGTCCGTGTCCTCCTTTGTAAAAATCTGTGAAAAGTAATCATTTAATATATTTGCTATTTTTTTCTTCATCTATGATTTTGCCATTTGTGTCTCTTAGACATTTAACCTCCTCTTTGAATGTTCTCTTGCTGTTATAATATTGGAAAAACATTTTGGAATTGGTTTTAGCCCCCTTAGCAATATTGATTTCTATCTCTCTTGGCCTTTCTAACTTCCTTTTTGACTTGTGTTTGCAGTTCCAAGTACTCTTTCTGTGTGCTTTGTTTTGGTCCCTTTTAAACGCTCTGTAAAGTGCCTTTTTTTCGCTGAATATTTTTTTTAATTGATCTATTAAACCATTTTGGCCATTTTGTTTTAGATTTAGATTTGTCTACTTTTGGGATGTAATTGTTTTGTGCCTCTAGTACTACATTTTTAAAAGACAGCCACCCTTTTTCTGTGGATGTTTTCTCTATTTTACTCAATCTACTTCTGTTAGTCTCCGTTTCATACCTTCATAGTTTGCTTTTCTAAAATTGTAAACCTTAGCTTTAGTCATTACTTTTGGGGTTTTAAAAATATTTCAAATGAGACCATGTTGTGGTCTGAGTTTGCCAATGGCTCTCTGACCTCTGTTTTAGTTATTCTGTCTTCATTATTTGAAAAGACTAAATCAAGGCATGCCTCCCCTCTAGTCGGTGCCTTGACAAATTGCGTTAGGAAGCAGTCATTTGTCATTTCCACCATTTCAATTTCGTCCGTCGTGCCCCCCATTGGGTTTCCCATTTTATACGGGGAAGTTGAAATCCCCATTAGTATGGCTTCTCCTTTTCTACACGCATTTCTAATGTCATTGTACAACAGATTATTTTGCTCAGCGTCTGAATTTGGCGGTCTATAGCATGCTCCTATTATTATGCCCTTTGAATTTGTGTCCATTATTCTGACCCATATTGATTCTGCATTGTTTTCTTTGTCCTGATTTAACACCTGGGCTTCAAGGCTATTTCTTATGTATAGCTACCCTCCGCCTCTTCTGTCCTGCCTGTCTTTCCTATACAGTGTGTACCCACTGATATTATATTCGTCTCCATCACTCTCAGACAACCAAGTTTCTGTAACACCTATCACATCGTAGTTACTTGTTAGTGCAGTAGCTTCAAGTTCTAACATTTTGTTTCTGAGACTTCTAGCATTAAGATAAATACATTTAATAGTGGTCTTACCTGAGTTGTTGCCCTTGTTTTGATGTAGTCTCCTTCTGTTTTTTTGTTTTCTCCCCTTCCTTTCTAGTTTAAATGCTTCTGTACCGCCTGAAGGATCCTTTCTCCCAGTAGATTGGTTCCCTTTCTGTTTAAGTGCAGTCCGTCCCACCTGTATAGATAGTCCTTGTTGTAGAAAGTGCTCCAATGTTCAAGAAAGGTGAAGCCT
The DNA here is from genome assembly GCA_036884735.1 of Huso huso. NCBI lineage: Eukaryota > Metazoa > Chordata > Actinopteri > Acipenseriformes > Acipenseridae > Huso > Huso huso. The sequence goes on along the minus strand of CM072712.1, from coordinate 6,307,137 downwards.
TCCTGTGTGCACCACGATTTCAGCCATGCATTTTGATTTTGTATTTCCAGCTGTCCATATGGTCCTTTGCAAGGCGCCTGCAGTATCCCAGAAAATACCACAGTTTTGGTCTTGTCTTTTAATTTCCTTCCTAGCTCTCTGAATTTGTTCTGCAGGGATCTTGGCCTGTCTCTTCCAATGTTGTTTGTACCAATGTGGACGACTACTACCGGGTCATCTCCAGTTCGTTCTAGGAGCCTGTCCACGTTCTCAGTGATGTGCTTGACAGAGGCTCCTGGAAGGCAGCACACTGTTGTAGTAAGGGGTCCAAACTGCGAACTGAACTTGCTGTGTTTCTCAGTATGGAGTCCCCAACAATCATGACCTCCTTCTTTTTGCTGGCTGGTCAGCACTGTTTATAGGGTCCTGGGTGTTGTTTCTTTCATTCTCTTGATGTTGGTTTTGGTCATCTAAATGTTGAAGTGGCTCAAATGTGTTTGGATGTCTGGATTTCTGGTGGTTGTGTTTGACGAAGTTTCTTTTTTTTCCTGCTTCTGCCTATTTGAACCCAGCTGTTTCGACTCTCTTCCATCTCCCTGGTGGCTTTCAGTCTGCTAGGGGTGCAGACTTCCATGAATTGTGGGTGTGTCAGCTCCTCAAGCTCCTGTTGCTGTCTCATTTCCTCCATCTCCTTTTCTAGCAGGCTTAATCGCTGAAGCAAGTCCTGGATGGTGCGGCACTTTACACAAACTTGGTTGAGCTCAGTTGGGTTTTCTCGGATTTCCCACATCATGCAGTTGTCACAGATTACTGGCTTGAAGACCATTTTTTTGTTTAGTGTAGCTTCTGCAGCTGTCAACCTGCTTTCAAACTGCTTCTAACTGCGCTGTACTTGTCCCACGATGTCGCTTCCACACGCTGTCGCTAGGAAGACTGCCTGCCTTTTGTTTGTTTGTGTTTGTGCTGCGTGCTCCGCTCCTCCCCCTGTCCCAGAACGCCGCGGGATTTGAATCAGCTGCTCCGAGTTTCAGCTTATCAGAAAAATACACGCAGCTGCAAGGCTTTAAGCTGCAATGTTTTCTGATTAAAGCAACTCCAGATTTAAAGATGTAATTCCTCCTTTCTGCTTCTAACTGCGTTGTACTTGTCCACGACTGTACTTCTCCCACGATGTCGCTAGGAAGACTGCCTGCCTTTTGTTTGTTTGTGTTTGTGCTGCGTGCTCCGCTCCTCCCCCGTGTCCCAGAACGCCGGGATTTGAATCAGCTGCTCCGAGTTTCAGCTTATCAGAAAAATACACGCAGCTGCAAGGCTTTAAGCTGCAATGTTTTCTGATTAAAGCAACTCCAGATTTAAAGATGTAATTCCTCCTTTCTGCTTCTAACTGCGTTGTACTTGTCCACGACTGTACTTCTCCCACGATCCCTTGGATCCCAGTGGCTCGCAAATACTCCTTGGCACATCCCCAGCGCCGCCGCAGGCTCCCCAGCGACTTCGCGCCGGGTCCCAGCGGCTAGCCAAATGGTCCCTTGCCCATCCCCATGGTGCGCACGGGGCACAGAGACCCCTTGCGGGGTCCCAGCGGCTCGCCAAATGGTCCCTGGTCTATCCCCAGCCCGCGCACAGGCCCAAGCGACTTCGCGCTGGGTCCCAGCGGCTTACCAAATGGTCCCTGGCACCTCCCCAGCGAATGCACGGGGCCCAGCGACCTCGTGCAGGGTCCCAGCGGCTCGCCAAATCGTCCCTAATACCTCCCCATCGTACGCACTGAGCCCAGTGACCACACGAGGGGTCCCAGTGGCTCGAAAACTGGTCCCTAGTACCTACCCAGCGCACGCTCTGGGCCCCAGCTACCAGGCGTGGAGTCCCAGCGGCTCGCCAAATTATCCCTGGCACTTCGCCAGCGCACGCACAGGGCTCAGCAACCACGCGCGGGGTCTGAGCGGATCGCCAAATGGTCCCTCGCACCTCCGCAGCATGCGCACGGGCCGCAGCGACTTTGCGTGGGGTCCCAGCAGCTCGCCAACAGTCCCTGTCACCTCCTCAGCCAGTGCACGGACCCCTTCGCCCCCGCGCGGGGTCCCGGTGGCTCACCAAATTGCCCCTGGAACCTCCCCAGAGCACGCACAATCCCCAGCGCACGCACGGGCCCTAGCAACTTTGCACAGGGTCCCAGCGGGACGCCATATGGTCCATGGCCCCTCCCCAGCAAGCGTACAGGGCCCAGCGACCCCAGACGGGATCCCAGCAACTCGCCAAATGATCCCTGGCACCTCCTCAGCACGGGCACTGGGCCCAGCTAACCCGCGCGGGGACCCAGCGGCACGCCAAATGGTCCCTGGCACCTCCCCAGCATGCGCAAGCGCTCCAATGACTTCACGCGTGATCCAAGCGTCTCGCCAAATGGTCCCTGGCACCTCCGCAGCACACGCACGGGCACCAGCGACTACCAAAACTAGCGACCCCGCGCGGGGTCCCAGCGGGTGGCCAAACGATCCTTGGTACCTCCCCAGCACGCGCACTGGGCCCAGCGACCCAGCGCATGGTCCCAGTGGCTCGCAAATGGACCCGGCACATCCCCAGCGCATGCACGGGCCCTAGCAACTCAAGACGGGGTCCCAGCGGGACGCCATATGGTCCCTGGCACCTCCCCAGCACACGATGGGACCCAGAAACTTCAGACGGTGTCCCTGCGGCTCGCCATATGGTCCATGGACCCTCCCCAGCGAAAGCCACGGGCTCAACCACCCCAGGCGGGGTCCCAGCTGCTCGCCAAACTGTCTCTGGCACCTCCCCAGGAAGTGCACGGGCCCCAGCAAGCCCGCGCGGGTTCCCTGCGTCTCGCCAAATGATCCCTGGTACCTCCTCAGTGCGGGTTCGGGCCCCAGCGACCAAATGGTCACTGGCGCCTCCCAGTCTTGATGGGGCCCAGTGACTTCGTGCAGGGTCCCAGCAGCTTGCAAATGGTCCCTGGCCCCTCCCCAGCGCGCGCAAGAACCCCAGCGACTTCGCACGGTGTCCCAGCAGCTCGCCAAATGGTACCTGGCACATCCCCAGCGTGCACACGGGGCCCAACGACCTTGTGTGGGGTCCCAGCGGCTCGCCAAATGATCCCTGGCACCCTGCCAGCGCACGCACAGGGCCCCTAATTCTCACGACCCAGCGCATCCTTGGTCCCAGCGGGGCCCAAAATGGTCCCAGCACAACCCCAGCCCCAGCGCGACGGGGCCTAACAACCGCGACGGGGTCCCAGTGGGACGCCATATGGTCCATGGCCCCTCCCCAGCAAGCGTACAGGGCCCAGCGACGCCAGACGGGAACCCAGCGGCACACCAAACTGTCCCTGGCACCTCCCCAGCAGGCATACAGGACCCAGCGACACCGCGCGGGGACCCAGCGGCACGCGAAACGGTCCCTGGCACCTCCCCAGCACGCGCACGGGCTCCAGCGACCACGCGCCGGGTCCCAGCGGCTCACAAACCGACCCTGGCGCCTCCCCAGCGCGTGCACGGGCCCCAGCGACCCCACACGGGGTCCCAGCTGCTCGCCATATGGTCCCTGGCACCTCCACAGCACGCTCACGGGACCCAGCGACCCCGCACGGGGTCCCAAAGGCTTACCAAACGGTACCTGGCACCTCCCCAGCACGCGCATGGGACCCAGCGACCTCGCGCGTGGTCCCAGCTGCTCACTAAATGGTCCCTGGCACCTCACCAGCACACGCACGGGCCTCAGAGACCTTGTGCGGGGTACCAGCGGCATGCCAAACGGTCCCTGGCACCTCCCCAGCACGCGAACAGGCGCCAGCGACCCCGTGCGTGGTCCCAGCGGCTCTCCAAATGGTTCCTGGAACCTCCCCAGCGCACGCACTATCCAAACCGACCTGCGTGTGGTCCCAGCGGCTGGCCAAAATGTCCCTGACACCTCCACAGCACATCCACTGGGCCCAGCGACCCGTGTGGTCCCAGCGGCTCGTCAAATGGTCCCTGGAACCTCACCAGCTTTTCGACTATGCCCAGCGACCCAATGGGGTCCCAGCGGCTCACCAAAATATCCCTGGCATCTCCACAGGTGCGTCCACTGGGCCCAGTGAACCCACGCGGGGTCCCAGCGGCTGGCAAATGGACCCTGGCACTTACCCAGCGCGATGGGCCCTAGCGACCTCGCCGGGGTCCCAGCTGGTCGCCAAACCATCCCTGGTACCTCCCAACATGCGACTGGGCCCAGCGCGTCCCCGTGCGGAGTCCTAGCGGGTTGCCAAACGATCCTGAATTTCCCCAGCACTGGGCCCAGCGACCCAGCGTGGTCCCAGCAGCTAAATGGTCCCTGGCACCTTCCCAGCATGCGCACCCCCAACCCCGCGAGGTCCCAACGGCACTCCAAACGGTCCCTGGCACCTCCCAGCACGAGCACGATGCCCAGCTACACAATGTGGGGTCCCAGCGGCTCGCAAAAATGTTCCCTGACATCTCCCCAACACGCACACGGGCTCAAGCAACCACTCAAGGGATCCCAGCGGCTCTCCAAATGATATCTAGCATCTCACCAGCACAAGCACAGGGCCCAGCGACCCCATGGGGTCCCAGCAGCTCGCTGAATTGTCCCTGGCCCATCCCCAGCATGTTTACGGGCCCCAGACTCCCCACGCGTGGTCCTAGCGGCTCGCCAAACTGTCCCTGGCACCTCCCAGCAAGCGTCAGGGGCCCAGCGACCCCAGGTCCCAGCGGCTCGCCAAACGTTCCTGGCACCTCCCAGCACGCCGCACGGTCCCCACCGACCCCATGCGTGGGCCCAGCGGCTCGCCAAATGGTCCCTGGAACCTCCCAAGCGCGCGACTATCCAAACAGACCCGCGTGGGGTCCCAGTGGCTCGCCAAAATGTCCTGGCACCACCACAGCACGTCCACTGGGCCCAGCGACCCGTGCTTGGTCCCAGCGGCTCGTCAAATGGTCCCTGGCACCTCCCCAGCAAGCGCACGGGCCCCAGCACCCCCGCACGAGGTCCCACCGGCTCGCCAAATGGTCTCTGGAACCTCCCCAGCGCACGCACTATGACCAGCGACCCGCGTGGGGTCCCAATGGCTCACCAAAATATCCCTGGCATCTCCACAGGGCGTCCACTGGGCCCTAGCGACCTCGCGCGGTGTCCCATCTGGTCACCAAACGATCCCTGGTACCTCCCAAACACGCACACTGGGCCCAGCGTCCCCGTGTGGAGTCCTAGCGGGTTGCCAAACGATCCCTGGAATTTCCCCACGCCGCGCACTGGGCCATTTACCCCTCGGAAGGGTCCCAGCCGCCGGGCAAACGGTCCCTGGCACCTACCCAGCATGCGACGGGCCCCAGCAACCCCGGCAGGGTCCCAGCGCCTCGCCAAATGGTCCCTGGCACCTCCCCAGCATGCGCACCGGGCCCACCGACCCCCCGCGAGGTCCCAGCGGCACTCCAAACGGTCCCTGGCACCTCCCCAGCACGCGCACGATACCCAGCTACCCAACGTGGGGTCCCAGCAGCTCGCAAATGGTCCCTGGCACATCCCCAGCACACGCACGGGGCCCAGCGACCCCGAGCGGGGTCCCAGCCGCTCGGCAAATGGTCCCTGGCACCTACCCAGCATGCGCACGGGCCCCAGCAACCCCGGGCAGGGTCCCAGCGCCGCCAAACGGTCCCTGGCACCTCCCCAGCACGCGCACGATACCCAGCTACCCAACGTGGGGTCCCAGCGGCTCGCCAAAATGTCCCTGACACCTCCACAGCACATCCACTGGGCCCAGCGACCCCGCGGGTGGTCCTAGCGGCTCGCCAAACTGTCCCTGGCACCTCCCCAGCACACATACAGGGCCCAGCGACCCCGCGCAGGGTCCAAGCGGCTTCCCAAATGATCCCTGGCCCCTCCCCAGCAAGCGCACGGTGCCCAGCGACCCCGCACGGGGTCCCAACGGCTCTGCAGATGATCCCTTGCACCTCCCCAGCACGCGCACGGGCCCAAGCAACCACTCAAGGGATCCCAGCAGCTCGCCAAATGATCCTTGGCACCTCCCCAGCAAGCACAGGGACTAAAGCGATCTCGCGCAAGTTCCCAGTGGCTCGCCAAACGGTCCCTGGCACTTCCGCAGCACGCGAACGGAGCCCAGCGACCCCATGTGGGGTCCCAGCGGCTTGCCAAACGGTCCCTGGCACCTCCAAAGCGCACGCACAGGGCCCAGCGAACCCGCGCGGGGTCCCAGCGGCTCGCCAAATGGTCCCTGGCACCTCCCCAGCGTGCGCACGAGCACCAGCGACGAGGTGTGGCGTCCCAGCTGGTCGCCAAATGGTCCCTGGCACCTCCAAGCACACGCACAGGGTCCAGTGACCCCGCATGGAGTCACAGCGGCTCGCCAAAAGGTCCCTGGCACCTCCCAAGCGTACGCACGGGACCCAGCGACCACGCGTGGGGTCCCAATGTCATACCAAATGGTTCCTGGCACCTCCCCAGCGCGCGTACGAACCCCAGCGTCTTTGCGCGTGGTCCAAGCGGCTTGCCAAACTGTCCCTGGCACCTCACCAGCACGCGCAGGGGCACCAGCGACCAGGCGTGGAGTCCCAGCGGCTGGCCAAATGGTCCCTGGCACCTCCCAGAACGCGCACGGGGCCCAGCGACCAAGCGTGGAGTCACAGCATCTCGCCAAAATGTCCCTGGCACCTCCCCAGCGCGCGCACGGGCCCCAGCGACTTTGAGCGTGGTCCAAGCGGCTTGCCAAACTGTCCCTGGCACCTCACCAGCAGCGCAGGGAGACCCAGCGACCTGGCGAGGGTCCCAGCGGTTCGCCAAATGGTCCCTGGCACCTCCCCAGCGAATGCACGGTCTCCAGCGACCTCGTACGGGGTACCAGCGGCACGCCAAACGTTCCCTGGCACCTCCCCAGCATGGACACAGGGTCGCACACACGGGCCCTAGCGACCCGCAGGGGATCCCAGCTGCTTGCCAAATGGTCCCTGGTACCTAACCAGCACGCGCACGGGACACAGCGACTCCAACCGAGCGCACGCTAAACGGTCCCTGGCACTTCCCCAGCGCATGCACTGGACCCAGCAACCACACGCAGGGTCCCAGTGGATCGTAAACAGTCCTGGGCACATCCCCAGCGCATTCACATGCCCAGCCACCCCACGCGTGAGCCAGCGGCTCACCAAATGGTCCCTGACTACTCCCCAAAGCAAGTGCACGGGGCCCAGCGCCTCGGCGCAAGGTCCCAGCGTCTGCCTAACTGTCCCTTGCACCTCTGCAGCAAGACGGGCCCAGCAACTCAGCATGGGTCCTAAGCGTCACCAAATGGTTCCTGGCACCTCCCCAGTGCGCCAGATGAACCCCAGTGACTTCAAGCATGGTCCAAGCGCCTTGCCAAACTGTCCCTGGCACCTCAGCAGCACATGCAGGTGCCCCAGAGACATCGCAGGTGTCCCAGCGGCTCGCCAAATGTTCCATGGCTCCAACCCAGCGTGCGCCGGGCCCAGCGACCTCGCACAGGGTCCCAGAGGCTTTCCAAATGGTCCCCGCACATCCTCCTCAGCGCACAGGCCAGGCTTCAAGCGCCTTCGGTAAAATAGGTCCCTGGCTCCTCCCAGCACGCCAAATGGTCCCTGGCACCTCCCCCCAGCACGCTGCGCCAAATGTCCCAGCACCTCCCAACGTGGGGTCCCAGCGGGTGGTCCTAGCGCTACCAAAATGTCCTGACACCCTCCCCAGCACATCCACTGGGCCCAGCGACCCCGCAAGGGTCCTTAGCGGCTCGCCAAACTGTCCCTGGCACCTCCCCAGCACACAGGGCCCAGCAACCCCGCACAGGGTCCCAGCAGCTTCCCAAATGATCCCTGGCACCTCCCCCAGCAAGCACAGGGGCCCAGCAACCACGCAAGGGTCCCAGCAGCTCTGCAGATGATCCCTGGCACCTCCCCAGCACGCACAGGCCCAGCGACCACCAAGTGGGGTCCCAGCGGCTCGCCAAATGATCCCTGGCACCTCCCCAGCAAGCCTTGGGCCCAGCGACCCCATGTAGGTCCCAGGGCTTGCCAAACGGTCCCTGGCACCTCCTGCAGCACGAACGGGCCCCAGCGAACTCCCAGGTGTGGCGCCCCCTGGCACCTCCCAAGCGCACGCGAAGCCCAGCGGCCTCGGGTCCCAGCGGTCGCAAAATGGTCCCTGGCACCTCCCCAAGCACAGTCACGGGCACCAGCATCCCGTGTGGCGTCCCAGGCACCTCGCCAAAAGGTCCCTGACCCAAGCACCCACCCAGTGACCACGGTGGGGTCCAATGTCATACCAAATGGTTCCTGGCACCTCCCAAGCGCACGCACGAACCCCAGCGACCTTTGGCGCTGTGGTCCCAATGTCATACCAAACTGTCCCTGGCACCTCACCAGCACGCCGCGCGGGCACCAGCGACCAGGCGTGGAGTCCCAGCGGCTGGCCAAATGGTCCCTGGCACCTCCAGAACGCAAGAGGGCCCAGCGACCAAGCGGAGTCCCAGCATCTCTCGCCAAAAATGGTCCCTGGCACCTCCCCAGCGGGCCCAGCATCAGCTCGCCAGGCCCCAGCGACCCCAGCGAGCGTGGTCCAAGCAAGCTTGCCAAACTGTCCCTGGCACCTCACCAGCACGCGCAGGAGACCCAGCGACCTTGCGCAGGGTCCCAGCGGTTCGCCAAATGGTCCCTGGCACCTCCCCAGCGAATGCACGGTCTCCAGCGACCTCGTACGGGGTACCAGCGGCACGCCAAACGTTCCCTGGCACCTCCCCAGCATGGACACAGGGTCGCACACACGGGCCCTAGCGACCCCGTGTGGGATCCCAGCGGCTTGCCAAATGGTCCCTGGTACCTAACCAGCACACGCACGGGACACAGTGACTCCGCGCGGGGTCCAAGCGGCACGCTAAACGGTCCCTGGCAGCTCCCCAGCGCATGCACTGGACCCAGCAACCACACTCAGGGTCCCAGTGGATCGTAAACAGTCCTGGGCACATCCCCAGTGCATTCACATGCCCAGCGACCCCGCGCGGTGAGCCAGCGGCTCACCAAATGGTCCCTGACTACTCCCCAGCAAGTGCACGGGGCCCAGCGCCCTCGTGCAAGGTCCCAGCGTCTCGCCTAACTGTCCCTTGCACCTCTGCAGCGCGCGCACGGGGCCCAGCAACTCAGCATGGGTCCTAGCGTCACACCAAATGGTTCCTGGCACCTCCCCAGTGCGCGTATGAACCCCAGTGACTTCGCGCATGGTCCAAGCGTCTTGCCAAACTGTCCCTGGCACCTCAGCAGCACATGCAGGTGCCCCAGAGACATCGCGTGGTGTCCCAGCGGCTCGCCAAATGTTCCATGGCTCCAACCCAGCGTGCGCACGGGGCCCAGCGACCTCGCACAGGGTCCCAGAGGCTCGCCAAATGGTCCCCGGCACATCCTCAGCGCGCGCACAGGCCCAAGCGTCTTCTCGCGGTTTCATAGCGGCTCGCCAAATGGTACCTGGCTCCTCCCCAGAGCGCACACGGGCCCAAGTGACCCCGCACGGGATCCCAGCTGCTCGTCAAATGGTCCCAGCGGCTCGGCAAATACTCCCTAGCACCTCCCCAACTCACACACGGGCCCCAGCTACCAGGCGTGGAGTCCCAGCAGCTCTCCAAATGGCCCCTGGCACATCCCCAGCACGTGCACGGGGCCCAGCGACATCGCGCGGGCTCCCAGCGGCTCGACAAATGGTCCCTGGTGCCTCCCCAGTGGGAGCTCGGGCCCCAGCGACACCGCACAGGGTCCCAGCGGCTCGACAAAAGGTTCCTGTCACCTCCCCAGTGTGTGCACGGGGCCCAGCGACCTCGCGCGGGGTCCAAGGGTCACACCAAATGGTTCCTGGCACCTCCCCAGCGCGCGTACGAACCCCAGCGACTTCGAGCGTGGTCCAGGCGGCTTGCCAAACTGTCCCTGGCACCTCATCAGCACGCGCAGGGGCCCCACCGACATTGCATGGTGTCCCACTGGCTCGCCAAATAGTCCCTGGCCCCTCCCCAGCAAGCGCAGGGCCCAGCGGCCCCGCGCGGGGTCACAGTGGCTCGCCAAATGGTGTCTGTTACCTCCCCAGCGCAGGCACTGGGCCCAGCGACATCACGTGGGGTCCAAGCGGATCGCCAAATGGTCCCTGGTACCTCCCCAGCGCAGGCACTGGGCCCAATGACATCGCGCGGTGTCTGAGCTACTTGCCAAATGGTCACTGGCCCCGCCCCAGCGCGCACATGGGGCCCAGGGACCCCTTGCCAAATGGTCCCTGGCACCTCCCTAGCATGCGCACAGGCACCAAAGGACCAGGCATGAGTCCCAGCAGCTCGCCAAATGGTCACTGCAACTCCCAGCATGCGCCCGGGGTCCCAGCAACCAGGCGAGGGGTCCCAGCGGCTCGCCAAATGGTCCCTGGCACCTCCCCAGCGTGCACATCGAGCCCTCCCCAGAAGTCCCAGCGGCAAGACGGGACCCAGCGACCCCCACACGGGTTCCCAGCGGCTCGCCAAATGGTCCCTGGCACCTCCCCATCGCTTGCACGGGCCCAAGCTACCAGGCGAGACACAGCGGCTCCCCAAATGGCCCCTGGCCCCCCCCTATCGCCGCGACGGCCCAGTGACTTTGTGCAGGGTCCCAGCGGGCTTACCAAATGGTCCCTGGATCCTCCTAAGCACGCGCACGGGGCCCAGCGACTTCGCACGGTGTCCCAGCGGCTCGCCAAATGGTCCAGGGCCCATCCCCAGAGCTCACATGGGCCCCAGCTACCAGGTATGGAGTCCCAGCGGCTCCCCAAAAGGTCCCTGGAACCTCCTCAGTACGCGCACTGGTAATCGACTTCGCGCAGGGTCCCAGCGACTCGCCAAAATGGTCCCTGGCACCTCCCCAGCGCACACACGGGGCCCAGCGACCCAGCACAGGGTCCCTACGGCTCTTTAAATGTTCCCTGGCCCCTAAACAGAGAGCGCACGGGGCCCAGCGACCCCACGTGAGGTCCAAGCGACTCGCAAAATGGTCCCTAGTACCTCCCCGGCGCACGCTCTGGGCCCAGCGACCTAGCACGGGGTCTCAGTGGCTCGCCAAATGGTCCCTGGTACTTCACCAGTGCACGCACGGACTCCAGCAACTTCAGGTGGGTTCCCAGCGGCTCGCCAAATGGTCCCTGGCACCTCCCCAGCGCGCACATGGGCCCCAGCTACCAGGCGTGGAGTCCCAGAGGCTCCCCAAATGGCCCCTGGCGCCTCCACAGCACGTGCACGGGGCCCAGCGACCTCACGCGGTGTCCCAGCGGCTCGCCAGATGGTACCTGGCGCCTCCACAGTGCGCCTCGGTCCCCAGCGACCCCGCACAGGGTCCCAGTTGCTCGTCAAATGGTCCCTGGCGCCTCACCAGCACGCGCACCTTCACCAACTCCGTGCGGGGTACCAGCGGCTCGCCAAATGGTCCCTGGCTCCTACCCAGCGTGCGACGGGCCCAGCAACCACGCGTGGGGTCCCAGCGGATCGCAATGGTCCCTGACCCTCCCCAGCGCCGCGACGGGCCCCTTGACCCAAGTGGGGTCCCAGCGGCTAGCCAAATTGTCCCTGTCACCTCCCCCCAGCTGCGCAAGAGAGGCCCAGCGACCCCAAGACGGGTCCCAGCTGCTCGTCAAATAGTCTCAGCTGCTCGGCAAATGGTCACTGGCACCTCCCCAGCACGCACACGGGCCACACCTACCACGCGGAGTCCCAGCGGTCCCCAAAATACCCTGGCACCTCCCCAGCGCATGTGCACAGTGCCCTCCCAGCCACTGCCGGGTCCGGGCACCCAAACAGTCCCTGGCGCCTCACCAGTGCGCGCTCGGGCTCCAGCGACCTCGCACAGAGACCCAGTGGCTCATCAATTGGTACCTCCTCAGCAGGCGGACGGGCCCAGCGACCCCAGGCGGGGTCATAGCAGCTCGCAAAAGGTCCCTGTCCCTCCCAGCGGGTCAAGATTGGGGCCCAGCGACCCCACACGGGGTCTCATATGCTCGCCACATGGTCCCTGGCACATCACCAGAACGCGCACGGGCTCAAGAGACCCCGCGCGGGGTCCCAGAGGCACGCCAAATGGTCCCTGGCCACTCCCCAGCATGCGCCGAGGGGACCAGCGACCCCGCTGGGATCCCAGCTGCTCGCCAAACGGTCCCTTGCCCTCCCCAGCATGCGCACAGGCCCCAGCAACCCCATGCGGTGTCCTAACGGCTCTCCAAACAGTCCCTGGCACCTCCCCAGCACGCAAACGGCCCCAGCAACCCCGCTGAGAGTCCCAGCGATGATCCCCAAATGGCCCCTGGCACCTCCCCAGCACGCACGGGCCCCAGCTACCAGGCGTGGAGTCCCAGAGGCTCCCCAAATGGCCCCTGGTGCCTCCACAGTGCCCGTTCGGTCCCCAGCGACCACGTGCGGGGTCCCAGAAGCTTGCAAATGGTCTCTGGCCCCTCCTCAACGCGCGCACGGGTCCCAGCGACTTAGCATGGTGTCCCAGCGGCTCTCCAAATGGTCCGTGGCCTGCCCTCAAGCGCACGCACACGGGCCCCAGCTACCAGGCGTGGAGTCCCAGAGGCTCCCCCAAATGGCCCCTGGTGCCTCATTGTGCCGTTCGGTCCCCAGCGACCACGTGCAATCCCAGAAGCTTGCAAATGGTCTCTGGCCCTCCTCAACGCTGCAAGACGGGTCCCAGCGACTTAGCATGGTGTCCCAGCTGCTCGCCAAATGGTCCGTGGCCTACCCCGCGCGCACACGGGCCCCAGCTACCAGGCGTGGAGTCCCAGCGGCTCCACAAATGGCCCCTGGCACCTCCCCAGCACGTGCACGGCGCCCAGCGATCTCACGCGGTGTCCCAGCTGCTCGCCAAATGTTAATTGGCACCTCACTAGCATTCGTACGGGCACTAGCGACCCCGCGTGGGGTCACAGTTTCTCACAAAACGGTCCCTGGCACCTCTCCAGCACGCACGGGCCCCAGCAACCCCGCGCAGGGTCCCAGCGGCTCGGCAAACGGACCCTTGCACCTCCCCAGCACGAGAACTGGGCCCAACGACCCAGAGTGGGGTCCCAGCAGCTCCCCAAATAATCCCTGGCACCTCCCCAGCATGCAACCTGGCCCCAGTGACCCAGTGTGGGGTCCCGGAAGCTCCCCAAATAGTCCCTGGCATCTCCCCATCGTGCACACGGGCACCAGATACCAGGCGTAGAGACACAGTGGCTCTCCAAATGGTCCCTGGCACTTCAACAGCGTGCGCACGGGCCAAAGCAAATTTGGACGGGTTCCCAGCGGCTTGCCAAATGGTCCCTGGCACCTCCCCACTTACAAGACACGGGGCCCAGTGACCCCTGCACGGTTCCCAGTGGCTCGTCAAATGTTCCCTGGCACCTCCCCATCGCAAGACACGGGCACCAGCTACCAGGCGAGAGACAGCTGCCTCACAAATGGGCCCTGGCACCCCCTAGCTCCTGCTTGGGGCCCAGCGACCTCGCTGGGTCCCAGCTGCCGCGCAAATGGTCCCTGGCGCCCCCAGTGCAAGGCTTATGGCCCCAGCGACAACGCATGGGGTCCTAGTGGCTTCCAAATGGTAGCTGACCCTCCCTAGCGCTGCATTTTAAGACAAGTGACTTCGCGCAGGATCCCAGAGGCTCGCAAATGGTCCCTGGCCCCACCCCAGCGCACGCGCAGGTCCCAGCGACTTCGCACGGTGACCCAGCGGCTCGCCAAATGGTCCGGGGCCCATCCCCAGCTCGTGCACGGGCCCAGCGGCTAGCCAAACGGTCCCTGGCACCTCCCTGAAGCACACAGACCCCAGCGACTTCGCCTGGGGTCCCAGTGGCTCGGAAATACTCCTTGGCACATACCCAGAGCGAGCACGGCCCCAGCGACTTCGCTCGGGGTTCCAGCGGCTTGCAAAATGGTTCCTGGCCCCTCCCTAGTGCCCTCATGGAGCGCAGCGACTTTGTGCAGGGTCCCAGCGGCTAGCCAAATGGTCCCTTGCTCATCCCCATTGTGCGCACGGGGGACAGCGACCCTGTTGCGGGGTCCCAGCGGCTCGCCAAATGATCCCTGGCACCTCCCCAGTGCGCTATGGCCCAAGCGACAACGTGCGGGGTCCCAGCGGCTCACAAATGGTCCCTGGCCTCCCCAGTGCACGCCATGATCCCAGCGACCGCTCGACGGGTGACCCAGCGGCTCGCCAAATGGTCCCGGGCCCATCCCCAGCTCGTGCACGGGACCCACCGACCCCACACGGGGTCCCAGCGGCTCCACAAATGGGCCCTGCACCTCCCTAGCTCCTGCTTGGGGCCCAGCGACCTCCTCACAAGGTGTCCCAGCTGCTCGCCAAATGGTCCCCAGCGCCTCCCCAGTGCGCCGCTATGGCCCCAGCGACAACGCATGGGTCCTAGCGGCCTCCAAATGGTTGCTGACCCCTCCCTAGCGCGCGTACGAAGACAAGTGACTTCGCGCAGGATCCCAGAGGCTCTAAATGGTCCCTGGCTCCCACCCCAGCGCATCGCCAAGAGGTCCCAGCGACCAAGACGGTGACCCAGCTGGCTCGCCAAATGGTCCGGGGCCATCCCCAGCTCGTGCACGAGCCCAGCGGGGTAGCCAAACGGTCCCTGGCACCTCCCCAGCGCCAAGACAGACCCCAGCGACCGCCCTGGGGTCCCAGTGGCTCGGAAATACCCTTGGCACATACCCAGAGCGAGCACGGGCCCCAGCGACTTCCCCGGGTTCCAGCAGCTTGCAAAATGGTTCCTGGCCCCTCCCTAGTGCCCCCATGGAGCTGGGCAAGAGATGATTGGCGAGGGTCCCAGCCGGCTAGCCAAATGGTCCCTTGCTCATCCCCATTAGCGCACGGGGGATAAAGGACCCTGTGTGGGGTCCCAGCGGCTGCCAAATGATCCCTGGCACCTCCCCAGTGCGCCATGGCCCCAGCGAAACGCATGGGGTCCCATGGCTCACAAATGGTCCCTGGCCCCTCCCCAGCGCACGCTGCTGATCCCAGCGACTTCGCATGGTGACTCAGCTGCTCGCCAAATGGTCCCGGCCCATCCCCAGCTCGCGGCATCGGACCCAGCGACCGGCTGGGTCCCAGCTGCCTCGCCAAATGGTCCCTGGCACCCCCCAGGGCGCACACAGACCCCAGCGACTTTCTGGGGCCCAGTGGCTCGAACAGAGTGGCTCGAAAAGAGCGAGCACGGGCCCCTGCGATTGATTGGGGTTCCAGCTGCTTAGCAAAATGGTTCCTGCCCCTCCCTAGTGCCCCATGGAGCCCCTCACTGCCAAGGGTCCCAGCTGCCAGCCAAATGGTCCCTTGTCTATCCCCATTGTGCGCACAGGGGACAGCGACCGCGGGGTCCCAGCGGCTCGCCAAATGATCCCTGGCACCTCACCAGCAAGCAAATGGGCCCCAGCTACCAGGGTATGGAGTCCCAGCGGCTCCACTGAAGGTCCTGGCACCTTCTCAGCCGCTGCACTGGTCATCGACTTCAAGCGGGGTCCCAGTGACTCGCCAAATGGTCCCTGGCCCCAAACAGAGAAAGACGGGCCCAGTGACCCCATCGGGGTACAAGCGACTTCCGCAGAATGATCCCTAGTATCTCCCCAGTGCACGCTCTGGGCCCAGCGACCCCACGGGGGGTCCCAGCGATTACTAAAATGGTCCCTGGCACCTCCCCAGCGCACGCACGGGGCCCAGTGACCAGCACGGGGTCCCAGCGGTTCGCCAAATGGTCCCAGCACCTTCCCAACACATCCCCCCCAGCGGACGGGTCCTCCCAGCCCCTGCGGGCAAGACGTGGGGGTTCCAGCTGCTTGCAAAATGGTCCCTGGCCCCGTCTGCGCGCACACGGGCCCTGCAACTTCGCGCGTCCCAGCGACTCGCCAAATGGTCCCTGGCCCATCCGCGGTGGAGCGATCGGGGCCCAGCGACCCCATGCGGGATTCCAGCGGCTCGCCAAACGGTCCCTGGCACCTCCCCAGCGCACGCACTGAGCCACGAGGGGTCCCAGTGGCTCAAAAAATGGTCCCTGGCACCTCCCAGCACGCACACGGGCCCCAGCTACCAGGCGTGGAGTCCAAGCAGCTCCCAAATGGCCCCTTGCTCTTCCCCAGTGCGTGCATGGGGCCCAGAGACCTGTGGCGCTGTCCCAGCGGCTCGCCAAATGGTCACTGGCGCCCCCTGTGCGCCAAGACGGACCCAGTGACTTCCCACGCAGGGTCCCAGCGGCTTGCAAATGGTCCCTGGCCCCTCCCAGCGCCGCAAAGGGGCCCAGCGACCAAGACGGTGTCCCAGCAGCTCGTCAAATGGTCCTCAGGGCTCCATCCCCACCACGCCAAGATTGTGCCCAGCGACCTCGCCAAGAAGGTCCCAGCAGCTCGTCAAATTGTCCCTGGCACATCCCCAGCCTGCGCAAGACAAGCCTGCTTTTTAATTTCGCGGTGTCCCAGCAGTGGGGTCGGTCCCTGGCACGTCCCCAGTATTTTGCACGGCCCCAGCGACCCCGCGCAGGATCCCAGTGGCTCGGGCCGAATACTACTTTGCACCTCACTGGCACCTCCCCAGCTAGACACGGCCCCAGAGACCCAGCTGGGTCTGAGCGCCCGCCAAATGGTCCCTGGCCCCTCCCACGCGCCAAGCGCCAGCTACCCAGCCGTCCCAGCAACTCCTCAAAATGGTCCCTGGCACCCCTCAGCACGCCACATTAGGCCCCAGCGACGCAGCGGGTGTCCCAGCGGATCGCCAAAAAAGATCCCTAGTACCTCCCCCCCCCCGACAGATGGCCCAGCGACGCCGCGCCGGTCCCAGCAGTCGCCAAATGGTCCCTGGTCCTCCCCAGCACGAGCACAGGCCCCAGAGACCCTCAAGGCGCGGTCCGAGGATTTCACAAATGATCCTTGCGCCCCCAGCATGCGCCATCGGCTCCAGTGATCTGCGTGGGGTCCCATCGGCTCGCCAAACGGCTCCCTCGCACATCCCCAGCGAGCGACTGGGCCAAAGCCACCCTGCGCTGTCGTCCAGGCAGACGCCAAAACGTCCCGGCACCTACTCCAGCTTCACGTGACTTGGCCCAGAGACTGCATCGCGGGTCCCAGCGGCTCGCAATAGTCCCTGGTACATCCCAGCACGCGCACTGTGCCCAGCTACCCCGCCAGGGTCCCAGCGGCATGCCAAATGGTCCCTGCACCTCCCCAGCACGCACCCAGAGCCCAGAAATCCCGCTGCTCGCAACTGTCTCTGGCACTTCCCAGGAAGTGCACGGCCTCAGAACCCCAGCGCCAGTGTTCCCTGCGGCTCGCCAAATGGTCCCTGGCACTCCCAGCAAGCGCGACGGGCAGCGACACCGACACCGACGGGTGTCCCAGCAGCTCACAAAACCGACCCTGGTGCCTCCCAAGCCGCATTTACCGGCACCAGAGACCCCACACCGGGTCCCAGCTGCTCGCCAAAAGGTCAGTGGAACCTCCCCAGCATGCGCCCGCGGGCCCCAGCGACCCGCGCCGGGATCCCAGTGGCTCACGAATACTCCTTGCACCTCCCATAGCGCATGGGCCCCAGCGACCCCCATGCGGGGTCCAAGTGTCTCGCCAAATGGTCCCTGGCACCTCCCCAGCGCACGCACTATCCAAACCAACCAGCGTGGGGTCCCAGCGCTCGCCTAAATGTCCCTGGCACCTCCACAGCGCGTGCACTGGCCCAGCGACCCCACTGCTGGGTCCCAGCAGCTGACAAATGGTCCCTGGCACCTCCCCAGCAAGCGCGGGCCCCAGCACACCAAAGCACGGGTCCAAGCTGCTCACCAAATGGTCCCTGGCACCTCCACAGCCCAAGACAAGCCCAGCTAGACTCCACGCGGGTCCCAGTGGCTGGCAAATGGTCCCTGGCACTTCCCCAGCGCGCGCAAGACGGGCCCCTAGCGACCCAGCGCATGGGTCCCAGTGGTCGCCAAACGATCCTGGTACTTCAAGCAGCACGCGACAGGGCCCAGCGCGATGCCGAGCAGGGTCCCTGCGGCTTGGCAACGGTCCCTGGCACCTGCCCATCATGCACACGGGCCCCAGCAACCCCAGGCAGGGTCCCTGCAACTCGACAAATGGTCCCTGGTACCTCCTCAGCGACTTGCACTGGGCCCAGCGACACCACGTGTCCCAGCAGCGCCAAAGATCCCCAGCACTTACCCAGCATGGTATCGGCCTGGGTCCCAGCAGCCCCCTTTAATCGTATGGTTTACGGTTGTGTGTAAATGTTGGTGTATAAGCATTGGTACACGGGATAAAAGCGGGTCTGTGTTTCACGTTAGCATGTAAATTGTGTATTTATTTAGGCCCATCGGGATGGTCATCACATCACAT
Organism: Huso huso; assembly: GCA_036884735.1. Lineage (NCBI taxonomy): Eukaryota > Metazoa > Chordata > Actinopteri > Acipenseriformes > Acipenseridae > Huso > Huso huso. The sequence goes on along the minus strand of CM072712.1, from coordinate 6,288,779 downwards.
CGAGTAAAAGGCAATAATACAGTGAGCACAGGAATTGCACTTTAATTAATTCACGCAGTTGTACCAGAGATTCCAATTGAATGATTGACTAGCAAGTCCCTAAGGCTTGGTACAACTGCATGAAACTGCCCAGTTTTTTCACTCACTGGTGGTTGGGTGTTCGTGAGTGGAGAACGAGAGAGAGGAGAAAAGAAAGAAAAGTGAAGTAAACTGTTAGTGTTTTCACTCCCCGTGGTTTGTCCGCTTGCAACTGTTCACTGTTTAGTCTGTTTTGTTTTTGTCCCAATTTTGGCGGGCAGTGCCGAAACCGACGTTTTTGTGTTCAAACCTTTTATTTTCCCTTCTGTCTGTTTATCCCACACCGGGTCCCAGTTACCGCCAAAAAGGTCAGTGGAACCTCCCAGCATGCGCACGGGCCCCAGCGACCCCGCGCAGGATCAGCTTAACCGAAAACCTCCAAAGCGCATGGGTGTGTTACGGGTCCAAGCTCTGGGTCCCTGACACCCCCCAGTTGACGACTATCCAAAACCAACCAGCGTGACAGGGCCCCTAGATGACCCTGGCACCTGGGTCCCAGCGGCACGCGGGGTCCCAACGACAAATGGTCCTGGCACCTCCCCAGCAAGCGCACGGGCCCAAGCACACCACCGGGGATCCAAGCTGCTCACCAAATGGTCCCTGGCACCTCCCAGCGGGCCCAGCACCCAAATGGGTCCCAGTGGCTGGCAAATGGTCCCTGGCACCAGCGCACGCCGCACAAGACAGGCCCCAGCGGGTCCCCCGCCGCTGGGTCCCAGGCACGCGCCAAACATCCCTGGTACTTCCCCAGCACGCGCACAGGGCCCATGATGCCAGCACAGTCCCTCCAGCAAACGGTCCCTGGCACCTGCCAGCATGCACACGGGCCCCAGCAACCCCAGGCAGGGTCCCTGCAACTCGACAATGGTCCCTGGTACCTCCCAGCGGACGCACTGGGCCCACCGACCCCCGCGGGGTCCCAGCAAAAACGGTCCCTGCACTTACCCAGCACGCTGGTACGGGGCTCAGGGCAAAGTGCCCCCCTTTATGGTTATCCCATGTGTTGTGTGTGTAAATGTTGGTGTATAAGCATTGGTACCTATAAGCACTGTGTTTCACGTGCCCAAATTGTGTGTGTTTGTATTTAAGGGGGATGGCACATCACATCACGTGCAAGTAAAAAAAGTAATAATATGTGAGCACCTTGCACTTTAATTAATTCTGATCGTGCAGTTGTACCGGCCCCAATTGGAATGATTGACTAGCAATCGAAGTCTTGGTCCTGCATAAAAGCTGCATGTTTTCACTCACTGGTGGTTGGGTGTTCCCAGGGAGAACTGGAGAGAGGGAGAAAAGAAAAGTAAAGTGAAGTAAAGTAATTGGTGTTTCACTCACCGGCCGTTTGTCTGTTCACTGTTTAGTCTGTTTTGTTTGTCTCTTTATTTTTTATGTATAGTGCCGCCTTTTGTGTTCAAACCTTTATTTTCTGTTCTGTCTTTATTCATTAAATGCTGGGGTCCACGCGCTCAACAACAAAAATGGTGTTACTTCCTGGCTCCCTCCCCAGCTCCGGCCGTCTTTGGGGGCCCCAGCGACCCTGAGCTGGGTCCAAGCGACTACGTAAAATGGTCCTGGCACCTCCCCAGCACGCACCGGCCCAAGCGACCAGCAAGGGATCCCAGCGACTCACCAAATGATCTCCTGGCACCTCACCAGCACATTGTGGCACCAGCGACCCAGCACGGGTCCCAGCGGCTGCCAAATGGTCCCTGGTACTTACCCAGCGCGCATGCTGTTGCTTGCCGACCCGGTGGTCCCAGCGGCTCGCTAAACGGTCCCTGGTACCTCCCTGCGCGCCGCACACTGCCCCAGTGACTCACCTTACGGTCCCAGCGTCTGGCCAAATGGTCCAGGCCCCCCCAGTGCGCCTGCGGGGAGGCCCCAGCGACGGCCAAATGGTCCTTTCCCAATTTCAGCCAATGGTCCCAGTGTCTCTCCCATGGGGCACAAGCCCAGTGGCCTCCAAATGGTCCTTTGGTCCAGGGCCCACCCCAGCGCCGCATAAATGGTCCTTTTACCTCCCAAGTGTCACACAGCCTTTGGTCCCAGTGTCCACAAGCGGCCCAGCACCCCCCAGCATACGACAGGGCCCAGCGGACTCAGCACTTTGTCCCAGCGGCTCGCCAAATGGTCCCTTTACCTCCCAGCGCGGGCACAGCCTTTGGGTCCCCAGCGGCTCGCCAAATATTCTTGCACCTCTCACGCCGCATTGGGCCCCAGCGACCCTGCCAAGGGTCCCAGCAGCTTGCAAAATGGTCCATGGCGCCTCCCCAGTGCTGCCCTTTCAGAGCCCAGCGACTATCAAGACGGTGTCCCAGCTGCTCGCCAAATGGTCCCTGCCTCCCCAGCCCGTGCACAGGCCCCAGTGATTTCCAGCGGGGTCCCAGCGCCTTGCCAAATGGTCCCTGCACCACCCCGCATCAGGCCCAGCCCAGGTATGGGTTCCAAGCGGCTCGCCAAATGTCCCTGCCTCCCCAGCGGCGCACTGCCCCAGCTACTCGGCGTCCCAGCGGCTCCCCAAATGGCTCCCTGGCACCTCCCAGTGCATGCACGTGGGCCCAGCGACCAAGCCAGAGTGTCCCAGCGGCCACAAATTGTCCCCAGCGGCCCCAGTACCCCGCCAGGCCCCAGCAACTACATGCGCGTGGTCCCAGTAGCCACAAATGGTCTCTGTCCTTCAAACGCGCGCACGGGTCCCAGCACTTAGCACGGTGTCCCAGCGGCTCGCCAAATTGTCCGTGGGCCCATGCCCAGCTGCCACAAGACGGGGCCCAGCGACCCCGGCGTGGGTCCCAGAGGCTCGCCAAATGGTCCTTGCACCTCCCACGCCGCACACGGGGTCCCAGCTACCAGTGTGGAGTCCCAGCGGCTCCCCAAATGGCCCTTGGCACCTCCCCAGCGCGCACGGGCCCAGCGACCAATGTGGTCCCAGCTGCTCGGCAAGTGGTACCTGGCGCCACAACAGTGCGCCGGGTTCCCAGCAACCACGCGCACAGGGTCCCAGTTGCTCGTCAATGACCCCTGGCGCCTCACCAGCACGCGCACTTTCACCAGCGACCCCTGTGCCGGGGGTCCCAGAGGCACGCCCAAATGGTCCCTGCTCCAACCCAGCACGCCCACGGGCCCCAGCAACCCCGCTGGGCTGTCCCTGAGCTCCCCAAATGGTCCCTCACACATCCCCAGTACGCACGGGCCCCAGCACCACTAGCGGGGGTCCCAGAGGCTCAAATAGTCCCTGGCACACAACCAGCATGCGCACCCCCTGGCAACCCCAGAGCGCATAGGTCCCAGTTGGAGTCCCATTAAAAGATCCCTGGCACCACCCCAGAGCCAAGAGACTTTCACCAGCTACCAGGTATGGAGTCCCAGCTGTCCCAAAAGTCCCTGGCACCAATAGTCCTGGTCCTAAACCCGGGCGTGGTCCCAGGGCCAAATGGTCCCCACACAAACAGTGAGCGATCGGCCCCAGCAATCCCACGGGGTCCCAGCGCAACATGTCCCTGGCACATTCCCAGCTCACGACGGGCCCAAGCGACCTTAATGGGTCCCAGCGCTCACCAAATGATCCTGGCACCCCTCAGTGCGCACTCGGCCCCAGCGACCCCGCATTGGGTATCAGCAGCTGTGAAAACGTGGTCCCCTGGCACCTCCCAGCACGCAAACAGGGCCCAGCGACACCGCGCGGGGTCCCTACGGCTCACTAAAATGCTTGGCACCCAGCCCGCGCAAGACACACGGGTCCCAGCAACGGACGGAGTCCCAGCTGCTCGCCAAATGGTCCCTGTCACATCCCCAGCACGCACACGGAGCCCCTGCGACGCGCGCCGTGTCCCAGCTGCTCGCCAAATGGTCCCTGGCACCTCCCACCGCGCACAGGGGCCCCAGCTACCAGGCGAGAGACACAGCGCCCCAAATGACCCTGAATCTCCCCAGCTCGGGTGACAGGGCCCAGCGACCTTGCTGGTTCCCATCGGCTCGCCAAATGGTCCCTGGCGCCTCCCAGAGCACTCTGGGCCCCAGCGACCACGCAGGGGGTCCTAGAGGTTGCCAAATCGGTCGCTGGCCCCCGCCAGCACGCTCTGGGCCCAGCGACCCAGCACGGGTCTCAGCGGCCTCCAATGGTCCCCAGCACTCTCACCAGTGCGCAGCACAGACCCCAGCAATTTCGACAGAGTCCCAACGCTCGCAGAAAATGATCCCTGGCACATCCCCAGCGCTGCTGCGGGCCCAGCGAACCCGCTGGGTCCCAGCTGCTCCGCCAAATGGTCCCTGGCACCCCCCCCGCATGCACACGGTCCCCAGCTACCTGGCGTGGAGTCCCATGGTTCTCAAATGGCCCTGGCACCTCCCCTCATGCGTGCACACGGCCCCAGCTACCAGGCATGGAGTCCCAGAGGTTTCCCCAATGGCCCCTGGCACCTCCCTAGCGCCACATCGGGCCCAGTGACCTCGCAGGGGTCCCAGCGGCTCACCAAATACTCCCTGCGCCCACAGTGCCCGCCAGGCCCCAGCGACCCCGCGCAGGGTCTCAGAGGCTCACCAAACCGTCCCTGTCACCTCCCCAGCATGCACACTGGCCCCAGGACGCTGGGCGCTGGGTCCCAGTATCCGCCAAATATTCTTTAGCACCCCGTGCGAGCACGGGGCCCAGTGACCACGTGCGGGTCCCAGCAGCTCGCCAATGGTCCTGGCACCTCCCCAGGATGCGGACAGAGCCCAGCGTCCAGGCGAGGGTCACAGGTTCTGCAAAACGGTCCCTGGTTACTCCAGCACGCCGATTGGCCCAGCGACCCCGGGCGGGTCGTAGCTGCTCGCAAAATGGTCCCTGGCACATCCCCAGCATGCACTGCCTCCAGAGACCTCTCGCTGGGTCCGAAAGGGCTCGCCAAATGGTCCCTGGCACCTCCCCAGCATGCGCCAGTGCCCAGCAACCCATCGCCGGGTAACAGCAGCACGCTAAACGTCCCTGGCACCTCCCCAGCATCGCTGACGGGGTCCAGCAACCCCACGCGGGTCCGAGCAGTCGCCAAATGGTCCCTGGCCCTCCCCAACGTGTGCGACGGGTCCAGCAACCCCGCGGGTTCCCAGCAACTCACCAAACGGTCCAAGCCATCTCCCCAGCGAACGCAGACGGGTCTCCAGCGACCAAGCGCAGGGTCCGAGCGGTCACCAAATGGTCCCTGACACCTCCCCAGTGCGCGCACGGGGCCTACTGACAATGTCCGGGGTCCGAGCAGCTCACTATATGGTCCCTGGCACCTCCCCAGGACACGCACAGACCCCAGCGCCGATCCCGCCCAAGGGGTCACAGTGGTTCGCAAAACGGTCCCTGGTTCCTCCCCAGCACGCACGCCCCAGAGACATCACGCGGGATCGTTGCGGTCGAAAATCCCTGGCACATCAACAGCACGCACGGGCCCCCATGGACCTCACGGGTCCAGCAGGTCACGAAATGGTCCTGGTCCCTCCCAGCACGTGCATCGGGGCCCAGCGACCCGCGCAGGGTACCAGCGCATGCCAAACGGTCCCTGGCACCTCCCCAGCATGCACACAGAGAGCCCAGCAATCCCATTGCGGGATCCCAGCGGCTCATCAAACAGACCCTCATCTCCCCAGCACGCCGCACAGGCCCAAAAAAATCAATGCGGGTCCCCTGCCGCTCGGCCAAAATGGTCCCTTGCACCTCCCAGCACACACGGGCCCATCGACCCAGCGCGGGTCCCAGTGGCTCGCCAAATGGTCCTGGAACTCCCCAGCGCACGCAGACGGCCCAGACCCTCAATGGGTCTGACCGGCTCGCTAATGGTCCCTGGTCACCCCCAGCACGCACCACGTACCATAGACCTTACGGGTCCCAGCGGCACGCCAAACAGTCCCTGGCACTCCAGCGCCAAACATCGGGCCCAGCAACCCTGCGCCTTGAGGTCCCAGAGGTTCGCCAAATGGTCCCTAGCATATCCCGAACATCAAGACGGGCCCCAGTGACCCAGCGGTCCCAGCAGCTCGCAAATAGTCCCCTGGCACCTCCCAGCACGCGCCAAGAGACTAGGTCCAGAGAGGCCGCGGGGGTCCCAGCAGCTCGCCAAATAGTCCCTGGCACCTCCCCAGCACGCCAGACATCACCCAGCGACCCAGGTCCCAGCGGCACGCCCAGACGATCCGGCACCTCCCCAGCAGCATCGGGCCCAGCGACCCCGCCATGGGGTCCCTGAGGCTCGGACAAATGGTCCCTGAACCTCCCCAGCACAAGCAAGCACGCGGCCCAGGCGACCCCACCGCGTTCCTCCCAGCAGTTCCCCCAAATAGTCCCTGGCACCTCCCCAGCACGCCAAGACTGGCCCACGATCCCATGGGGCACCAGCTGCACAATTCAAATGGACCCTGGTACCTCCCTCAGCACGCGAAGATCGGCCTAGCAACCCCGCTGGGAGTCCCAGCAGCTCCCAAATGGTCCTTGGCTCCTCCCCAGTGCACGCACAGGTTCCAGCGACCCGCACGTGTCCCAACTGCCGCCAAATGTTAACTGGCACCTCAGCATGCATGCGACGGGCGCTTAGCGACCCCGCTGCGGAGTCCCAGTTTCACAAAATGGTTCCTGGCCCTTCCCTAGTGCCCCTCACGGGTTCATGACTTCGTGGGTCCCAGCGGCCAGCCAAATGGTCCCTTGCCCATCCCCATCGTACAAGACGGGCACAGTGATTCCGTGTTGGGTCCCAGCAGCTCAAATGGTCCCTGGCACATCCACAGCCCCGCACAGGTCCCAAGCAATGCCTGGTCCCAGCAACTCGCCAAATGGTGCTCTGCCCATAAACAGAAACGGGGCCCAGTGACCCCCATGGGGTCCAAGCGTGACTCGTAAATGGTCCCTTTACCTCCTCCCCACATCGGGCCCAGCGACTGCACGGGCCCCAGCGGCCAGCTAAATGGTCCCTTGAACATCCCCATGGTGCGCACGGAGCACAGAGATCCCTTGCGGGGTCCCAGTACCGCAATGGTCTCTGGCCCTCCCAGCGCAACGCACGGGTCCCAGCGACACAGCACGGTGTCCCAGCTGCTCGCAAATGGTCCCTGGCACGCCCCCAGCACGCGCACAGGACCCAGCGACCCAAGAGGTTCCCAGTGGCCGCCAAATGGTCCCTTGTACTTTTCCCAGCACGCCGCACAAGTCCCAGAGTCCCCACGCTGGTTCCGGGAGAGTGGCTCGCTAAACGGTCCCTGGCCCCCTCCCCAGCACGCACACAGCGGCTAAACTAATTCCCCGCTACAAGACGAAAGCCCCAGAGTCCCCCTGGGTCCGGGCGGTCGCCAGATGGTCCCTGGCACCTCCCTAGGGCATGCGTAACGGGCCACAGCCACTGGGCCAGGGTCCCAGCGGCTCACCAAATCGTCCATGGTACCTCCCAAGCATGCACACGGGCCCCAGCGACTGCACAGGGTCCCAGTGGCACACCAAACGGTGCCTGGCATTTCCCAGAACGCAAGATGACAGGGCCCAACAACCGCAAGGGTCCCAGCAGCCTTTAAATGGTCCCCTGGCACCTCCCCAGCGCTTCACAGGCCCCTGAAGGACAAGGTCCCAGCGCCCACCAATGGATCCTGGAACCGCCCCAGTGCGCGTGCACGAACCCCAGCGACTTCGGAAGCGGGGTCCCAGCGGCTAAATGTTCACTGACCTCCCAGCAAGCAGACGGGTCCAGAGACCCCGCGCGGGTCCCAGCAGCCGCCATAAATGGTCCCCGGCCCCTCCCAGTGTAGCGCATCGGCCCCAGAGACCCTGCACGGGTCTTAGCAGCCCACCAAACGGTCCCTGGCACCTCCCCAGCACGCGCACGGTCTCCAGCGACCTCGTGCGGGTACCAGCGGCACGCCAAACGCCTTCCTGGCACCTCCGCAGAAGGCGCATGGGGGCCTGGCGACATCTGCCAAGGTTCCAGCGCTCGCCAAACGGGGTCCTCGGCACCTCCCCAGCACGGACACAGGTCAAGACACACGGGCCCACACCGTGTGGGATCCCCAGCGTTGCCAATGGTCCCTGGTACCCAACCAGCACAGCATGCAGGACACAGCGACTCCCAGGGTCCGAGTCAGCACGCTTAAACGGCCCTGGCACTTCCCCAGCGCCATGCACTGGACCCAGCAACCACCACGCGGGGTCCCAGTGGATCGTAAACAGTCCTGGCACATCCCCAGCGCATTCCGCCCAGCAGCTTCACCCCGGTGAGCCAGCGGGCTCACCAAATGGTCCCTGACTACTCCCAGCAAGTGCATCGGGCCCAGCGCCCTCGCGCAAGGTCCCAGCGTCTGCTTAACTGTCCCTTGCACCTCTGCAGCCTTACGAGGCCCTTAACTCAGCATGGGTCCTAAAGGCCACAATAGTTCCTGGCACACCTCCCAGACAAACCCCAGAGACTTGGCGCATGGTCCAAGCGGCTTGCCAAACTGTCCCTGGCACCTCAGCAGCACATGCAGGTGCCCCAGCGACATCGGTGTCCCAGCGGCTCGCCAAAATGATCCCTGGCACCTCCCCAGCCTGCATATAGGCCCAGCGATTCCACGTAGAGAGTCCCAGCCCGGCAAACAAAAGGTTCCTGTCACCTCCCCAGTGTGTGCCACGGGCCCAGCGACTTCGGGGTCCAAGGGTCACACCAAATGGTTCCTAGCACATCCCCAGCCGTATCAACCCCAGCGACTTGAGGCGTGGTCCAGGCGGGCTTGCCAAACTGTCCCTGCACCTCATCAGCACGCTTGCAGGGGCCCCGACTTGTCGCATAATTGTCCCACTGGCTCGCCTCCCAGCATGAACTGGGCCCAAGCGACCCCAGCGTGGGGTCACAGTGTGGTCGCCAAATGGTCCCTGTTTACCTCCCCAAGCGCAGGCACTGGGCCCCCAGCGACATCATGTGGGGTCCAAGCGGATCGCCAAATGGTCCCTGGTACCTCCAGCGCAGGCACCTGGGCCCAGTGACATCGCTGCTGCGTCTGAGCTATTTGCAAATGGTCACTGGCTCCGCCCCAAGCACACATGGGGCCCAGGGGACCCCTGCTGGTTCCCAGCACAGCTTGCCAAATGGTCCCTGGCACCTCCCTAGCATGCGCTGAGCACCAGCGACCAGGCATGGAGTCCCAGCAGCTCGCCAAATGGTCACTGGGCAACCCCAGCAGCACGCAGGCCAGCAACCAGGCGGGGTCCAAGCGGTTTCGCTTAAATGTCCATGGTCTAACCCAGCTGCAGACGGGGCCCAGGTTCCTGGCCACCTTAGTGCCTCACGGAGCCCTCACGGGCCCCAGCGGAGGCCAAATGGTCCCTTGAACATCCTGGTGCGACGAGTACAGAGACTCGCGGGGTCACAGAATTGCAATGGCCCAGCAATACGTAACCAAAGCGCACTGATCGCACGGGTGCCAGTGACAAGACGGTGTCCCAGCTGCCTCGCCAAATTGTCCAGGGCTCCATGCCCAGTGCTGCCAGACCGGTGCCAGCGATTCTGCGGGGTCCCAGCGTCATTAAATGTCCGCGCCCACCGGCCAGCACGCCGCATCGGGCCCAGCCGACTTCGC